>CM052296.1:8064899-8378040 GCA_028455765.1 Lasioglossum oenotherae
CTTGACCACCTTGCCATCTAAATTTTTCGTAAAAATAGACAATAAAACTCGAGATTGAGAATATCTTTTAAACCATGAACATTCGCACGCATTCATTTATTCAATACAATTCACAGATAAATTTATTATTTCTGTCTGTTTAATATTTATAACAATTTCTTTTGCTAACGATGTTAACGAGCACTCCCTTGACCACCTTGCCATCTAAATTTTTCGTAAAAATAGACAATAAAACTCGAAATATATATATAGAATAACTTTTAAACCATGAACATTCGCACGCATTCATTTATTCAAAATAATACTATGAGACATTTATTAATTCTAGCTAATTAATGTTTATAATAATTCTTTTTGCCAACGATGTAGACGAACACTCCCTTGAACACCTTGCCATCTAATTTTCACAGTAAAGTCTTTTCAACATATTTCTGTTCTCACAGATTGATTCTTGGCACATTTATGTATAAAAAAATGAAAGGTAATAATTCCCGTTTATGAAATGTTTTGAAATTACACAAATTGAGGTGTCTCATATCAAATTTGAAATAGGAATTGTTGATTTTCCTAAAATTATGCTTCAATAATATATTTCTAGGAATTTTTTGTCCTTGAGTTTTGCTCTTAATATTGAAACCAACATCGTCTGAAATATCTGCTCGGTACAAAATGTAACAATTTATGGTTATTCCTCGTCGGTGACAATACACACAGCAAACATTCAGCCGATAATCAAGCTCCCGAACAAATCTTCCACTGATAAACCAGAAGAGGTTTCGTACCGACCGTCGAAACTATCAATTCCTTCTCTTGTGCAAACATAGTTGAATTAAAAAAAAAAGAACAACAATTTATCAGAGAAGGCAAGCGTTAACAATCCGGTTATTTTTAACTGCGACGTCTTCGCGATATTCTCCCAATAAAACAGTTTTATCCGGTCCAACCACTTTCGTTCTCAGCGAGAGTTAACAAACCTTTCGATCCTCAACTGGCAGTTCACATCTCGTCCGTGGTACAAGCCGTTCGTAGAATTAGTTAACAGTCCAGCAAGTGAACCAGGTAAATTTGTAACTCTCAAACCAGCCGAACTATTTTCTCGACAGAGGGTAAGCTTCTCGTATCGATCCGATCTTACGTAACAATTTTTTCGTCAACGTGGACAATCCTCCACAGTGGACGTTCCAGAATCTTCAGCGTGCGATCGATTCTGATCGAGGAACATCATTCTGGATATATTAGAAGCGTTCTCTTCGTCAAGCAGACCAGGGGAACCAGCGTCCACATTTCGATAACGTTGCGTCGCGACGCCACGCGACGCCAGGTGAGCATGATACTCGTCAGCGATAACGCGGTGGCTTCGTTTTACCAGTGAACCGTAACACTGTATTTTTATGCTAATTCACCGGTTATAATGTATGTACTCGGAATATGTATACAGTAGTCATCATTTGTTGTCGTCGAGACATTTTCGTTGCTAGTTAGTTTGTATTATGTTAGTTTGTAGGCTGCGGATTTTATGAACGTATAAGTTAAATAAACAGATCGAATCCAAAACTGATAGGTATCAGAGAAATTTGAAAAGTTTTACCTCGAATGGCTTCCGACAACAATCAAGTAGAGAAAGTCAATTCTAAATTGAAGATTTTATGAATTTGAGATTTTTCACTCTAAATGAGCTCCAAAAAATCCAGCATACAGAAAGTAATTTTTAGAGTGGAGATTTTATGCATTTATAGCAAAATTGAGAAGATGAAATTCAAAACTGTTAAGGTTTGAAGAGTTCTACTTTAAATGACCTCCAAAAACATTCAAGTGCAGAGAAAGTCCATTCTAAATTACGGATTTTATCAGTATATCATGGGAATGTATAGATAAACTGAAAAATTGAGATTTTTCACTCTAAATGAGCTCCAAAATAATCCAGCATATAGAAAGCAATTTTTAGAGTGGAAATTTTATGCATTTATAGCAAAATTGAGAAGATGAAATTCAAAATTTGTTGAAAAATTTTAACCATTGAAAATGTCAATATATAATTTATCCTCTATTAAAGTCATTATTGGAAGAAATAACATTCAATTAAGTTTCTATTCCTTGCCATCGATGCAGACAATTTTTATTTTGCATAAAGATCCGCAGTCTGAATACATCAAATCCAAAAATGTTAAGGTTTGAAGAGTTTTACTTTGAATGACCTCCAAAAACATTCTAAATTACGGATTTTATCAGTATATTATGGGAATGTATAGATAAACTGCAAAATTGAGATTTTTTACTCTAAACGAGCTCCAAAAAATTCTGACAGTTCCTCTAATTCTGAAAGAACTAGATATGACTCTTTTTAGTATAGTATTACCATTTCTCAGAACCAAAGGGACCACGATTGCAACAATTACCATTTTCCAAATAATTTGTCGCGGTTCTAACAGTCCTAATAACGTCATGCAGAATCTTAAGACAAATAAAAAAAATGTTTAAGACCCCTCGCATTAAATGGACTGGAAAAATGGCTTGATATGGCTCTTTTTAATATAGTTGCCATTTGTCACCATTAGACTAGAATTTTCCAAATAATTGTGCAGAATTCCAGGATAAATAAAAAAATTTTTAGGACGCTTTGCATTTAAAGGATTGGAATAAAGACTTGGTATGACCCTTTTCAATAGAGTTACCATTTGTTAGAATGAAAGGGACCAAGATTGGGACCAGGAGAATGTCAGGACAAATAAAAACAATTTTTAAGTCTCCTCGCATGAAATGCATTGGAACAAAGACTGGATATGTCTCGTTTTAAAATAGTTACCATTTCTCAGAACCAAAGGGACCAAGATTGCAACGACTACAATTTCCCAAATAATTTTGCAGAATGTCAGGAAATGGACTGGAAAAAAGGCCAGCAGCATAAAAAATAATTTCAGCCGGTTCACCTGCGCGGAAATACAATTAGCACTTTCCGGTCGCGACACGAGTTTTACGGTTTTTATCCAGCCGGCGTGCCGAGTGTGTCGAAGCGCTTGTGGTGCATTGTCCGGAAAATAATTTATGCTCGCGGCCGTAAACTGAATGATTCAGAAGGAGCGTCGTAAAGCTAAACGCCGATGGCTGCGTGACGGCCCGGAGAGCTGCATATTTGAACGGTGCCGAGCTATCGCGATGTCGTTACATTGCAATTACGCTTTCCGCGAGCTCGTTCGTCGCAGTTTACGATTTCGAGCTCTCGGCTCGGAGAAAAATGTCGGCGAGCTGCAATCGGGCTAATGGTACCTTGGGCGAGCATGGGAAATTTGTGGAAAATAACGGAGGAACGTCAGCACGCGTGAAACTCGGATTAATTCAATGGAAATGAGACCGGGCTGTCGAGGAAGCAATTTTCGGCCGAGGGTCCGCGCGACCACCTCGAAAATCAATAGCCCACGGCGCGAGACTCTGCTCGCGGTTCTTTTAAGAGACCACGTTCGACCTCTATCTTTGTCATAATCGCGAGTAGAGTCATCTCTGGACTCGGAGTTAAACGTCGATCTCCGAAACCGGTGATAACGCGAATCGCTCCGGCCAATCGCGACCGATTCTGCAAAAGAAAAGTACAAAGCTAGTTTCGAACATTGTTTAAACATTTTTCAATGATGATGAACTTGACAAAATTACACCGCTCTTTCGGGAGAGTCTACAGAAGCGATCTGTGTAAGAATTATTTGTGTAGGTTTTATGCTCGAAGCAGGAAAAATTCTGAAAGTCTGAATCTCTTGAAATCTGTCCCTGTGCCCTTGAACCTCCGTTTAAATATTTCTAAACGATGGTAATGTTACAAAAAGATATACCATTGTATTCGGGAGAATCTACAGAATAATTCTGTGTGAGAATTATTTGTGTAGGTTTTATGCTCGAAGCAGGAAAAATTCTGAAAATCTGAATATCTTGAAAGCTGTCTCTGTGACCTTGAACCTCTGTTCAAATATTTTTAAACGATGGTAATGTTGCAAAAAGATATACCGTTGTATTCGGGAGAGTCTACAGAATAATTCTGTGGAAGAATCGTTTGCGAAGATTTTATGGACGGAGCAGGAAAAATTTTTGAGATCTGTCCCTGTGACCTGGAACCTTTGTTTAAATGTTTCTAAAAGTTAGTAATGCTGTAAAAAATGTATGTATAAAAATTCTGAAAATTCAGAGTAGGGGATTATTCTTTGAAAAATTGAATTTCTCAAAGATTTGTCATATCATTCAGTATTTCGTTTAATCGTGCACGTTGATGTCCTTCGGCGTGATGATTGAGTGTATTATAAAAGTTATAAAAATATATTATAAATTGAATGATATCGGAACGTTATCGATTAAAGTGGCTAATACTTGTACATTATAACACTTAATTGAGTGAGGCGGAATTTATCATGACACCTTGAAACGCGCGATAAGACACTGGTTAAACGAGTACGTACATATATGTAAACATCCCGCAGGAAACGTGTTGGCCTTTGGATGGCGGAGCCCGTGGCCATTTGAAATTTGAACCCTGCGCTTCAAAGGCTTCATCTAGGCACTCAGCTTTTCGGAAATCCACTTAATTTAGTAGAAGTTAATTTCGAGATGAACCTGTTCTACAGCTTCATCCGCTAGGGCCTAGCGGCTAGGTTAATCGAATTTCACACTGATGGGAACAGATTTGTTGCAAGAAAACGTTAAGACATCACAGAAAATTCATGAACAATACCTACAACTACACAGCCATACTATAAAAATATGTACGACGTTGCTCTTCAACTTGAATATTTTAAAATTTATGCAAATCAACCCGTAAAATCTAGTGATTTCATTCTGAGCTATAGATCACTATTTCTTGATTTCCCTACATGATTTCGTATTTCTTTTTAAATGTAAACTACGCTGTCGTCTAGTGCGAACTTCCAGCTCTTATTTAAGCCTTGAACGCTTAAAAATTCCTACGGGAACATATTTCAAAATTTATGCAAACTAACCCCTAAAAGCAAGTGATCTCACTCTGAGTTATCGATCACAGTTTCTTCATTTTCCTATATGATCTCGTATTTCTTTTTAAATGTAAACTACCCTATCATCTAGTGCGAACTTTCAGCTCTAATTTAAGCCTTCGAACGCTTAAAAATTCCTACGGAAACATATTTCTCAATTTATGCAAACCAACCCCTAAAAGCGTATGATTTCACTCTGAGCTATAGATCACTATTTCTTGATTTCCTTCTTTCAAAATCTGCATTTTGCCGACTTTTTGAGGTTTCTGATTTTTTATATAGTCAACTTAAAAATCCTAACTAATTATAGTGCATGTATCTGGTTGTTTGACATCTGTTGGATTTGCAGAATTTTCTCAATAGTGAAGATAGACTCAAAAAATTTTTTTTCAATTTCATAAATGGAAAGAGAGGGTTGCAAAGGCAGATTTAATAATTTTATCAATATTATATAACTGCAATTAATTACGGGAGAAAAGACGTATTTCGCGAACGTCTGAAAAATGGCGGATATTGTGGGTCGGAGGAGACCCTATAAATCTCTAGCCACGCGACCTGTTCGAGGGTTAATCGTCGCGTCTGGCAGACCGTTTCGATTCCGTGAGTGGTATTAAAGAGAATATCTGCCGTGGTCCTCGAAGATAGAGGAGGAAGATGTTTCGCGAAGACTGTACGAGTGAGAGAGATGGAAAAAGAACCGAGGGGAGACCTTCGACTCGAGGCGACAAAGGAGAACATTCCCCATTGTCTCGTGGAAACTCCCATTTTTCTATTGTATCTCAACAGCGTCGGCCCTGAGTCTGCCCGTACGGTGTACACGCAATGTAGACAGAAACATGTACACGAGGTACATGTACAGCGAAGAGCAAACACGCTCGCACACGTATAGCTGAGACGTATACAGCAGTCGGCGACGACCTGGAAAATTCGGAATGCGACGAAGCCGTTTCCATTTCCTTGCTGGTGGCCGCGCGCACCGCTTCGGGAACGAGTCAAGGACAAGTCCGGGATAGTTACGGCCGATTTACGAGCGAAGGCCATTCCGTGGAAGCTCGCGAGGTCTTGCTCGGGTTGAAAGTCCCGGAAATGTGTCGGCCCAGACGCATCCGACGCACGGAAGATGCTTCTCGAAATGGGAAATCCATTTTTGATACTCCACTGCCGCCACCGGGAATTAATTCTGGCCTTTTTCTCAAGTTTATTAGTTATTTGGAAACAATCAAGTAATTTTTCGGGCAAAAATCCTGAAAGTTGACGATCGTCTATGAAATTGATCATCTCAGAAGTTTCTTTTCAACTTCGAACATTATTTATATATTTTTGTCTTGTTTGTGCGTGTGCAAACTTGTCTTGGCTTGTGGTTACTTGAAGAAGTGGTCATTTCAAATAGCTTTTCCCTTTGCGAAAACGTTACTCGTGGCTCAGTTAAGGAGTTATCAACGAAAAACATTTTCGCAAAGGAAACACTTCAAATGGCCTCACTGAGATGTCCCTGTGGCTTTGTATGTTTGTTTAAATACTTTCAAAGAACGATAATGTTGTAAGAAATATACTGTCGTATTCGGGAGAGTCTACAGAATAATTCTGTGCAAGAATTATTTGTGTAGGTTTTATGGTCGAAGCATGAAAAATGTTCAAAGTTGAAATCCAACGACTGTCGTTTAAAAAATTGAATTTTGTGCATTTCTGTGTACGTAAAGTTGAGATGGTTCAGGCTGAAATATAGGGTGATTGTTCGAAATTCATTTTTTATTGGGAGATGTCCTCCACAGCGCCGACAAAATGGCGCTTTCAAGACCACTATGCACGGGAAGCGTGAACACTACTGAACACACGGAATCAAGAATTCATTACGACTCGGCTGTCTCGTCAGGAACGCCATTTCCCTAGCGATCCCCCGCATCTTTTCTTTACGTGCGCTCTTACCGGAGCATTCTGCTCGAGGAGTTCGCTCAAAACGATGTCGCCTTCTCTCGCCGCTTTTCTCAGCGACAGACAAGAAGATTCTATCTTGTTTTTATCCGACGACTATAAGCTGATAAGATATCGCGGTATATCGCGAGATTTACCCGAACGGTAGACAACAAACTTGATGGGTAGCCTGTGTACTCTTGTGCGGACAATTGATTGAAAATTAGGTCGAAAACATTCCGTTCCGATCTTCTCGCTGACGATCGGTGATGATAGTGTTCTTGACCGCTTATAGTGAGCACAATTTTCATTCTTCCCGCGTAGAAAAATTTCAGGATATTGCTAAAACATTGACAAAAGTAGCTGTGGAAGTCTGGTAGTGCAAGGCCCGCCGGTTTCGTTGTAAGAAAGTCGCAACTTAGTGGGGTTTTCTTAAATAAGAAATGCTTCCCTGGGATAACTGTGTCCTCGCTCATAGGGAGCTCAATTTTGATTTTTCCCTTGCATAAAAATTTGGGGATATTGTTAAAACATTGACAAAAGTAGACGTAGAGGATTGGTAGTGAAGGGTCCTCCGGTTTCCCAGTAAAAAAATCGCGAAGGCTAACTCAGTGATATTTCTTTAAATTAGAAATGTTTCCCTGGGGTTACTGTTCCCTCGAAGAAATTTATTATTTAACTTTTGCGATGAAAAATAGGGTTTATTTTTCCAAGAGGCCTATAAACAGAACTCGTTTGGAGCCATTAGGTACCTCATTGTAGAACAGTACATCTAAAACAGTAGAAATTTGTTAATTTTCGATGGAGATGAATTTTGCTCGGAAAATGAACAATTCCTGGGAGCATAGCCATTTCGGCTGAGTCCATAAAATTGAAAAAGGCCGCAATTACCGCATCAAATAAATACTACACGTCCCTTCAGGAAAAATCGCGTGACAGTCGCTCGAGAGATTGACCTATTAACAGGATTGACCCCACGGTTCCGCCTCCTACTGACACTAACACTGTCCCTTTCCGACTCGTTGTCTTCCTCTCCGGTCCGCCCAGCGACGCCACGAATCACAGCACGATTGATCGATCACTTTTTGCCCTAGATAGATCGCGAAAATGAAATCACCGCTCGAACAGCAATTCATTTTTACAAATTTGATCACGCCACTCAACTCCTTAATGAAGAGCGACCTTAATGAACGAAATTTCCGAATCCTAGAGTATCGCAGTGAAAAGCAGTATGAGAAGACATTTTTAAAATTGCTAAATGATTTTTCAACGCAACGAATATTTTAATTGATGGAACGCAGTTTCCTCTTAGCCCAATTTTCCATGTGAAACAACGTCAGCGGAATTTTCATTTCGTTCTCGCGAATTAATGGCAAGTATTAAATGATGGGAAATAAATGGCCGATTTTATCATGTCCTACTTTGCTCCGCCGCGGTACAGCAACAGTTGTTGTTTTCCACCAATTACTTTTACGCAGCGATAAAATTTAATGCTCGCAATAATGGGGTTTCTGCGTTATTCTGTTATGTCGTTCGTGGAAACGTTCATCCGTAATGGAATAAATAAATTGAGGAGCAGGTTCTCTTGCGGCTGGAGAGTATTACTTTTTCATTGAATCATGCTCCTAAATTGACTCCGTATTTTACGCATTTATGGCTTGGTTAGAAAAATTTTAGAAAAATGCTGCAGTATCAAAACTCGACAGAACTTAGTACGATCTTGATTTATTTTGGACGTGCAATGAGAATAGCATTTTAATTCGCACCATTTTCTTAAAAGTTGTCTACAATTTTTGTCGTAAATGCATAAAATAACGGGAACATCGGTAAAAAGTACAAAAACGCTAAACGATTAATCATAGCGATTTCAGCAGAAGTCATTCATGAGATCATCCGTGTATCGCGAGCAAGATTCGCGGAAATTTTGCAATAATATTACCATGACACAGGTATGCGGTGAGCCGGATACACGTACTTACAAATATAAGTAGATATCGCGATTGGCATCTTTGGACTAGATTGAAATCGTTCGCGTTATTTTGTTATCTGGAGCGCTAAGTCGTCTGTGTTTTTCCGCGAATTGGATGCGAGTCATGAATTAATTATCGAGTGCAACATCCTCCCGCGATTGCAAACGAGGCGCGCCGGAAAAAACTCGCAGATCGCATAAACGCTGTATGCGAATTCGAGGGTGTTCGACGAACCCTCCGCTCGCGAAACCCTCGACAGATGTTCCAGACCCTCGACACGAGGAACGACCCCTATCGTTGCGTTTATGGCTCGTTTGGGGCTCGTGTGCCGAACACATGTCGCGCACGCCAACAAATTTTTCGTGAAAGCCACGCGCGTTTTAGAACGTTAATGACCGACTAGCACGGAGCCCTAAAATCCAAACCGGTTGGAAATATTCCAAATAAAATCTTTTTAACAATCATGTGCACACGAAATTACTGTCCTATGAATACAGGTGGGTTTTGAGAATTTTTTATAAGAATACCGTCAGAGATATTGAAATGAAACTTGATATGATTGTTGTGCATATATTGCACTATGCACCTGATTTTATTTCATGACGAAATACACCGTAGTTTTTGTGTAAAGGTGTTACACAATTTTTGTTAACCTTCGAATATAGGTGGTTTTTGAGAATTTTTTGTAAGAAGACGGTCAGAGCTATTGGAACTTAACTTGATATGGATCTTGTGTATATTATGCACTATGCGCCTGATTTTTGTCGTGACTAAATATGTAAATATACGATAGTTTTTGAATAAGGGTTTTTATAATTTTTGATGATTTTTGAGAATTTTTTTATAAGAGGACCATCAGAGATATTGAAACGAAACTTGATATGGATATTGTGCATATATTGCACAACTCACCTAATTTTTTTCCTCTGAAAATATCCAGTAATTTTTGTACGGCGTTTACCGGAAGTCGCCCTTGCACGTAAGCGCGAATTAAGGGATGTTTTTAGAAAAGCGTGATTTAAGAATTGTTCACAGAGAAATTAAAGGAGCGATTTAAATGAAACTTGGGAGCTCAACTTGTCAAGTTTATTGCTTGCACCTTGGACTATGAATCAAATTAATTTTGACGTGAATACCGTTCGGAGAACATGTAGAATTGTTATCAGCTTCTGACGCATCCGATTATAACATTTCCACGAGAGAAGCTGTTAATCACGATATTATCTAGCTGCGTGGCTCAACAAACGAAATGTATATCGATAAAAAAATGATCGAATCGCAGAATATAGAAGATTTGCTTCCAGTAAACAGAGGGTATCCATTTTCGAGGAAACAGAAACGGGAGGTTTGCTAAGGATCCAATTTTCGGATCTAGGTGGGCAAGAACAATGAGCATTCGCACCTGGCGACGGCCTTGGACGAGTTTGTTCTCGAGATTGGTCTTTGTACCCGTTTCAGTACTTGCTGACTGACTCGTAGCAGATAAAGAGGCGTTATATATTGATTAAGAGCTCCGCCTCGTATATTTCTCTCGTTTCTGTCTTTTAAATGGAGTTACATGCTCGCCGCTGAGTATCGATGTCACACGACTCCATGGTTTCCTGTTATCAGAACACAGATACAATCGGGAGGGGGATTTCTATGTCATTTGCTTTTGTTCTTAAGTATGTAATCGGACCCGTTTTCCGGCGTACGTGGCGAAACACGCGAGAGGGGCGATGGTAAGAGGAGGGGGACAGGTGTCGTTTTATCAGAGAAATTGTTCAAATAGTACGTGTAATTGATAGCGGCGCGCCGATCGATTCAGGGCGGAGCCAGGTAACCGACATCGCCGTCGAACGGTGTGCATTCACGAACGCGAATTTCGCGAAACTTAAGCGACCTTCGGCCGACAGAACGCGGAAACGAATTTTCGTGAAATCGGCTTGACCTGCCCGCCCAAACGATTACCCCCGTCCCAAGCCCCCCCAGTCATCCCCGCGAATAATCGATAAGCCCCGATCAATCGTATGCACCGCGAGATATTTACTTTTCGGCCACTATGGACACGGCTTTAGACCGCGGATTTTATGCGTTCGCGGCAACAATGGGCAGATCAAATGCAGAACTGTGCGAACGTCACTTCTACTATTTTCGAGTCACTGAAATTGCGAAGCAAGTCTATGAGAAATGAACGAGAGCAATTGGAGAATTTTTTAAAAATATTAATATAACGAAGGAATTTTGCTGATTATTTTTCGGTGCGGGTTACTGTCGGAGCTGTTACATAAAAAATACTCGAGCCAAAAAGTGAAGATTGTGTGAGTGTGAAAAATCCCATTTAGTAATACCAGTTGATACGACTGGTATCAGAGAGCTCGGTGATCAACGATATCGAAATTCGGGGTTCGAAGAATCGATAAGAGTTTATTTAACTTCTGAAAATTGAATTCAGTTGATTGCGACTTCCGCTTGACTAGAAAATAATACGTAAATCAACTGTTATTCTGTTTTCAAACGGTTTAATTGGAAGTTCCGTTCAAGGTGTATGATGCAAATGCTCGTTGTGCGTCGGTCAATAGTACAGTATTTTCTACCACGAAAATCCCCCTGAGGGCGTCGAGTGTTTACGACGTGGCATTTCGAGAGCAATTTAAATGGGGAACGTGACGGCCGGTCGTCAACTTTTAAGGAGCCCTTGCTTAAAGAATGATGAATTTTTCGGTCGTGTGTAATTCCTGCCTCGAACCTTTCAAGCTTAAATCCCCGCTCGGATTTCTTCAAATTCCTCAAACAACTAGGTTCAACCCCTCCAGCAGCGGGGTCGTTTATGTCCACAGCGAAATATCTCCCAGGAAATTTTTTCTTCTCATTAATGCTGCAAACGTTTCACGTTCCAAGGATTGTATATTTTAATGTTTCTTTGGAAGAAATGTGTCTTCAGTTTCTCGTCTGTGACATCGTGTAAAAACATCCTGGAGGAAAATGAACAACGCTGTACGAAAGTAGAGTTCTCAAGCATTACAATGAGCCTAAGTTTATTGCTCTACGATAATTTTTTACGAAATTACAACCGGTTGAATATCGCCCAACTTGGTTGTTTGAAGATGTTTAAACAATTATAGTTTCGTGAAAAAAAAATCGCACGAACGTAAACTCGAACTTATTTTGAAGCTTGCAGCTTCTACTTTCATATACTGTCACTAGTATGTCCAGAAAAAATGTATGCATGATGTAACAAGGTTGGGAAGCGACGATACTAAATTTCCTTGTATGCGAAAATGTTTGATAATGTTTGAGCAGTTGTAAAATGGCGAAAAAAATCGTATGGACATAATATCGGGCTCATTTTAAAGCTTGAACTTTCTACTTTCATACCCCTGAAGTCATTTTCCGGAAACAAATTTTCCCTTCACGTGACATATAGAATTGTCCGACCAAGCAACCTTCCCATAACACAGAGCAACTCCAAAAATGTTCGAACAATTGCTGATTTTTAAGTACTTATAACTGGACGGAAAAAAATCGTGGGAACATAAACTCGAGCTCATTTTAAAGCTTGAACTTTCTACTTTCACGAACAGCCACTAATATGTCCACAAAAAATTACTGCGTAACTTCGTGGAACACATTGACCATATGAAAAAGGAAATCCTGTGCATTTCATAGGATCAGTGACACTCGGAGGAGTCCAGTGACACGGTAAAGTAAACGGGTTAGAAAACGGAGGAAGAGTTGCATGGTTGAGCACCCTTCTAGAGCTAGGCGAGTTCGAATTCGATCCACGTCCCCGGGGGATCGAGAGGGCCCTTCCTTCCCCTCGTACCTGTCCCCTTTCGCGACGGGCACTTATTCACCCCACGTTTCATCGGCTGTCTGGGACCGTGAAGTGTCCGTGGACACGTGTGCGCGTGGCGTGGGTCCGGCACGGCGTCTGCTACGAGGTAACCGGCTAGAACAACCATGATCAACCCCGTGCGTATGCACTCGGCTCCATATTGCGTCGGGTAGGATGTTGTATTGCGAGAGAGGACCGGTCGTCGCCACGGAACGACCCGCGCCAGTCGTTTCGAAGCCGCCGTGCTGACCGGGTGTGTCGTCGAGAGAGCAGAAGCCGCGCCGGTGTTACTATCTCTCCCTCTCTCTCTCCTCTCTCTCTCTTTCTCTCTCTGTCTCTCTTCTCCCTCTCTTCCTTCCCACACGAGGCAGTGGAACAGAGCCCCCCAGACCTGCTCGACGTAGTCCGACGACGAGAAGTTCGCCAGTACGCGTCGCACTTTCCTCTCCGCTAGTTATACCGTGCCGTTTCACCATGAAGGGTGCTATCGCAGTTCTACTACTGGCAGTGTTCCGTAAGTCTCGTATCATCTTGCCAACAGAACTATACTAGCCGTGTTCAACCGCCTCGGGATGCCAGGAAATACGAACGCGACCCCGCGAGTAGCCTGTGTGCATCCCCACGTGCCGATTCCGCGAATCAACACCGACATGTGCATTAAAAACCATTCTCTCTCTCTGCCCTGATGAACTCGTCCGCGATCTGCAACACCGCACAAATTCGCAGTGGATCGTATGAATTTTTCCCGTTCATTTTCACCCGTTGCGTAACCACCGGACATCCCGTGCAAGCAGTGTGTCGAGAATTCGCGCAATTGTCGCGCGATCGAAGCTGCAAACGCGCGCACAGAAACCGCGTTTTCCCTCGATCCTCTAACGATCTCTCGAGAGCAGCACGCCGATGCAGCCGCGCGCGGATTTTCCTCTCGTATCGATTAGATCCCCGAGAGCAGCGGACGTTTCTCGATCGTCAAGCGCTCCCTCTCTCTCTCGCTCGCTCTTTCTCTCCCGCTGGCTTCTACCGTTGTTTCCCTCGGCGCGGAACCGAGATTAACCCTTGCGCGCCCCGTTCTAGTAATTGCGACATTGACACGTTCACTGCCACACGTCGGACCTGCTGACATCATTATTTGCCCCCGATTGAAGAAACTCATTTCCAGAGATCGCGAGGCACGTTCAATCCGTTGACGTTTTCAACCGACCCTCTGGGGACGGGCTGCGTGTGCACCCCAGGCTGAGGAAACCGGAAATAGAAAGGAAAATTTCCAAAGATTTTTATGCATTTTCCAATTTTGTAGACTGATTTTAAGAAGGCCGAATGAAATCCTGTTTTTAATTCGAACAGCCTCTGTAGATCTAACACGAATAGAAATTGTACTTTAATTTTATATTCGAGCCTTTCTCAACATTTTCGGAAGCTATAATGCATAAAGATCGGCGGTCTAGTGATTAGTGATAGCGTGCAAAATCAGTGATCGCAGATTCACGATCACGGTCGTAATTTGAACTTCATTCAGGCGAACTTCATTCGATTTTTTAATCAAGAGTGAATTTTCTCACTGTCATCCTAATTCTTTATCTCGACACAATTAGTTCCTTTCTTAAATAAATCGATTAGCTTCACGTAAATTTAAAATTAAGTTACCTTTTCCATATACAACGTAAATTGACTTCATCTAATAATAAGAATAAAAAATATTCAATATTCTTCTCCGAAACTTATTTCAGTATTAAAAAAAAGATTAACTCCTCTGTCGATTTCTTCTGAAAGTGTGCAGACTATTTCTTTTATGTTCATGTATGGAGTATGTGTTCTAGAAATGAAGGATGGAGATTGGGGATTTTAGTTTCTTTAGTTTATTACTTCCCGAGTAATGTGAAATACCGGTGGAGCTTTTTCTCTTTGAGTCGAATCGATGCCGGTGCATAGGGGTTAGAGGAGTTTATTCGTCTCGATTCGTTGCTATAGAAGCGAGCTCAGCTGGATGGAACTGTCGATTCTCGACCACGGTCATATCAAATTCATGGAGCTACTGGTTTCAAGAGATCGCTTTCTCTGGAATTTCCCCCGCACGAAAAACCCTGAAATCTATGTAATTTAGAAATCCATATTATTTTATGATATTGGGAACAGCTGCTGGGCACGAAAGGGTGAATTTTTTGACACCATCGTATCAACACTATACCTACCACCGCCGGTCAATTGACCCGTTTTATATTTTTCATTTTACAATCATTGAAATTATGACGTTGCTTTCATGGAAATTTTTATTCAAGCACTTATGATAAAAATTTCACAAAATCGAAGCAAATCGTCCTGTCATTTTAATAAGCCAAATATTTTAATCGCTTTCAGTGTTAACAATTCAAAAGTTGGATTCGGCAATTGTTTTAATTTTTACTGGACCTTTGCAATTTCAAACAGTAGAATCATCAGAAATGGAGGAAAATATTTATTTTACGCAAAGATTCACAGTCTACTAATAAACGTAGCTTATACTGCAACAACTCATATCATTTTCGAGATTATTTGTTGTTTAACTTCCGGCTTAAAATAATTTTTCTGACTCTTCACCCACCACACTCTGGTATGTTTGATCTCCTCTCAGAAGTAAAGCGTTGTTTGGAATAAAGTTTCTCGCTAGAGTTCGTTAAAAACGCGAAGAAAATTGCGGCATTATTTCCACAGAGAATTCCCTCTATAAACCAGAATAAATTAAAAACGCGATTAACGCATGCTGCGCGTATACCAGGACTTTATATGCGGCGAAGTTCAGCCAGTTTCAAGGCTCAACAAACTCCAAACAAAAACTGCCAGCACGCGAATACAGTTTCTCAGAGGTCGGCCATTATTTCCGCAGGATTCTCAGATAAAATTACTTCTGGAAATTCAAATGAAGAAACTTGAAAAATACCTGTTCAACACCCAAACAAAATCTACAAGTCTTCGAACATGCAGAATTAATTAATCAAATTCTAAGAAACTACCACTCGTGTATAAACTTGTAATTGCTAACGAAGGGTTGATTTAACTCAAAAATAAATTTTAATTCGTGTAGTGGTAGTTAGTTCCGGGGCGTCGTCCGTGCTGGGAAAATTAACGGATTGATTTTCAAAGAACACGGTGTCGCTCCGTCAAAGCGGGTTCATTTCGAAATATAAACGCGGCGTTACAGTGTACGTGGCTCCCGCGTACCCGTTCCGAACCTGTCGGCTACTCGGGAGGTGGGCGCCGTTTCTCCTTTTCCTTTTTCCCGTTTATCCGCGTTTCTCTTTTCTTCTGGACGCGTCCGGGCCGCCGTTTTCCAGCGCTTTCCAACGGAACGGCTGCGCTCTTTGTAACTCGGGCCGCCTTAAAAATAGATTAACACCGTGACCGTGCCGAGCCATGCCGCGCTTGATAAGCAACGCGCAAAAATACTGCGAAAATAAACCGCTCTTAGCGACCGCTTCGCCCGTTGTCGATCGCCCATCGCCGCCAATCAAACCACATGTCGATTGATTCCATTCGAGAAAAAATTCCCGGGCTTTATTCGCGCTCGAACTTCGGATTTGAAAAGCGCGCCCTTCACAAAGTCCATAATGCGCGTGGAGAGTCGGAATTTTTAGAATTTATTTATTTTTACGGGAAATAATTTCTTAGCAAAATATATTTTTTTATTGAGGTAATGCAAAAATTTGAAAATGTCAAGGGTTGATTTCAGAGTGAAAATTTTGGTCTGAAGAACTTTGCACTGTTATTTATCATATTTATAGGTTTATGTCTAGGCTCGCCGTTTAATTTTTCGTAATTTCATCGAAAATAATGTAAAAATTCGCAATGATCATATTTTAGTAAGAAAATGTTGATCTGAGGAACTTTGCACTGCTATTTATTTATAGGTTTATGTCTAGGCACACAGTTTAATCTTTCCTTTGGTTTTATTGAGCAATGGCGGACGTAGAAAATCGCAAATGTCAAGTGTCAGAGGTCAGAATGAAAATTTCGGTCCGAGACCCCTGGCACCCCGATTTATTTATAGGCAATAGTGTATGGGCACGTAGAAATTTGCGAACGTCAATGGCCAGAGTTTAAATTTATTTAAAAATTTTATTCAGTCCAAGTTATAGCATTTGAAAGTCCCCTTCGAAGCTAATTCGCCATTTTCGCAATATATCAAATATGAAAAGATAAGGGAATTTTAAGCGAACTAGATTGTATCTAAAAACTAATTGTTGGACGTGTATAGTGGACGGTCTAAAAAGATAATTGTTGTAACAGCTGCCTTTCCAACTTGATTAGATAAGCGGCTCCTATATTTCTGGGATCTTTACGGCAGAAATCGAGGCAACGAAACCATAATATTTACCGAGGCGAATTTATTTTGGCCCTGGAGTTTAGGTTTCTCTTTTGCGAGGCTGAACAGTGGCATTTCAAAACTCGAATCTGTATCTCTCAAATAGTACGCTATTTAAAATGCACGTTTCAGAACCGTTTAGAGAGAAACGAATTATTTATACAACATCGTGGACTATAAAATATTTACAATTCCGAGCAGCGTTTAGCATAGCCGGCGTTCTGTATTCGATTCGTCTGAGCGAACTTGTTTTCGTCATTAGCACCTAAACAGAAGTAATAACCACTTTGGTCGGAACAATACGCTAGAAAGCGAAAGTCGGTAGCCTAACGCCTCGAAGGCCGTGAAAATGTAGTCAGAATAATTCATTGACACGAATATCATCGGAGAAACTAGTTAATCAATGAATAATATAACATTCAGATCCGAGCCAGATCCGAGAAAGTGTTTTGTATCACACAATCTATGAAAATCACGATAAGATAACGTGTAATCACAAAATCCTTCCCGATAAAAGAGTATTAAATTGTATTTTCGTCCGTGAAACCAATCGATCGTTCTTTCGAATAGAGTGGAAGCTCCGCGAATCCGAACGCGTCGTTATAAATAAAGGATAATTAGCTAATTCGAAGGGTAGTTAATTCCTAATGTAATTATTCCGGATGAAGGTTAATCGGTCTTCTGTGTTTTGCAAACTCGTGCGCGGCACGAACGCGAAGGAATCCCGCAGTCTGATTACAAAAGGGTGGAGAATTAATTAACGAACTGTGTACCGAACAAAAGGCAGAGGCTACCGGGGGCATAGTTCGCTCGATCGCGTTGTCTCCGGGGTATCGATTACCGTGGGAGTCGTGAAAATGATCGAGATACGATCTAGAGGTTTTAGGGGCGACGGACACGCATCGGAACGGGAGTGACCGAGGATTTCACGCAGACAATTAGCGTCGTGAAATGAATCATCGCGTGACCGAGGCCATTAGGATGTATTAATAATACTAATTAGCCTAATCGAGCGGGCCCCGGCGCGCACCGATCGATACACGTCAGGTTTTCTATTTAACGACGATCAACACAGCCCAGCCGCCCGTTGGCGGACTAATTAACGGGTTGCCGTCATTTATAAACAGACCACGTTCGTTTGAACAACCTACCGTTTGCCATAAACATTATTGTAGAACTAGGCGGCGTACCCCTCTCACGCCTGTTCGCGCGAGCGTCGACACACATACTCCCGTTCTCACAATATCTCATCGTCGCGGAGAACAGATAATCGCGAGTCGAATAAATCAGAAGCGGGTGAGAGCTTCTGTCGATCCATTCGTTCCGAAGACAGAAATTCCTTGACAATTACAGTGAAGCCTAGATCACAGAGTCTTACATCTTTCGATGCTCGTCGAAACGCATATGTTAAATTTTCATTACGGGCTCTAAGTAAAAAGTTATAAATGGTGCCTCCTCTACTTTCTCACGAAATTTTTTCAAAATCTTTTTTGCATGTCACCTGCTAAATCAATTCTTCTAATTGCTGAAAAAAGTCGTTTGATTCGATTATTAAAAAAGTTATGTTGTTTCAAAGCGCGTTCAAATATTTTCGTGGTTCACCGTACATATAATTAGTTTTGGAGAGGAAAACGTGGAAAGGAGTGGAAAAGATGCGTTGTGGAAATAATAACGTGGAAGCTAAAAGATCTGAGGATTATTTGGTCTTATCTGGTTCTAGTAACTCGGATGTTTAGGCTGACGTGTATACGGCTTGGTTATCGTGATGCATTTACATGGGTTATCGGGCATGCAACAATAAATGTTAATCAAAAACATACCGCAAATAAGTTGACGAAGATACTATAAAAAAAACAATAAGAAATAAGGAAGTTTTGTGACTGGATTAGAACTGGTTCGACCGAGGCAGTTTGAGCGTAGTGGAGGGAATATTTGTTTTTTTTTAGATCGTACGGTGTCTGTTCTCTTAGATCAAGGCTTCAATGTAACTAATGATGTTTAGCGCCATCCTCGCTTTCTTCATTAATTTTTCAAGGTACCTCTTGTAGGCGAATCCTTCTACTGTCCCAACAGCTTCGTATTCAGCGAATCCGCGAGAAAGTAATTCCGCCATAAATCTCGGCAAACTGAAAACACGAACAAACGAAGAACAACTGCAGTTGCGCCAACAAACTTTAAACAATCCACCGAATGGTGTATGAAAATTAATTCGAATTACAATATGGAAATTTTAACAACACCTCGGCGTCATCCTTCGTCTAGGAAACATTAAAACTCCGAACGCAAACGATCTCGAGTGCAAGGTGCTCGACAAGTTCATCTTAGAGAATAATAATACAAATATACGAGTATATACGAAGCATTCGACGCTATTTATTACCTAGAGATAGTCTGAAGCACCTTCGAGGATCTATTGGCATCGATCGTCGATTGCCGACTTGGTGTAATCCGACACGACGATGTTATCGCGTTTAATATCATAAATATCGGGATCGAACGATCTTATGCAGACCGCGTTTGTGTTGAACAACAGATCGCGGATATTAGGTGTGTGCGTGGCCTGATAAGAGCAGTTTCGCCCCGCCCACGCCTAATCCTAGCTATTATCGGAATTTTCGATCCGTTGAGGGCGACGTGACCGACGACACCGGCGCGACGTCGGCGTCGCAATCAGAATTTGTTTGCCCTGATACCGTTTGCGCAAGAAAACCGTGCGACGGTGTTTGCTCGCGCTGCTATGGAGGGACACGGATAGAAGGTGCTCGAGCTGCATTCTTATCTATCGCGGAGGAGCGTGACTCACGGGTCTTTAATTCCCATTTGTATCAGGCCCGACGCTGCTCGCGTTCACGATTTCGTCGAAACCTGAAGAATGTACGGGACCAACTCTGAAAATATTTGTCGACGATAAACCACGCTTCGATAGGAAAGGGGTGCGACTAGGTCGCTGAGACTATTACGCGTTCCCGTAATTATATCTATTCGATGAACAGCGACCATCCTATTAGTGGAAACGCACTCGAGCACACTATTTGCGCAAACCGTGCGCTAGACCAGCGAAAAACTGGTTTATTTATCTTGGCCTCGATATCTTCGGCACTTTTGCGGACGCGCAACAGTGTCGTCAGCTATCTTTTTCAAGTGAAAACTTCAGACTCAAACTCATCTGTCACTCAATCTGAAACTCATTCGAATCTAGAAGTTTGTCTATTTGAGGTTTCCTTAGAAATCGTGTGATCCAAATAATTGTAAAGTAAACAGATAAAAATTGCCTCAATTGAACTAAGAAGTGAAGCATTCCAAAATCTAAAAAATGAAAATTGATTTAATTGAACTAAGAATGGAAGAATTCCAAAATGAAAAGAATAAAAATTGATTTAACTGAACTAAAAATTGAAGCATTCCAAAATGAAAAGAATAAAAATTGATTTAATTGACCTAAGAATGGACGAATTACAGAAATAATGCCTCAATTCAACCAAGAATTGAAGATTAAGGATCGCGGATTGAGAATTAAAGATGGAGTCGAATGTCCCTTGTCTCGGAAGCTTGTTAACAGCATTGTTTGATCTTCGGAAAGAATGTTTGCTGCAGTTCGCAGACCAATTAGCGTGTCTATCGGGTCTGTTGACCCGTTCGCAGCACTCGAACGAGTCTTTTCGAGGCGAAGAAAAAAAGAAACGGTGTCGTAATGAAACGTGAGCGTAGCGGGCACGTTTCATCGAACCCTCGAGCAGTAAAGCGTCCACGCAACGCGTTGTAAACCTCTCTCGCGGCATCTCGATCGCGATTCCTGGAAGGATATGAGGCCTACGTTACTCTACCATGTCGCATTAATCGTTTTGCTCACGTACGCGAGATATTTACTCTCTCGAACACGACTGCTGCTGGATCTTGTTGCTCTAATCCCGATTAAACATAACGCGGGCTGCTACGGTTGCAAACAATATATTGTTATAGAATTATCAACATCTATGGAATTTTCCTCCATTCAAGTTGTTATATTCATTCAACTACTCGATTGCATGCATTTCATGTGATTTCTTCTTGTGAGTCTGATTTAAAATTATCCCACAGACAGATAAAATTTTAGTGTGATTTGAGCGATTGTTGAACTGAGATCAAGTGATGAAAATTTATTTTTGAGAATTTCTAGAGTATTATGTATTATATTAAAGTGTAGACTCTTCTTAGACTCCGAAAATGTCAAATCCCACCAAATTAATTCAGAATTTCCAATTCAATGAATCTGAATGACTCGAGCGATCAAAAAATTTAATTTTGCTGGGAATATGTAAAATCCCAAAAATTAATTCAGGGTTTCAAACCCCATTAATTTGGATGGACTGATTAAAAAATTTAATTTAGCGAATTTCTAGAGTGTGATGTATTCAAGTCAATGCAGTAATAGAAAAATTTAATTATGCGAGGAATATGTAAAATCCAAAAAAATCAATTATGATGTCAAATTCCATGAATTTGATTAAAGAATTGCATTTTAAAAATGAATTACAATTTCAAACCCCATTCATTTGAGTGGAGTGATTAAAAAATTTAATTACAATTTCAAATTCAATGAATTGCATTTTACAAATGTCCAGGGCACTATGTATCGAAGACACTTCGCTTGAAGGTGACTATTTCGCGAAAGTGGAGCGAGATCGTATCCGCCGATGGGAAGTATTAGCAGTAAAATTTACACTCGCGGCGTGTTGACAATTTATCGGCCGACACCGGAGAATCGTTCCATCGTTGCGCCGTTTAAAGAATACTCGCGCGGAATGCGCACGCAATGCGTCACGAATGTGCTCACGAACGACAGCATTCGCGTTCCTACGGTGCTTAGCAAAGCCTCTGTATTTCCAAAACATCGTCGTAATAAGAGCGCTGTTAGGATTAAGTTCGCGATGTTGCGACATTCGTTAGATATTCGTAACAAGCCACTACATTATGTGTCTGAATTAAAAAAAGAAAATAGTATTGATGAAGTTATTAAAAAATTTTTGCTATCGTCTCTTTTTTGCGATTACTGACAACTTTTACAATCTTGATCGACGTCCGCTTAAAAATAGGTTCAAGCAATGCATGAAATATTGAAAAAGCAATAGCATCTTTTATTTTTAACTTGAGACGAATATAAACGAGGCTGCTTTCCGCAGTGACGTACGACTCCGTCGTCGAGGCATCTTCATTTTATAATAATTTTCTGGCGATAATAAATATATTCTTCGAGGAATAATTTTTTTCTGAAAATTTGTGTCAAGCCATTTACCATTTTTTCCCGCAAGAATTTGTACTATCGCTCCAAGTTCCTCACGAATCTCAGGTCGCTCGAGGCAGTTTTTAAACAGTTGCACAATTTCGAAGAGCAGACTTTTCGCGAGGTTGTCAGAAATTAATTTTCCCAGCAACTAGAGGCAGCGTCATTTTATTATAATCTTCTGGCGATGATCAATAAGTTCCCCGGGGAATAATTGTTTTTTGAAAATTTGTATTGAACCATGTACCATTTTCCCCGCGATTCCTGTCGATTGCAATTTCGCCAAAAAAATTGTACCATCGCTACGCCGATCGCTCCAAGTTCCAGTTTCGAAAAAGTTGCACAATTTCGAAGAGCAGACCTTTCGCGAGGTTCTCAGAAATGAATTCTCCCAGCAACTAAAGACAGTGTCATTTTATAATAATTTTCTGGCAATGATCAATATGTTCTCCAGGGAATAATTGTTTTCTGAAAATTTTTATTGAACCATGTACCATTTTTCCCCGCGATTCCTGTCGATTGCAATTTCGCCAAAAAATGTGTACCATCGCTACGCCGATCGCTGCAAGTTGCATTTTCGAAAAAGTTGCACAATTTCGAAGAGCAGACTTTTCGCGAGGTTCTCAGAAATGAACTTTCCCAGCCACTACGGCCGCGTAGATAGGCAGGCGCGGCCGCCGCCGAAGCGTGAAGAGGTAAGGAGAGAACGAGCTAAATAAAAATCGTAGGTCTCCGGCGGCGCGACGGTTTTCCTTGTGCTGGATCGCGAAAGGTGTATCAATCGCTCACGGACACACGCCGGCGCGGCGCACGTCCGCGGGCCTCTTTGTCCCGCGATATATCCTGTCCCCGCTGGTTGCAGCAATAATATTTCACGTTGTAAATGGTGACCCGGTGTGTATCGATCAGTCGGACGAGAATTATTCCTCCCCGTGGCCTACAAAGTCTTGGGAGAGGCAGAGTTTCGGCGTGCGCGCCAAACTCGGCCGAAATTGCTCGACGTTGCTCCGACGGCTCGCGGAAGTGGCTCTCGGGGGCCGACTGGATTTAGGGTATATCGTAGATAGTCTACACACACGGTTTCATTCTGTATACCGTTCTCGTGTGTGTCGAGTCGTTAGGGTATATCGCGACATAACGCGAAAATAGATCGGAGACTATCTATCGCGTTATTATCGTATCAAAAGCACTTCGCCGTTGGCAAGGCTGCCATCGGTAGCTGACGCGTCGATCATTTTTCCAACGTGACGCGTGACGCGAGAGTACGTCCTTCCGAGGCTGTCGTTGAAGTTCAAGGGAACGGCTATCGTGGGAAAAAATCGAGGGAATTTAACCCTTCGCTGCCGAGGAATTTTTCTATTTTATTTCTACGCGACTGGGTGCAATGAAAAAAAAAAATAGGTGAGCTTCAGGGAAACTGCCCTTCAGTTAGGCAGTTCAACCATTCGCTGCCGAGGAATTTTTCTATTTTATTTCGACGCGGATAGGTGCAATGAGTGTCAATAAAGTGAATGATGATCCTAGAAACTGCCTAGAATTGAACCCTTTGCTGTAGAATCTATTTTCTCCAGAAAACATCATCTCCAGGAATAGATGTTCTTTTTCTTGGAAATTAATTTCATTTCACAAAGACGGCATGTGTGCAAAGAAACTGGAGTCTAAATTACTGCTCGTGGCCGATTAATACCGCTAATGACACCGCAAATGTTTATCCTGTCCGACGTGTACCGCTAAATTAGTTTCGAAGAAAAACTCATTATCAATTAGCACGATTAGACACGCTAGAACACATTTTCTTACCATGATTCTATATGGTATAAATTAGTCTTATTCGCTGTTTTAACCAGGGATAGAAATAATCTTCTGCTTCCAAAAACAATTTTGCTCGAATTTGCACCTCGATTAGCAACCCTTTTGTGTGACTAAAATGTTTACTGCAGAGAACAAAGTTCTTTCAGAAGGTCTAAAAAAAGATTCCATGGCGGGAACGCAAACAAGCTCCGTGAATTATCTACGTGGATGTTATAAATAAACAACGTGTTTGGAGCATCAGTTTGACAGGAGTAATTACTGAATAATATTAATAGATACTGATATATCGTTGTAGTATCGTTTATAGAATAGTATTGGCGAGAGTTCTACCATTTATAGAATAGTACTCATCAGAATTGATGACGTGTTGCATCCGGAGTCGCTAGATTCTGACTTGTCACCCCACTTTACCTTCTCCTACCGCCGCGGGCCGGTCACGTGACGCGTCTGCGTCGCGCATGTGCCACAATATCACGTGACTAGTCCGGTACCGGTAGAGAGAAGGTAAATTCCCCTGATTTGGCCACTCTGGTTGCATCTATCGCAACGGGTGCACCTCCGCGGGTGTAACCCGCTCGCGTATTACACTGATCCTAAACTGCATCGAACCGTTTCAATACGATTACGAGGGAATAGCTCTAATGGATCAATTCCCTGCGGCTGAATGCAACGACGGTACCACCCATCCTGATATATGCGTCGGTTCTCCCTGTGGACAGGCCAGTTATCGATACACACGTACAGGGTGTATAAAAAGTAATGGTCATCCGTCTTAGGGGTGAATCTACACCCCTGGATCGATGGACATTTTGTAAGAGAAACTTGCAGAAAGCACAAACCTGAAATACTAATGTCAAGTATAGGTACTTACAAATTTTTCAGAATCCACACAATCAAATTTTGCAAAAATCTTTTACAGTTTATATCTCAATAACTATTTGCTTGCGACATGTGGCTTCCTTCAAACTTTTCTTTTGTGGATGAGTGGAAGGTGTTGATGTAAAAATCAACTTTACCAACAATTTTCTATGTTACAAACTATTTTGCGGGAAGTTTCGCTTACAAATGTCCATCGATCCAGAGGCGTAGATTCATCCCTAGGACGGATGACCATTACTTTTTATACACCCTGTACATATACACGCTGTAGTTTCAAACTACCGGTTACACGACTTTCTTTTCCCGTGACCTGAAACATTAAATGTGCAGCGACTGCGTTCAAATTGTCCGCTGCAATTCGACCTGTCAACGCTGATGCGCTTTTTGAACGATGCAAGTTCAATGTCGGGGCCATTGTCTGCTCCAAATAAAATTATATATATTATTAGACTGCGGAGTTTATGCATTTAGGACAACAATGAGTAGATGTAATTGAAAACAGTAAAAACATTAGAAGAATTTAGAAATACTGCTATTATACATATTAGGAAAGAAAATTAATTTCTACTTCACTCCAGTTTGTTGCAATTCAGGTAGAAAATGCAAAATTTCATTTTGCATAATGATCCGCTGTCTATGTATAGCATAATAATATATTCGACGTGTCGACGCTGATACACTTTTTCCTCGGAACAATGCATCCGCAGTCCAGTGACGAGTTACATCTCCTCAAAATCAGTTATTTTCCACTTTTATAAAATTTGTCCTAATTTAGTGAAATTATATATACATATATTATATTATAAATTTCATCTGTCACCGCAGATGCACCTTTTCCTCGGAACAATGCAAGTTCAACGTCGGGGTCAATTATAGCCATAAATGCATAAAATCCAAATCAGTTTTCGGCTTCGAAAAAATGTCTCCTAATTTAACAAAATTATACAATAATTTATTTATTGATCACGGCATCGAGAAGGGTCTTAAACCGAGGTCCTCGCTGAGAAGCCTCTTCGTATCTACTTCCTCAGGAGCTTAGGCTGCAGTTTTGCGCGGATTTCCGGCGGAATTGCTGAGCGAATCGGAGCGGAGTCGAGCGGAGCGGAGCGTAGTTGGCATCGAGCTGAGCCGGTTGGACGGCTGTGACTTATGGTAATCGAGCCGGCTAGAATCCGGCCCCCATTCCCAGTCGAACTATCGGAAATTCCAATTTCCACTCTAAGCTACGATCAGATTCCGAGGCGAAAATCAGGACCACCGGCTGCTCGCCTGTCCAAACAGTTCTTCCCAGGGAAAATCTGTCGCGCACGTGTCGGTGCCGACCTGGGGGTTGGATTAGGCTCGGTAACCATATGTCCTCAATTTTCAGCCCCTCGTGTATAGTGGTTGTAGGGCCGGAAACGGTGACGAAATTCGTTTTCTTCGTCCCAGCTAAACCAATTTATTAGCTGTTGAAATTGGTTCTTCTGTACGCGCAGACTCAAATGGAAATCATACTCTTCTTTAATTTTACAGATTCGTTTCAATAATTAACAATCATTCTGCATATTTTTCGATTATTGAGCTGGGAACATTTGTTGGGAACTTTGGTATTCTGTTTGACACAATTTCAAATCGAAATCGTACTCTTCCTCAATATTCAAAATTCGTTTTAATAATTAACAATCATTCTGTTTGTCATTTGTTGGGAAGTTTGATATTCTGTTTGACGACTACATGTTTAGTAAGGTAAAAATATTCTAAATAATTCTAAATAATGTTCTAAATAATTTTCTTGAGGTTAAGATTTCATTTCTCTCTCTGATCAGTTTGGATAATCGAGGTTCCAGTATATCGTGCACTGAACGATCAAGTATTATCCTAACTGTACCGTGTTTGGGCTCATTTTCTTCAGAAAAATGTCACAAACATGACGCAAGTGTCACAAAAAAATGGTGTAGCAGTTACTATCGAAATAGTTGTAGCGTTCCAAGAAATTGCAGGTGCCCCGCGCCGTGCATCTCGCTAAAAGCCAGGCAGGGATATTCAAATTGGAAAATCGGCTTCCGGCGAGGAAAAGCAGCTTTCCGCTCTACTTTCTCCGTTGCCGAAGAGGCTCGAGTTCTCTTAGGCGAGACTGACCTCGTGGCTCGGCCGAGAGTCGACTCTTGGAGCGGCTCTAATTGGCTGAACAATCGATTGTCTGTCTTCGAGTTCCTAATAACGTGCAACGTGTCGCGTCCTTATGCAACGCTCCGGTTCCGACGCTCGTACATTTTCACGAAAATAGGGAACACCCACGCCGCTCGCTCTCATCCGGATCTCTCGTGCGCCGCGATCATTTCCCTCGAGACGTTCATGCCTTCTGTTTGCCGCGGCCCGAGTCACGCAGACTTTTTCCCTGCGATCCTGTTTCATCGATCTATCATCAATCTAGGGAATTAATTCTTCGTAAACCGCGCGACAGCCGTCCCACGTCCTTCGGAGGCGTTATCGGCCGTTATCGCGATCCACCGGACCGTTTTCGGACACAATGCCACCTCCTGCCAACTAATTTCCATTCCGAACAGAGACAATGATGCCCATCGGCCGTTGTCTCCCGTCCATTACGCTGCCGAGAGGCTGTCCGATTTTAGCGAATTTTCCACTGACAAGGGAACTCGCCAACTTCGATGAAACTTCCCGACTAGCTAGTTCTCGGGAAAATATTCAACACATTTCTTTTTATCGGCCATCGTCCACATTAAAGCAGCGAAAACATACCTCAAAGGTGCAGGTCGCAACCATTAGAGCTAGAGTGCCGATCAAAAGATGAACATTATATTAACAAACTTTGTTGTTCGTCATTATTTTGTCAAGAAACTTTCACCGGCGTACTCGCGAGATTTTCCCGATTAAAACGAGCACAAACACGGTACAGTTTGGATTCATGCATCGTCGGTTCGGATACTCGAGGATCTATTTCATACAAGTAAACATGATCCAAAGTGTATCGTGTTTGGGCTCAAATTAACCGGGAAAACGTCACAAGTGTGCCCATCGAAGGTCCATTTAAAAATAATTTAAAACAACAAATTACGGAAGCGTTTATTAATATAAACATTTTTTCTCGGAAAGATTTACGGCCAGCTGCATGACGCAGTTCTTCGTAATCAATCAATAGGTTGATATCGCCGGAGGCATTTTTCGTTCGCAAGATACATAGCTTTAATGACAATGCTATCTCTCTTTGCATAGATAGAGGCGAGTAAAGAATGTTCGTTGCTTTAATCGCGGAGAACGATGCTTTCCAGACCAATGTGCGCGTGGTTCGCGATTTCCCGTGTCGACAACCGGTTCCCCGACAGACCGTCTTCTGTGTGGAATCGATGGCTCGGAAATAAGTCGACCGGAAGTGTCGTTGGTCGAAGAAGAAACTGTGAATGGGAGCCGCGGTGGACACAGAAGTGCAGATAATGCGATTTCATGTAAATAGGAACGTCGTTCTTCCTACGGGCTTCTCGCGAGAATGAAGTTCTGTCAACTCTGGGAATCGATCAATATTTAAAGAATCTAGACTGTTTTCAACCCTCTGCAGTCGGAGCTATTTTAACTTCAAAATTAAACATTTCTTCCGACCTAGAATTATTCCATTGCATATGATACTTTTTTATGAGGTATTATATTTTTATATAATAATAATTGATTAGATTTAATTAAAATTAAACACTTCTGCGGTCCTAGAATTATTACATTGTACATGATATTTTTTAATGAGGTATTATATTTTTATATAGTACTAATTGATTAGATTGAATTAAAATTAAACTTTTCTTCCGACCTGAAATAATACTATTGTATATGATTCTTTTCATTTTATGCATATGGAATTGATAAAGTACCTCATCCAATACTTAAACATGTAGTAATTGATCAGATACCAACATATTTAAGAATATAAACAATATTGTGAATAATGGTTGACGGTTAATACCGCGAAAGTGACGAAGATTGCACAGCTCCGTGCGCGACAGTTCAAATGGAGAACAATAGAAAAATAGCGAAATTCCTCGTCCGCTCGACGAATTGTTTATCCTCAAAGGAAGTTTTCAGCGTTTGATTCGGTCAGCAGCGAATTCTCAATTACACCGTCGCTTCCCTGTGTACAAGGTTTCGATGTCGTTAAAAGCCACTTTGTGCGAACGACACATTTCTGATGACCTTTTCAAGTTTCCAGATAATACGTCCGAGGCTAGGGACATGCAGAATAACCGATAATTAACGTGTACGAATAGCTTGAAATATAGACCAGACGGCAGTGTAAACGCAAGGCTACCGCATCCCTAACCGGAGTCGCTAGATTAAGACTTGTCCCTAGTGATGGGCATACAATATTCTGTCTTGCAAGTTTTCGAACAAATCAATCACCACAGAGTTTCGGAATCAATTCGATATTTATTCGAAATCAGAAATTCTTGAAACTCTTGAAGTCTTGAAAATTTTTAAAGTCTTGATAATCTTAATAAATGGTATACTTTTTATAATATTGGTACGTTCATACTGTTATTCATCCCAATGCTGACATGACGTAATCGTTGTTTCGTGATAGGTGTAACATTTAAATATAACAGAGTTTCAATTCTTACAAACCTTCCAAAGTTTTAAGGCTTTCAAGATTTCCAAGACAACGAAGATTTTCTAGACGTCCAAGGGTTTCAAGAGTTCTAAGCTTTGAATTATGTTGCAAGTGATTCTAAGTTTTTGTCGTAAATATTGAATCGAAGCGATTCGAAGTGATTCAGATCCCATCACTACTTGTCCCCTCACTGTACCCTAACTACAGGTTCTCAGAGTCAAACCGTGGATTCACCTGTTAACCGTGCTCAGTACCTCGTACCTAATTCTCCTCTATTTGTTGCATAGTTCCCATTCGTGCTACCTTCCGCGACGTTCTTCCATGAACCCGGATCAATTACATCGTATTTATCATGAATCGTGTGCATATGGTTATTGATCCATTTTATACCACTCGGTTTACGGGTTAACAGGTTCGCTCAGATCCCATCACTACTTGTCCCCTCACTGTACCCTAACTACAGGTTCTCAGAGTCAAACCGTGGATTCACCTGTTAACCGTGCTCAGTACCTCGTACCTAATTCTCCTCTATTTGTTGCATAGTTCCCATTCGTGCTACCTTCCGCGACGTTCTTCCATGAACCCGGATCAATTACATCGTATTTATCATGAATCGTGTGCATATGGTTATTGATCCATTTTATACCACTCGGTTTACGGGTTAACAGGTTCGCTGTCACGCGAGTGGTACGCCCTTCCCGTAGACACCATTCATTTCGTACATAACAGGCGTGAAGATTGTTAACAATAATTATTAGCTCGTGTGACCATGTTCAACGGGTTATTCAATTTGCATTCGCACACGCTACAAAGCGATTTAATGAAAACCGTTTAAAACGTCGATTTCGGAATTATCTGTCTGTTAAATGAACTCGGACATATATATTTCGTGTAACAATTTCACTAGACAGCGGGTTTTATGCATTTGTGACGAAAATGAATGGGTGAAGACGGTGAAAATATTAGAAGAATTTAAAAATAATATATCAGATGATTGCACAAGTTCGTGCCCTATTTGAAAATAAACTTCAATGGTTAAACTTTAAAGATTTGGCTAAAGATTGTTTAAATTAAAATTAAAAGGTTAAATTTTGTACAAGTAGAAAAGAATGGTGACTATATGTATAATAAAGTTGTATTCTTTAAAATGTAACCAGTGAATTTTATTTTCAAATCGGGCACGAACTTATGCAATCATCTGATATTATTTTCAACCTGCCGAACATATTAGCCAAAGAAAATAAATTTCTACATCACTTGATTTCACATAAATATCAACTATCTAGTAATAACCTATTTGTTATAGTATTATTCGTATTCTCCTAAAAATTGCTATTCTGAAATGGTTTTTTGCCAGAGACTGAAATTAACTGAAATTATAATTTCTCTTTTAATGACTAAAATGAATAGAACGAGTAAATTTGTATTTATGGCTTTTAAAAATTTTCAATAATGCTGGAATATGAAATTCCACAGAATGTAATACAATTTTTAATTATTTTAGATCTATACAGGCTACTACCGCGAAACACTTTCTTGTAGTTTGTCTGGAAATATTGAAAATTCCATAAACATCCGCAGTCTAATAATTACAAATAATTTTTACCCACTTTCTTGATATTTGTCTGCAAAAATTGAAAATTCCATAAACATCCGCAGTCTAATAATTACATATCATTTTGTGACCGTTTTAGAAAACAGCTATTTTGCATAAAGATGCACAGTCTAGTCGTCGCAGGCCATGCGATCGGTATTAGACAGTGATATCGACAAAAGTAGTAATATCGAGCTCTCCACAAACGGCCGAATAGACATTTTCCCATAGATGCACGTCACGCTCCGACATGGCAAAGGAGGAAAGCAAAAATAACGGGAAAAAAAGAACAGAGAACCGTTTGCCCGTTGTCCCTCGCGCCTCGATGGCCGATCAGCTAACGCACAGAGCCTGAACCCCTCTGCATCGTCTGCTGGACCGGAAACGGGTCAGTTGAAACTATTGTATCGACAGTTCGCCCCGTATCGATTCGTCCAGGTGAAATTCGCAAGATATACAGCCGCTTCAAAAAGAGCGACAAATTGAAACGACTGTCAAAATGTGAACAAATTTTATTCGAAATTGAATTCACCACGAATTTGAAGATCGGAGCGTCCCCTTTACAACGAGATGATGAAACTTGATCTACGATTTTCTTCAGTCGTGTCACAGTCTTTTGAATGGAGGGTGTAATTACGCGAGATATCAGCCGCTTCAAAAACAGCGACAGATTGACACGTCTGTGAAAACGTGAACAAATTTTATTCGGAATTGAATCCACCACTGATTTGAAGATCGGAACATCCCCTTTACAACGAGATCCTTAAACTTGATCTACGATTTTCTCCAGTTGTGTTATAGCGCTTTGAATAGAGGGTGTAATTAAGATCCTGCTAATTTTGCAGAAAAATTTTTGTGGTAAAATGATTTCAAAAAAATCGTAGATTAATTTTTCAGGGGATGGTTGTAAAGGGGAGGCTTTGGAATCGTAACAACTGTGATAGATTGATTCGTGATTGATTCACGAAGAAAATTTTTTAATGTTTTCACAAAACGATTGAAGAGAGGCTTCGAACTGAGTTTCATGTTGGGAGATCCTCTTTCACGGAATTAAATGTTGCAACAGTTTTTGGCGGCACTGTACACGCTACCTGAGCTTTCGGAGATAACGGAGATTGGTGGCAGCACGCGAGCGGCGTATAAAATGGTCTCCTTTTGTGGTTACGCGAGGCCGAGTTCGCACGCGAAAGTCGTGCAAGATGTTTGCCAAATTGATTTCCTCGACGTAATCGAGGCGGTTAAATGTCTGGCTACGGAACAACGTAACCAGTGAAAATGGCGAGTGATCGCTGGGGATGTTTTGAATTTTTTGGCAGTGAAACGTCGGTTTGCAAGACCTCCGCGCGACGGTAACGAATGAATGCGATTATCGATCTCGTCCCGTGGGGGTGGTTAGGGGGGCGACAACGAGCAAAGTGGGGCGAGATTCTCAGTCATCCAGCCCCACCTCCCAAAAACTCTCAGGCTCATAGCCGTCTATCCTCGCGAGGAATTCTCAGTACGGTCAATTATGGAACGATCCCGAATATTGGGGTCGTAGGTCGAGAGCGGCTTCTCGAACATCCTGGAATGCCTCGCGACTCGAAAAGCCGAACTCTACTGTTCGTCTCATATTTAATAAGTTCTATGACATTTTGTTCTACGATATTTTGCAATTTTTCAGGCAACTTAGAGATCTCATGCTCGTAGAATTTCTGTTTTTTAATAGCGAAACATCGAGTTATATGCCTCTTTACGACACTTTAGTTGAAATGTAATTTGCACCGCATAAAAAATGTTGCAAGAAGCGAAAAAGAATGGTATTTCGATGGCAAATCCTCTGTTTAACACTAAACCTACCACGAGGGTATCAAATGACCCATTTTAGATTTTTTATTTGACATTATGACAATTATTAAAATTGTAAAGGTGTTTTCGTGGGAATTTTTTGAATATATTTTTTGACTCCAGTATATGTTATACGTAGTTAAAATCGCACAAAATATAAATAAATTTAATCGTGTTATTTTTATAATACTAATGTGTGTTATGCTAATTTTATAATGTGTGTTAAACAGCACACCATTTTTTCTCTGCTTTTTCATAGTTGATGCGATGACAAAAAAATGCTCGGAAGGTTAGAAAGCACTAGAAAGCATGAAATGACGTCCGAAATGTCAACTGTCGGGATTTACTGCGATTTTGCGATTCAAAAAAAGGTTAAATAATAACCAATGGAAGCCTGAAAATGGAAAAATAATATTACTTTCAGAACCACCTAATACTTTAAGCGCCACTATTTCAAAAATCGAATTCTGCTTTTCACGTCGTACTTATTACATTTTATGGGATTCTTCGAGAATAGCTCCGTCATTTTGTAACCTTTTTGCTTCGTAAAAATTACCTATACTATCTGTTGATTACCTATTGAAAAACAAATTACTGAATCGTTGCTTTCGTGTTACAGACAGCACCATGACCAACGCCGCCCCTACGGAGCCGAAGACCTTCTTCCCCGCTTTGAAGGGCAACCTGACGAATATCAGCTGGGCTCATGCAGTTAACAGCAAAGCATTACTGACCGATGCACTCGCGAACTGTAAGTACTCTTCGAACTATCGTACAATTCGAAAAAATTTAACGCTCGCGAATCGACTTCACCTACCTCTATATTCACAATTTCTTTAGTAAATCGTTATGTTCCCACAATGATATTCGAGAGTGAACGTGTCTTCGAATATTTTTGTATTGACTTAACGTGAAAGCACCGATAGTTGACCAGTTATGAAATGTTTTTTATCCTCTATTAAATAGAGAGACTGTATGCGTGAAAATGCTGTTCGTACTTCCTACATTGTGCAACTTTTTTTCAAATAATTGTATTATCCAAATTTTATAGACATTTTTGAATTCACTAAATTCACTAAGTTCATTAAAGGTGGTCGCTTTAAATTAATATAAAATCTAATGATTTCCTGAATTAGATAAAATCTAATTTAGGAACAGGGTAAAAGGTAAATGTTTCGTGGTTTGCTGGTTCTTAATTAATATGGAGTGAATTGTTATATAATTTATATAGTTAGAAGATTTCCTGAATCGCATACATGGTGTTTTTAAAGTTTTTTAATGAAATATGAAATAAATTGAATATTGTTTCTTTCAATTTGAAGCATCTTAAATTATATCGAATGGACTTGGGCTGTTTCAGATTTCATGACAAATCTTTTAAAAAACACACATATTATTCACTTAATAATTGCTATTATTTTAATAGGAATTGTGAATTTAACTCTCTTAGATACACTTAAGGAGTGTGATACATTGGTATATATCCTATGCGTATATTTTTAATTTCATTGAAACACAAACTCTTAAGTATCTCAATTTAAACTTGAATGGACTTATAGGCCACCTTCAAAATAAACGGTTCATTTATCTATCGCGCGTTTTTGGAAAGATTATTACGTCGAGAAACATTATTTTTGAGGTGAATTACTGGCGCCTTTACCTTACTCTTTGTCAATTGTGTAGCGAGAGAATTGTGTAGAACCCGCGTGAAATTCCGACGCTTCCTGTCCCAGATCAGCGACTTTACAGATGGCGGTGCTATCCTCGGTGGTTTCCTGTGCTCGTGGTGGACGGTGGTCGATCAATCTTGCGATTCGAGGATCAAGGTCGCGCGTGTACGATGACTGACCTTCCGCCACGGTGCCTCCTCGTGACAGTATGGCCCTCTCGAGCCCTCATTGAGGATTCCGAGGAGGCTGCCAGTCTCTTTCCCAAAGATCTTTCGCGGACGTGAGCTACACGAGCCTCTCGTTTCCCTGAATATTAATCAACGAACACATCCGGTATCGTATCTCTTTTTGCGACGCGTGTCCCAAATAAAATTTCGCGGACGGCCTTCGACCGGCTACCGTACATCCTCGCGAAACATTTACGGACGATAATTAGCAGCGTTACCGCCGTTTGCTCATGGCAAACACATTTTCCACGTGCCGAGCTTGTTGCACAGGCTGTCGACATGACATCGTGCATACGGGAAAAATTGGCAAGGATTTCTGGCACGCCAGGATGCTTTGGAAACTATACTTCTTGTTCGGACGGACCCGGGTTCGTTAATACTGGATCCACGTCGCACAAAATTCAAAAAACCAAACATAGAGTGGAACATGTCTGTCGAAGTTGAAATCGACAATTTTACTTCTGAAATAAATTGTCATTAGACTGCGAATCTTTATGCATTTATAGGGAAATAGAGTAGATGAAATTGAAAATTGTAGGAACATTTTGAAAATTGAAGATGTCAATATTGTATGATTTCTCATCTATTAAAATGATTAAGGAAGGAAATAGCATTCTATTTGGTTTCTATTTCTTGCAGTCGACGCAGAAAATTTTTCTTTTGCCTAGAAAATTTAGAAAATACGTTTTGTAGATCTGTGTCAATTAAACAAATGTCGTAGTCGAAATAGGTCGACGCTGCAATGAGCTACGAATGTTTAAAGATAGTAAAAATTGCAGATTTTCACGATTTTCGGCTTCTAACTGCAATAAAAATCTAACGATTCTTGCATCGCAATTATATTGGGTTGTGAAATAAGTTCGTTCGGTTTTTGTGATTTATTCCACTGTAAAAAACCGAACGAACTTATTTGCCAACCCAATATTATTATTATACATTCGAGTGACTGTAATTAAAATGTACATTATATTCCAAAATAAATTATTTACTTTGGAAAATTAATTTCCCTTCATAATATAATCATATTTAAACGCATATTTGTTTACAATCGGGTTAATCAAGGTCCTACTGTACTCGGAAAAGTCTGACGACGAGAAGTTTCGTAATTGCATATGAAGAAAATGCCAAAGTCAGGTAGATCTCGCGCTTCACGTTGAAAGTACCCTATCCGCGTCAGCTTCTCCGTCGAGAGCCGTCGTCGTCTGGAACGACGCATTCGACGCCCGTCGGAGAAAGTAGAATCCGTGGTTGGCTTCCAGCCTCTTTAGGTCTGATCGATATTCCCGTTGCACGTGTATGCAGCGCGCCAAAGCCGGTCGACTTTCTCGCTTTCCTTCCCAGCTTCTCGTCCGCCATTCTTCCTCCCTTTTCTAATTGCGATCCTCTTTCTATCCCTTCACAACCCACGCACGTACACTCTGATAATCAACCAGAGACAGACATACGCACATATCCACACCTCTCCCCATCCATATCTATTCGGACGCCCTTTAGAAACGAATGACTTTCTTGAAATTGGAGCAATTTCGAAAAATCACTTTTTTTCGAAGGGTGTCCTAGTAAAGATGCAAGCTTTGAAGCTTCTGTTCTCTCTCTTTGAAGCGTTGGTGTTGATCAGGTTACAAATATTTATGCAAAATAAAAACTGGCTGCATCGTTTGCAACAAATATATTAGAAGCCAAGTAGAATTTTATTTCCTCCCTTAATAATTTGAATAGACGAGAAATAATATATTGGTGTCTTGAAATTTTTTTAATTTTCTTGAATTTCATTTACTCAATGTTGCTCAAAGATTAACGCTAAACCTATCGACCATCAAAAGTGACTGATGTATTATCTTGAATTTCATTTACTCAATGTTGCTCAAAGATTAACGCTAAACCTATCGACCATCAAAAGTGACTGATGTATTATAAAAATGACAAGATGAATTTTATTTATATTTTGTGCTGGTTTTATTATAATATATATGCATACTGGAGTCAAAAATGTATTCGATAAATTCCCGTGAAAACACCTTTACAATTTCAATAATCTTCAAATGAAAAATCTGAAATTTCACCCCTCGTGGTAGGTTTAATGTTAATAATAATGCCATCCCTTTCCTTCCCGGCTAGAAACCGATGACTTTCTTGAAATTGGAGCAATTTCGAAAAATCAATTGTTTTCGAAGGGTGTCCTAGTAAAGATGCAAGCTCTAAAGCTTCTGTTCTTTCTCTTTGAAGCGTTGGTGAATATGCTGGAAGCCGACGTGGTCCTAGGCAAGAAGTCTAATGACAGCAGCAACGTCACAGTACCAATCATGGCACATCCTCCTGCGAACACGAGCGACCTGACTCTTGAAGAATTCTTGAACACTGTGAACGAGAAGAACCAGACGAAAGGCGTGAAGCTCGACTTCAAGAGCATGGAGGCTTTCACCGCGAGTAAGGATATCCTGAAGAAGCTGAACGCCAATGTACGTGGACACGCGCCCGTTATTTTTACTTGGTTCTGGGTCTTTCACGAAGCTGCTCTGGCCAGTAGAATGCCTCGCTAAGCCTTCCCGATAAAAGGATATTCTAGGAATCGGCCGCTATATTTATGCACCGATTACCGATGCTCCACGGCGCTCCTCGCTCGGGAATCTTAGCGTCCACGCAAAACTCTTCCACGCTTGAATCTTCTTCATTTTCTTTTTTCTTTGCACGTGGGACATGAAACTGTTACTCGACTCCCCTGCTGATCGATAAAACTGTTCGATTTCAGGCGAAATACCCGGTGTTCATCAACGCGGACATATTCCGCGGACCCGTCAATGCTGACGACACAGTAATCAAAGCTAATACTTTTCTGGAGGAGGCTAAGCAGTATGAGAACGTCACCTTGTCCATTGGATGGAGTACCAAGTATGATCAAAGATCTTCTAATCATTTAGATCTCTGCAAAAGTCATATTTTTCATTTTCATTGTAGGCGCAAAAACAACTGAAAATAATGACTGTTCGTTTTTTCTTTATAAAATTCTTCTTCATCGATAGACAATTTGCCATTTTTTGTACACGAATTTTAAGAAAATCAAATAAGTAACTCTGGCCAACGTTGATTTTTCGGCAATTTGCAATTCTTATACACGAATTTTAAGAAGATCAAATAAGATCTTATTTTCCATGGTAGACTTTTTTTAGATATCGAATAAATTAAAATCGTACTAAATTCTGTCGTATTTTATATCTTAGCTTTTTTTGAAAATTTTCAAAGACGATAATGAAGATCCGCAGTCTACTTGTCACAATGACAACGCAAACAATATGTGTTTGAATGAAGATACTTATCGAATCAATTGCACGCAAGCAACTGCATCATTTCAATAATTGTGAAATGAAAAATAGCGTTAAAGGATGGACGAACACTTTTCCTCGAATCCGACATTTCGTGACACTTATTTCTTTGGTTATTATACTACTAGACAGCGGATCTTGATGCAAAATAAACATTTTCTGCCTGATTTGCATCGAACTGGAGTGAAATGGAAATTTATTTTCTTTACGACTATAATTTTATACAATTTCCTTTGAAATTCTTCTAATCTTTTTACTGTTTTAAATTACACCTCCTCATTTTTCTCATAAACGCATGAAATCCGCTATCTACAGGGTGGTCCGTTTAAGTAAGGCCTAAATATCTGTTCAGGTTATTGTGATGCAAAAAGTATTTGTTACGTAATGTGCATGGTGTCAATGGACCAAATAATGGCAAGAATATTTTTTTTATCAAGGTCATCGGTGATTTTTCATACATAACTACATTTCTTTTTTATTGCATCGTGTAACTGATCGATAAAAACATTCAGATATTTACAATAACATTGACATGACCTTGATCTTCGAAACTTAAAGTTTTACCTTCAGATCAAGGTCAATGTTGTGTAATTATCTGAATGTATTTTTCGATCGGTTACACGATGCAATAAAGAAAATGTTGTTATGTATCAAAGAACATCGATGACCTTTGACGCCATGCACATTTCTGCATCACAATAACCTGAGGAGATATTTAAGTGGCCTTACTTAAACGGACCACCCTGTATATTACTGAAGAGACGGCAAATAATTTGAACGAACACATTCTCGTCTACTTTCATGGTAATACTCGAAGAGAGAGATGTACCGAAATGTTTCCTCAAAATTAGAAGAAAAAATATCTAAAACCAGTCACTAGACTCTGTTTTGTGCGCAACCGTTGCTCGGATTGATTCAATTCCGTTTCCAGGCCCGAAAGCGGTAACAACGGCACGCAGAGCCAAGGCTACACGGACCAACAGGTGAACGATGCGATCACCACGTTGAAGAGCAAGAATCTATCTCAGCCGATCACTTACGCGGTGAGAGCTAACTTAGCCGCGGCCAGTATCGCCCAGATGGAGAAGCTGGTGAACAGCACTGAAGTGAAGAACGCGACGTTGACCATCTGGTCGAGCAACGACGACAAGGTGAACGCGTCGTCGTTGTCGACGCTGATCAAAAAGGTCGGTGTCGAGAAGGTCTACCTCGACGTCCCGAGCGAACTGAAGGCTCAGCTGGACCTCAAATCCGGAGCATCCGGAATCGCCATCACCACGATGACGATGGTCGGCTCCCTCTTCGTCAACTACCTTCTGACCGTGATGCCGCGAAGGGGTTGAGCCCCTGTTGTCGTCCAGCACCCTGTGCACCCAAGAGATTTCAGGGCAGAGCTGGGCAAACTGGTCACCTAACGATCACCTAATCTTTATTCGTGTTATTGAGCATCCAGAAATAAATTGATCCTCTTCTTCAAGCGTCTCGCTTGTCTCTTATCTCTGTCAGATACTTCAACATCGATAAAGTTCCGGGTCAATCAAAGTCTTCAGAGACCCAGCCTTCGGGGGTGATGGATTTAATTCGCGACTGTCGAGGAAAGGGTAGCACGGTAGAGAAAGAGATATGGTAGATGTTGCTCTCGACGGTCCCGGGTTACTTTCCTTTAAATGAACACTGCCCAGTTCTGCTTCAGGGTCGGTGGGTGTGTGCCGTGTACACCCCGTCGCCCGGAAATGTCTTCGCGTGGCAGAGGAGCGGTCCTGATCGAGGGGATGACGTGTGGTGTCGGCGTGATAGATCACGATCGAAAGATGCAAAGTAAAAAAATCAAATTGCGTAAAACGCGAGGCCGCGTGCGTCGCGATCGGCCATCGCGCCGGTCGTGAGGCGCTCGCCCTCTCTTATCTTTAGCGTGTAAGCTCTTATCCGCAGATAAAGTAAAATCAACAAAAAGATGTTTTCTAAGTATTTTAAGGGAGCTTCGTTTAGGTATTCCGCCGTGACGAGATGTACCCCCCCCCCCCCGTTTCCGCAGGTTCACCGTGCCTCCCCCCCCCCCGAAGAGAGACCAATTTCTCGGTTTCACCTGGTCGTTCATAGTTTCCCGACGTTGGAAAATTCATTGTTTCACGGTCCAGAGATTGCACAAGTGAACCCGGGAGATTTTTCATTGGGACGCCAGTTGTTCACGATGTTCGGAAACGGTTGGGAAACTATGCGGTAGGGGATGACGACGGTCGAACTCTTCTCCGTCTGTCGCGAATCGATTCTTCAGGGTCGAATGGAACGGTTAGAGTAGGATATAACATACTAGAGAGCTTGCCCGGAAAATCCCCGTCGATTTTTCATTAGCGATTCTCTTCTTTCGAACACGTACACACACACACACACGCGTCGATGTCGCGCACGAGAAATCGAACCACGTTACGCACCACGACAAAAATTTCGTCGCACCATTTGTTCGTCAGCACTGTTCTCTAATCCGGGGAGACGTACAGTTGTAGTGTGTTATATCGTATCTCGTTAGTGTTCACCGACGTATCACCTGTACCTGCCTTCAACATATCTCAGACCTAGGTGCAGAGCAGAAACGGTATTTAGTCTATATAAAAAATATCTCTATATATATAAAAATAAATATATATATCTGTATAAATATATTATTCTGTAACTTGTATACATGTAAGCCAAAGGATTGCGCACCACACGTTGCCATCGCGTCGCGTTTGATAACGATAAACAAATACAATTCGAATGTGCAACACCGTTCACCGACTCGCGTACTCTATAACGAACCACTGCTGGATATGGCACAGTGTAACGAGCGTCGGGATAGTTTTTAATTTTAGCAGGTATTTGATACGTTCAATCGCGTTCACACAAATTTAATTTCTCACTCCGACTCGTTGAACTTTTGTTTCTTGGTCTTAAATAAATGGCATTCAATATCACTCCCTCTGTTCTCTCAGCGACATTATTTGTTACCGCGAACTTCTCCGTTTGTATAGAACAGTTGCATGCTACACTTATCCCAGTGCAGCCTGCAATCGTACGATGCCAGCAGATGCCGAGCGTTAAGCTGTCAGAGCGCGCTCGAAGCTCAGGATGCTCGGAATCTGCTCGATTTTGGACAGCACACCCTACCACCATAAAGCGATACTTATTCGGACGCAGAAGTATTGCTTTATGCTGGTCCGGTCTGGGTTAGGTCCTTCGTTTAAGAGGGCAGCACGGTCGCGCTAATATGGCGGATGTCGATCATGTACGGTGATGACAGAACGGGGAAATTGAGGGGGATACATTTACCCCCTCTCTAATAACCAGACCAGTCTACGGCAGTGCTCCTCAACCTTTCTATCGCCGCGGGGGACGTTGATTGTTTATATTTTAGATTATTTTGATTTAATAATTTTAATTTAATTGTATTTAATGTTCCTTGGGCGGACCGGGGGTTGGGGACCACTGGTCTACGGCACGGATACCATGGTCTACGGTCTTAGTGGGGGATGTTGGAATAGTAGAATGGGATAGTGGAAGGGGAAAAGGAGGAGAGTACAGGTTGGTTTAGGTTGGGGACAAAGATATCCATTATTTTTACGTTATCTCAAGCGGAGAAATGATAGATTTCTTTTTCCCCAACCTAATATATCCCTTGTGTAGTCAAATGGGTACCCTGGTACGCATTTACTGTATTTCTTTCAACAATTTGTTAGTGTTTCTCTAAAATATATTACAAAATTTCTCTGAATGTCCATTCTTTACTCGCTTTAATATATTAAAACTTTAATATATTAATTTATAGTCTTACATTGAGAATTTGTGCGAACATGTTAAATATAGAAAGGTTTTAAGTAATCTACACATTTAGATTAACTACACATAGGATATTATCCAACGTCCGCCACAATAATTCGACCGTGCTGCCCTCTTAAACGAAGGACCGAGCTGCCTTCATTCTGCCCTCAGCTTGTGCTGGTAGGGCGTGCTGTCCAACAATCGAGCATGTTTGACTTGCGTCTGTTCCGAATTACACGAATCAGTACGAGAATTATTAATTTTTTCCACTATACGTCGAGCGTGATACAATTTTAGAGAAAGTTGACGTCCCAATTCTTGTTAAATAACTTGCGTCAACTTTGGCCAAGCTTTGTGAGCGCTACAGTTATTAGCTCAGCTAACTTGTGTAGTAATATTCTTAGTAAGTTAGTCAAATTTCCTTTTTAACATTTCATGATTGTTTTGCCGGAAGTTTTGCCAGAAGCTGTTGGATGGATTCTTTATAGAATATTGTGTTGCCAGAAGAACGTTGAACCTTCTTTCAATTATCATTTCAGCGTTCGATTAGGAAAGACTAGAAGATTCACAGCTTCTCCGACAACACAATGGAGGCTCGCAAAATTGAAGAAAACCACTATTGGCAGTGGGCCATTCGGCCCGAGTTCGGTTCATTTATTCGTGTACGTACTGCAATAAAAGCTACGCGAAACCTCAGAAAGAGAACGCTATGTTTCGTTGCCTTGGACAAGAGGTCTTCTCGGAACAAATATTTTAAACACCATGTACAATAACCATAATGTCGCAGACTTTCTGGTCTCTCAACTATCTGTCGTCGGACACTTGGAACCGTTTATTCGCACTGCGGTCACTTTTACGTCGATTCTCTTGCATCGTAAGGATTAAATGGCTCTCGGGAATCACAGGACTCGAACGTGACCATCCACGGCGACGGGATTTACAATTTTGGGGCGGAAGATTTGGGTGGTCGGACCCTAATCCCTCGAATTCGTGACTAGTCAGGTGACGCGTGTCGGGGAATATAAATGCGTCATGATTTTTAATGCTTCCCACAACTCGATACAGAATTCTGCGAAAAAAAGGAAATCAGAAATGTGAGAGGACAATTATTCTTGGCCTCGTAAAATTATTGAACGTAAAAATGCATTTTCTGCTAAGTTCCGGTTGGTGGATAATTTTTATTTTACATTTCTGTGCAAAATAAAAATGATATCAATTTCAAGCAACAGGATAGACACTTATTTCTTCATTGAATCATTTTATAGAATCGAAAACAGTGCGACTATTCTTCCTCCGATTAATTAATTAAAGTATTAAAGCATTGCGCAATTTATTCTACAAAAATCGACCTAGGAAACTCATAGGCACACTTTTCAACCATGGCAGTTTGGAAAAATGACTGATTCTGTCCTCCGATTTGCGATTGGCATTCATGGTCGATGAGAGCGTGTGTTTCTCGCGACGCCGAGAGGAATAATGAGCATTCGATTGTTTAATTGGAGAGAACGGAACGCCGATGGTGGACGCGTATCAATTCCGCAAACGAGAATGGTGGTGGTGCGGTGCCAAGGTAAGAGAACCGGTGAAAGACAACGATCGCGGTGGTCGTCGTGTGGGTAGTGTCGTTGGCGAGAGTGTCAAGGGTCGTCCGGCCACGGGTGTCCTTGAAACACACAGAGGAACGTAGTCCGGTTATCAGAATCGGGCTGGGTTACGTCGTTCTTTGTGCTCGCACATTCGCAGGTGTTTCGAACCAGTGACGCATGCACGAAAGAGAACATCCTCAATGAATATGCAGTGCGATCAAATTGCTGAGAAACGGATTAAAAACAACGCAAAAGTACTTACATTTGCATAAAATCGTCTGCCAAACAAATAAATCGCTGGTGAAAGATGCAAGTTTGAAATCCCACAAGTTTCAAGTGCAATTTAACACCTTCCTGTATTATAACGAGTCAAACTCGTGACGAAGATTTCAAACAAAGTCTAACAAATATGAATGTTACGCCTTTCTTTTTAGATGAAGTAAAATAGTATAAATTTTCTTTTATCGTCCGATATTTTTTGGGATGAAGTCATTTTATCAACAAGTTCCAAGTGCAAGACAATCCTTCCCGTATTTTAACGAGTCAAGCTCGTGACAAAGACCTTAAACAAAGTCTAACAAATATGAACATTACGCCTTCCTTTTTAGATGAAATAAAAGAATATAATTTTCTTCTCTTTTTTACGACGTTTTCAGGATAAAGACGTATTACAACATATTGCAAATTACTACTGCAGAAAATAAATAGTTAGCTCTTGTAGCTTGCGATTGGTGCACGCGAATTTGACCTCGCATAAAAATCCAGAGTCTAGTCATTAGGGGCAGAGAAGTTACTAAGGACAGACGCAACTGTCCAAAAGTTAGATTCAAAGAAAAGTGCTAAAGGAAGTCATCTCGCAGAAATTTCTTCATGATCTGGAAAGCGAATTGTTGGACAACTACGAGAGCAATTCAAGAAGCCCCGGTTTCCGGGGTATAGCGAAGTGACCTACAAGCACAATCTCCGTAGATAACCTCGTGAACCAGTGCAAGAGGTTCCAGATCGGAGTCAGCGCGACACACCGATGTCTCGCAATTTTATCGCAGGTCTCCATAGTCTGTTCCCATTCCATGTTAAACTTCAAACCCCTTGGACAACACCTAATCTCGGCAACGGTGGATATGCAATCTGTGTCGAGTGTCTGTTAGGTTCCTAATCCCTCGTCAAAGATCGTCAGTCGTAATCGTGGATGCGAGCGTCGGCAACGTCACAGACATATTAATGGTAATTGAGCGAGGGAACGGTTTCCAAAGCAATTAGCGCGGTGTTAACGAACCTGTCGGAAGCGAGCGTGGTGACCGACAGAAAATGACAGTGTTCCTCGGGGCTGGTTTCCGGAGAACCGTGCCTAAATCCGCGTGACTAATTCCGCTACGTGCCCACGAAAGGGCCGATGGAATTTCTACGTAGGGCTGATGCTTTTCCGAAGGTTCGTCTCTTCGAAGATTCGAAGGAACGAAGGGAACTTCGAAGTGACGAAGTTTCGACGTAATTTACTGCGGAGGTTCGAAATTCGAAGCTCCGAAACTTCGATTCTCATCGCCAGACTGCGGATGTTTATGGAATTTTCCATTTTTGTAGGAAAATTTTATGGAATCATGTAAAATCTCATTTTCAGTGGGGTAGTAGTCTTTCTAGATCCGAAATAAATAAAAATCGTACTAAATTCTGTAGAATTGTATTTTCTAGCATTTCTGAAAATTTTTGCAAGCCATAAATGCATCAAGATCTGTAGTCTACTCATCGCTTTCGAAATTTGAAATGAGCATCAGAATCTTCGACCTTGTCGATCCTTATCAATGTATGTCCATTGTGGCGATCGGACCGAGCGCAAGAATAGAAACGTGCAGAACACGTTTCCGTAAATAAATGAAGGCGAGAAAATCTCTGATCCAGGTTTCAGCGAGAAAGAATGAAATTTGGAATTCTCCGAACGGTTATCGATCCCGTAGATCGTGGGCGTGCGCGATAAGCGATCGGCAAAGGGATGGAATCCGTCGTCTCGTATGTCACCGGGCAACCTTTTCGCATCTTCCTGTCCGTGGAGAAAGGGACCGGTGACGTATAGCCGCGATGCATTCTGGCGATAGCTCGCGATCGACCACCGGCTTATCGAGGATCGAATCGGAGCGGAAACGATCGAGAGGGGGGCTACCGTGTTTATTTATCGCGGACGGCTGAAAAGGGCGACAAAAAACTGTCGGACGACCTCCGTGCCCGCGACGAAAAACCAGTCCCCGTTGTACCGGTTGTAAGGATGGCGTCGCGATCCGATCGAGCCCGGGCCGGGGACCGATTCCCCACCGGAGACCGGTAACAGCCGTGTCTGCCGCGACCGGATTTCGTTGGTCCTCCCGAACACTCTCTTGAATGGCGAGACGCGAAAGTGAATGGGACGAGACCGAGTTCACTGGAAAGAACGGGCCATCGTAAAATCGGCCACGGTACACGAATCGGACGCGAAGCGTGACGGAAACACATGTATCAGACCCGGTAAGCGTGATAGCTGTAGATAGAGAAAAACCATTGCCGCGATGCACCGTGTTCGATGGTTAATGGGATCGACACGCTACGGTGTGTCGGCTTGGTTATTTTTGATTCAAGTCGCGAGGGGCTTGGTTCGGAAACATTTCTTGAAACCACGTACTTTTTTGGGGGGATGTAAGCGGAGGTTGGTTCGCTGAGAGGATTATCCGAGTGGAAGAGTTTCAAGTTTTTAGTTACGGTCACGTATAGTATTTTTAATATTTGGGGTTCTAGATTGAGGGTGGAGGAACGCGTCTTGTGATAGGGGCACTTCCACTCAAAAAATTATGTGAAATCATACACGGCAATCGATAGCATCCCACCGTTTAATGGAATAAAATTGACTATTTATGGGGGGATCTTTGAGTCAATTTTAGAATGTGTTCTCACAGGAATTTTTGGACGTTCGAGGGCTCAAATTGACGGTGAAGGAATTCATTTTCTGATAGGAGCACCCCGCTCAAAAAATTATCTGAAGTCATACGAGGCAATCGATAAACATCAAACTCGGTTAGATCGAACAAAATTGACTCTTTATGGGGGTGGGGGTCTATGAATCAATTTTAGAATGTGTTCCAGCAGGAATTTTTAAACGTTTGAGGGCTCAAATTACACGTGAAAGATGGCGCCTTATGATAGAAAATATTGGTTCGAAAATAAATACGTGATCACATAGAGAAATCGTCAAAATTCTTTTGCGGAACTTTTGGGGGGGCTCTTCGAGTGAATTTTGAGATACAATCCCCTAGAAATGTCTAAACGTCTGTGGTCTGCAATTGAAGATAAAAAATTGCACTAAATAATACAGGCACATTGCTTCAAAAATAAGTGTGAGATCCAACCGGACCAAACTTTGGGTTTGATCACCAAAACTTTGAGGACAAAGATTGAGTTCATTAGGTTCTTCAATCCGATGTTAGAATGTGTTCCTGACGGAATGTTTAAACGTCTCACATGTTCAATTGAAGACGAGAAACCGCACTTTACGATAAGAAGTGCTGAATTCATCCGAGAAATGAACGAACCACTCTACTGGCAGCTCTTATGCACCTATTTCAGAGCCATGCATCGGGTCCACAGGTAAGATAAGACAGCTGGGAGTCGGCAGACCTGCGTGACAAACGGAGGATGGATGATCCATCGGGAGACGGTTGGTCTGGCCGATATCGGGCGTTCTAAGCACGATCGTCCACGGTGTCCCGTGTGTATCGGCTGTCCATGGGCACGATGTGTTCACGGTTGTGTTGCGGTGGCACACCGGTGTACAGGTAAGGGACGAAGGGGAAGCAGAAAAGTCTCGTCTGAGGAGGGTGACGGAGAGAGGGGGCGGGAGGGGGAGACGAATATCGGCCGCACGCATGCGCGTTAGGTTCCGCGATCTCTCAGGCCGGCGGCCGGAGAGGCTGGCCTCAGTCGGCCGCGACATTCGGTCCGCGATACGATTCGGTGTGATCTCTGTGTGCCGAACTCTCTCTCTTTCTTCCTCTCTCTCTCGAGGGAGAGACAGGATCGGTAGGTGCTCGCCGTTGATCCTTGAGGACGATCCAGTCCTCTCGAAGCAAACCGTACATTTCACCACCTTGTCACAGACAGACAAAATTAGCCGTAGGAACCGGCAAAAGAAAATTGCCAAGGATTCGGTAAAAGGTTCCATATACGGCTATAAACTCTAAAACGGCTATAAACCCTAAAACGGTTATAAACTCTAAAACGGCAATAAACTCGAAAATCTATAAACGCCTCCGCGCGATGCGTGAGACGAGGGGCTGAGAGACTGTCACCGGGTGTTGTCAGCGACAGACGTGATCGGAGACTCTGACGAAGAAAAGAGGCGAGGGCTTACCGTTGCGTTGACATTTTTACGGAATCGAGTGAACTGGAACCGGGCCAGGAGCAGTTGTGCGCGAGTGTCGGCCCGCGCCGATTGATTCGCTTCCACCTGGTCCCGCGATCACCACGTGGATCGTGGTACTCTCCCTCTCCGTCCTCTCTTTCTCCCTTTTAACTAGCCGAGGAATTCAGTGAGTGGAGCAGCTCGGAGATCGCCATTGAATTGATCATTGATGCCTCGACCGGGACACCAGGGAGTCCCGGATCTCTTCGTAAGCCGAGAGACTTGATCAGGATCGAGGCTGAACCTCAAGGTCGTTGAGCCGAGCGGTCAGAGGATCTGGGATGATGTAAGGTGCTTACGAAGGGACACAGGGCTTAGGTAGACGAAATGACGCTTGACAGGAGGCTGTTGTTGCTGTCGATGTTGCTGATGGGTTGTGGGTTGGTCGCTGTCAAGGCCGCTAAGTACCATGAAGACCAGGGGAGCAACGCTAGACACCGGCACAGACACAGGCACGAGCCTGCTGCTAGAAGAAGCGACCGTCACGATTTGCTGGCTGATAGACGATCCTCTTCTTGGTCCCAGGAGCTAGACTATGAAGACGGCTCTTTGGGTGATAGAGAAAATGAAGGAGAAGATGATTACGAGAATTACTATGAAAGAGTCATTCCACCATCGGGCAGGATCAGTCTACACAGACGCATGTTCGAGCCGCGTTATCCAGCTAGGTATCATCATAGAGGATATCGCGAATGGTTCGATGAGGCGGATCAAAGACGCAGAGCTTCTCCAAGATGGAGGATTTACAGGGCCAGGTCTGACAGGACCCACCACAGACCCAGAACCAGGGACGAACCCGATTACGAGGACGAGAAGTCTATCGAACTGGATAGGCACCACAGATGGTGGAAAAACGGCAGGAAGCATAGGATCGGATCGAGACGCGATCGGTATCTGGATGGAAGAAAAAGACACTGGCCGGACGACTCGGATGAGAACAGAAGGATCGACGAGTGGAGGAAGAGGACCAACTCGTCGAGAAAGAAGACCGAGGACGCGGAGGACTACGAGTATCACGAGTTAGAGGATCAAGAGAAGGATGAGGAAGAGGAGGACGCCTGGGCCGATGATGAAAATCAGACAGAAGACGACGAAGACTTTGACAACGACTTCTTCAAAAGCGAGAAGAAGGCACCGATGGAAACCTACGACGATATCATCAGGAGGCTCACCGCTGATGATCCGGGAACTGTTAAACCAACCACGAAGAGAGATTATAGAAATACTGGGGTGGACAGGTACGCTAAGAGAGACGCGTTCGCGTACTTGAAGATGGAGATCAAGAATGTCTCCAGACCGTTCACGCAAGGGAAGAGTTTGTACGTTGGAGCTGCCAGTCAGGTGAATAAGAGAGTTGCTGAAAACTCGTCGAAACTCGAGGAGAGGAAATTCATGAAGAATGGAAACTTACACACGCCGAGATCGAAGAGCGAGGTTGCTCGGCCCAAGACCAGAAGTCTCGAGCAGGATTACGACGAGTACATAAATACGCCGGATAATGAGAAGGAGGAGGATCTGATCAAGGCTGGCGTCGAGGAGGACACCGGCATGCAGGCCGACGTCACCAACACGGTGAGTTGACGTGAATTTTATAGAGAAAAGTGGGTTTCGGGTTCGATCGGGATTCTACACTCCCGTCCATAAATCACCGGGCACTTAGTGATGCTTCCCCAACTTGATTGTATTGTTTTATTTTGATTAGATGTAGCTGTTATACGATAATATTTGAATGCAAGATCAAATATATATATATATATATTTTTTAAGTAAATGTTGGAAACAAGAGATTGAGAAATTGTGGGATGATTATGGACAGCTGTAGAAACGAAATTGGAAAACACTTACCCCACTTAAATTTTAAAAATTAGAAAATGTAAGAACAATACTTAAAATATAGAGAACATTGGATATTTTGGTCAGATTTAATTTGCATGTTCTCTAAATTCGAAAAAATTAATAAAGTACCATTTTCATTTCTTATGAAATGAAATATAGGTCCTTCAATAATTTGAACAATTGTCCGTTGACTTATGCGACGGGAGTGTACGTTTACCTTGATTAGACTAGACTCTGCAAAGGATTGTACGAAATTTTGCGCTCCTCGAGTTCCCAAGCCCTGCGTAAACGCGTAAGACTCTTGGTAGAGTGCTCGTAAAATCGTTGGCCTAGCCTAAAGACACAATAGCGCGGATAATACAGGATCTGGTGCAGACATCGGATCGAGGGAGGCCGGGGATCGATATGCAAACCGCGTCTGTTCGCTCGGTAGTCGAGATCGATGATATACGGCCGGCGGGTATGGAATTCTTGTTCCTGGATGGCGGTACAGATTTACGAGCTCCGTTCCCGTCCACCTGAATTATACAGGATTAGATTATTTCCCTCGCACGCGACCTTGATAACGCGTCGACAACAGGCTGAACCAGAGCTCGGGTCGCGTGTTCGCTGGCGATCTATAGAAATTCGAGGGTGGGATCCGATGGTTTTGCACATCTGGTTCGAAGAGAATCTCGGAGAGTTCACGATGCTGGATCCTCCACCGGGAGGATCGTCGGAGAACGAAGCCACCTCGTGTTCTCCGTATCGACCTTGTCGACGAAGATTAAGATCGTCGTGGCTCGATTTTACCGAGACCTCTCTCTCTCTCTCTCTCTCTCTCTCTCTCTCTCTCTCTCTCTCTATCTCTCTCTCTCTTTCTCTCACGTGTGTATCGTGGAACGAGCGCGAGAGAATCCTTATCGATGATGCTCGCGGCGCGCCGAGAGCCGCTTCTATTTACGCGAGAGCAGATCCTTGAACATCGCGTGCCGACTTTATGCAAGATCTGACAATAAAGCGGACTCGTTCTGCTAGCAAACCGCGTTTCCGTAATTGTCGCGGACGACACTGTGGGACGAAACGACCTGACGACGACAATCTGTAACTTTGCTTCTGCTTTATAACACTGGATTGCATTTTTAACTAGTTCATTGTTAGTAGACTGCGGATTTTTATGCATTTACGAAGGGATTGGATTGGTGAAATATAAAACAGTAAGAGATTCGAAAAATCTAAGAAATATTGTTACGTAAAAGATCTAAGGTGGAGTTGGGTAAGTCCGTCTACAGGGCAAGTCCGTTAATTGGTTATTTTTATTATAATATGAACGAAATTTCTCTAGCTTATATTTATTAATGTAGTATAACTTAGTAAGAAATATTCTACATAGATCTCGCCCAAGAATAAAGGTGTTTTCTTCGCTTAAATCAACCAATGCCAAACAGTCACATTCGAAATCAATTTCTATTTCGCTCCAGTTTGTTGCAATTCAGGCAGAAATATATAATAAATATATTCTATATATTACAAAGAAAGTTCCTCGATGGCGAACATTGCTTTCCTCTTTGTATTTCTTCGTTCAAGCAATTGTGATATTCTAGAAGGCCTGAAAACAATCAATTTTCTGAAACAATGTTCTTGAAAAATTTCGAGACTTCCGATGCAGTGTGAGGTGAATTCCCGATCAGTCCCGGTACAAATGGCGGGGCCGGAGTAACGGAATAGCGATCGTCTGGTAGCTCGGTTTAAAGGGAATTTAGCCTGCGATTGTTATCGACGGTTGGAGAAAAAGACAAAGAGGATTTCGGGTCCGGTGGCAGAGTATTCGTTCGCGTTCCGAATCGAGAGAAGGAGCCGAAGATAGAGAGACAGGAGAAAGGCTTAATTCTACGGTAGTCGGTCCCGAAGCCGCGTTGCCAGGAATAAAAAGAAACGTGGAAGACGCAACGCGGCGGCTGTCGTCGCGATCGCGGTTCGGCCTTTTTGTGCCAATTTACAAAGGTAAACCCGCCACGTTCCATCGACGATTTACTTGTACGTGCCGTGTGCTGGTGAGCCATAGTGGAATTACTGCGCCGTGTCTCGTCGGTCTCTAGGTAATTGAGCAATTCTACGTGTAGTCGCTCCCCGCGGTTTCCATCGCGGCTATTCCTCGACCGCTCGCGCGTTATTAGAGGGAACGAGCGCGTTCCCTATCGATTCGGAACCGCGTGTTTCGCGCCGGGACCGATTAAGAAACGATTAAGAGATCCGCCCGCGGCGGCCCGCCGAGGGAACATCGCGGTTCCCACGTGTTCCAAACGGTGTTACACAATTTTACCGCGATTTTACTTAGACGCCTGCCTAGACGCTCGTCATTAGCCTGCGGATCTCATGCATTCGTGCATTAGGATGCTCCTCCAACGGTGAATGCACGCTATGCATCTTAAATCATAGTATATGCATTTCTTGCAATTCTTTTCAAAAACCTTTGTCACGTTTTGTGGCACACCAAATGTTCTAAAAAATGTTATCATCCTCTTAAGAGTGTCTGAATTTTAGTGAAAGTCGCTGTAGACACACAGTAATTTTAAACAATTTTTTTCATTGCGTCATACGCGAGTCTACTGTATTTAAAAAATTATGAAACTTCAGGGACATGTAGTGCGTGTGTGGGTATATGTATTACAGTTATATTTTGGCTGTTCAAATTCTGTTCGCACGTTTCTTAGCGGATAGATAGGTAATTATTGGACAGCGGATCTTTATGCAAAATAAGCATTTTCAACCTAAATTACAACAAACTGGAGTGAAATAGAAATTTATTTTAATAGATCGAAAATAATACGACAATATTCTTAAATTCCTCCCACATTTCATCCGTTTTAAATTACATTTATTAATTTTCGTCATAAATGCATAAAATCCGCTTAAGTCAGAATTTCATAATTTCTTAATTAAATCTGGTCTAAGCTGTGCACCAACGACGGTCATTGTTGAATCCACATTTTTATTCCAACAAACGGTGATAAAAAGTCGTACATCAATTTCTAAGAGGCTTCATTCTTCAAATCTGTGGAGATTCCTCCAGGAAAGAGACAAGTGTACCTTTCTCGTGCGAGAAGGGTTGTGTAGCATGATCTCCAGTCTGCAACGACTCTCAGACTCGCCCTGCACCGTTCCACAAAACGGTGGAAAAAAGTCGTGCATTAATTTTTAAGAGACTTTCATTCTTGTGGAAGGCTCGCCCAGGAAAGACACAGGTGTATTTCGATTCTCGTGCGAGAAGGGTGATGCAGCATGATCTCCAGTCTGCGACGACTCTCAGATCAGTCCGAGTGACTCAGCCGCGATAAAAGGGGATCCGCGGTTTCCCCCAGGCACCCTTGCGGTGTCGATTTCGCGCGCGTCGCCGTAATAAAGCGCGAGCCGGCGCCCGGCAGCCGCGGAATTCCCGAGGCCGGGGTACCTGCGGTGAATTTCGCCAGATAAAACCACTCATGCTCGGAGGCCGGCTGCTTGCGTCTGCATTGCCAAGGTCGATCTAAATCTGGCCCCCATAGGTGTGAGGACGTCAATCAAACACGGCTTGCAAACGATTTTCCCAGCTAATGAAGAACTCTTGCAAGACGAATTCGCCGGAGGCTCGTTCCGAGAAATCTGACTACTTTGGCCAAGGGTCAGAGCGTCATCGACGATGCAGAGATGATCGCGAGAGGTAACCGAAAATAGAGGTGTCTGGCATCGTTCCGGTCCCGTTCGCGGACTCTATTGCCAAGGACGCCGCTGGTCCGCCGAAGGATGTATACTTCAAGGCGAATGGAGGCGATCTTCTGCACCGATGCGCTCCGTGAAAGTCGGCGCATCGGATCGGCAACGCTTCGCTGACTCGGAACGGGATCGTTAAACCGTCCGGACCGTTTCGGCCAGCCTCGGGGAACTGAGAGCGTGTCTTTCCGCGGAGCTAACGTCTTTGTTCCCATCCTGCCTCGCGATGCCAGAGATACTGGACGGGGAGCGAGCACCGACGGACCCTGAAGCTCGCGAATTCGATGCGCTGGACTCGCTACTGTGCGCTGTGCCTGCTCCGGGCTCAGGGATTGCAATCACGCAATCCCGCGGCATTTTTTACTCCCGTATTTCTTAAACAGGTGATGCCAACTCCCTCGAATTTTTTTAAATTAAAAGTCAAAGGTAAAATATTTATACATAGATTTGTTCAATAACATATTTTATTTTTTAGGTGACTTATCATGTTATTCAATAAACCTATGAAAAAATATCTGAATTTCATCTTTGAATTTTGATTTAAAAACACCGTGAACTTCAACCCTTTGCACTCAGATCTGTTTTAACTTGATCATTACACACTTCCTCTAACCTAGAATAATTCCATTCTACATGATTTCTTTCATTTTATGGATATCAAATTGATATAATGCCTCGTACAATATTTAAATGTTTGGTAATTGGTTGGATCCCAACATATTTAATTATGTAAACAATATTTTAAATAGTGTTACAGCAATTTTTAATATAGTGTAATTAAATACACGCGAAATAGAGATTTCCAATATACATTGCAGGACTTCGAATAGTGCAAAAAGGGGTGACTAACCTATCCCAGAATTAATATGGAACTCCGATCTCTCTCTGCGGCGTCGTCGCCGTATTTTCGTTCGACTATTTACACTTTCTCGTGGAAAGTAAATTTCGCGGGTCGATTGAATCGCGGCAGCCGGGCTCGGATGGAAACGTTTTACGATTTACAGCAACAGAGGCGAGCCGGGAGCCAGGGGCCGATGGCTTGGAATCACAGCCAGTGTTATTTCACGATGGCTAACAGCTGTGCGACGCCGATTAATGCATCTGGCGATCCCCTCGCGAAGATATTCGGCAACGTGTCTCTCTTCAGACAGTCGAATCGTTTCTTTTCACAGTTCGTTCGCGAAATTCGCGACGATCCGTCAACGTCCGCTTTCGCTATTCCAATTTCCCCTTCGCAGAAAGCCTTTCTGGTCCGCGAGACACGGCCGAATTCCAGCAGCGACGTTCCGAACGGTGATCGAACGACGATGCTCGATAAAACGCCTCGGGTTATCCATTAGCGTTTTTGATTCAACGGCTCGAGTGACAAGTGGATCCGACGACAGGAAATTTGTCTCGGATCTTACTTTCAAATCGTCCGCGATGGAAATTGCCTGTCGCGTGCTGTATGCAAATGGTCGAATAGCGTGCGCGCGCTTTTCCATTATGCGAAAAGGGGAAGATTCAATTTTCACGAGACGTTGACCGACGCCGCGCGACGTTGTTCGTTAACGTCGCTGTTGTCGTCGAGGTGCTTCAATAACGAGAGAGGCTACGCTGGAACACTTACACATGTTTGACCCACATTCCCCAGGCACCATTGTAAAGATAACTGTTCCGACGATACCAGAAATTAACATACGCTCATATATTTACGTTTCGCACGTCTCGTTGCGAGCGAGCAGCGCCGACCACCGGGCCATTGTTATTCCGACGGAGATGAGGAATTGCTGTTTTGAATAGCAATGCGCCGACTATCTTGTTCCGAATCGGACGAAATTATTTTTAGAGACGTTCTTCGAGCCTTACTCATATTTTTATTAGATTTTTATACAAGCTGTGTCGAAGATGTTGCAACCATTGCCGAGAGCTGGGCAACTAGGCTTTGCAATCCGCGCCATTTTCAGTCGCGGGACTGACGATTTGGTTCTTCAATCTATTGGGTTGGAAGGAAAGTTCGTAGCGTTTGTAAAATAAAATTGAAAGCTAAAATTCTACCTTCTCAATGAATTTCAGGCTTGCTCCATCCGAAAAAGAGTAGACACCTCAATAATTAAATAAGCAACCAAAATTAATTTTCTCACCAATAATTATTATGAACAAGTGAAAAGAAATATAATTGTCTCTCATCGATAACTGTTTTGAGCAATCGAAACAGTTTTTCCTCATCGATAACAGTTATCGAGGAGGATCCAATTTTTTGAACACCAATAACTGTTATTTGTAACCAAAACGTATAAAAATCGATATTTCTTAATCATCTTATCTTGTTCTTCGAATTTTTTCTTTATATTTTATGCACATTATCTAAAATTTCAATAATAATCAACTTTTTGTTAATGGTTTTTATAGTAGAAAATTTTACAATAACTGTTATTTTTGGTTCCTGCATACAGGGTGAGTCTCGTAACGAGACGACTCGAATGTTCTCACCGTTTTAAATTGCACCTATCCATTTTTGTCAAATCCGCTGTGTACTAATTAACGTCGAATTTCTGCAAACTCAGTGAAGGGTTAAGGTTCCGTTAATTATATTCGTACCGCCGCGGCTAACGAGCGAAGAGGATCGCCACGAGATGTGCACGCTCTCGCGAATTATGGTGTCCGATAGATAAACATAACCAATAATCGTCTAGCTATTAATCATCGTTCTCGATATAGCAACCGTCTCTGCCGGACGACGTATATTTTCAGACGACTCTGATCGCGATACTGCACCGCGCACGCGATTGATCTATCATGACCTACCTTTCGAACGGAAAAACATCGAAGATTAATGAGATCGTTACCGACCGATCGAGAATGCAGGAACGCGGCTTTTTCAGCCAGTTAACGGGAGTAGCTCTCGAGACAATCGTTCCGAGCGACATTAGAAACTACCTCGACGCAATTACGCTGGTCAGTTTTACGGTTCGCCGGTAATTTGTTCGGGGACTAGCGAGAGCCGTTGTTTGTTCTCGTTCGATAACGCTAAACAAGGTGATACAACTGATAATTTTACTTGGTCACTTGTTCCTTCCGCTGATCCCTTGTCTGCTATTACACTGTTTACCTTGCTCAATTTCTTCCACTTATTCTGTCAAAAATTGTCACGTGTTAATAAAATATGGATGTAGGCTGCAAATTTTTCTGTAAATTCTCAACGTTGTCATTCAAGTGGCATAAAATTTTCCGAGATCTACGTTCGGCCGTTTTGTCATTAGAAATTGTTGAAGGCGTACATTGTCGTACGAAACATTGTGGCTCTTCGAACAGCTGTAACCTCGAGGAAAAAAATGGTAAAATATTCTGCCTGCGCTCATTTTGAAGCTTGAAGTGTCTACTTGAACGTCCCTGAACTCAATTTTCCCGGTATCTCTTTCTTCTTTTTTGAAACGGCAGCGTACGTCCACTGGACAGTCAAGAAATCACAGCATCTTGCGCAAATGTGTTTCGCCTTTGATGAGCAGAGTTTTATTCCCTAAGTCAGGTCTTTTCTCCCGAATTTGTGCATCCAGTTGATCCAAAAGGTTTGAGTAATACTCTCCTGTTATTATTTTCCTGATTTGGAGGTAATCAATGAACAAAATTCCTTTTGCATCCCAAAAAACGAATGCCATGACATTCTTTGTCGATTTTGACCACTGTAGCTGCTTTGGAGCTGAACAACCGGGCTCAGTCAACTCTGTGGTTTGTTGTCGCAACGCAGGATCATAGTGGTAAACCCAAGTCTGATCCACGGTTAGAAATCGACGCACAAAGTCAGTTTTATCTTTTTGCAAACGTTCCAAATGTTGTTGAGAACATTTCACGCGAATTCGTTTTTGATCCGAATTTAACGAATGCGGCACCCATCTTGTCAATAGCTTTCTCATACCTAATTCATTAGTTAAGATCTCACGTTGAGATCTCAGTTGAGATGCCTGTGGCCGCAGCTAAATCAACCACAGTTAATCGGCGATCTTCCAAAACCAAATCACGGACATGATCAATCATTTCTGAAGTGGTTGCAGTTCTTGGTCGTCCTGAACGTGGATCATCATTAATGTCTGTGCGACCATGTTTAAATAGAGCAACCTATTTTTTTTACAATTGTATATAAAGGAGCACTGTCCCCTAACGCATTCACCATATCATCAAAAATTCCCTATCCGCTTAATCCTTTTTTATATAAATATTCAATGACTGCACGATTTTTCAAGTTTTCCATTTTTCTAACCAAAGCAAACACGTCTACTTTAATCAGCTGCCTGAAGTAAGCTATTTGACAGATCGATTTCGAATGTATGGTTGTACACATCAAGGACGGATATTTTCAACAACGATGTTTTTACTGCTGCCAATATCATCCACGTGTCAGGCTACGAACTTTCTGAATGACCTGGGAAATACAAATTTTTCGAACTCATAAACGCATAAAGATCCGCAGTCTAGCGATAAGGAAAGACTGCCAGGAATGGTACGAAATTTCTGCAGAATGCACCGGAGATCATTGCAGGTCGCCACCTCGAGCTCTCTGGGACGCGAATCGTCTTGACGCTTGTCGTTCGTAAACACCCGATAGACTTCGCAGAAGTGGTGTTTACGTAAAACGCGGTTGTAGCTTCTTGAGCATGTTCTCTCTTCTCCCGTTTCTTCTTCTGTTTCTTCTCTTTATCCGCCTGGTGTTTCCCCGAAGCCTCTTCACGAGAAAGAGAGAGGGTCTCGGACACCGACCGACGGAGTTTCAAGCGTTTCCCCGAAACGGTCCCTCGTGCCAGACCATTAAGAAATGACTTTGCCACCTGACCACACGGGGAACACCCATAAATCCACCGTAAAAGCTCGCGCGGGCCACGGAAGCTCGTTGGGACCGTGTAAAATTCGTCGCTCGCCAAAGAAAGCGCGAATTTCGTTCGTAAACCACGTGCCCACGGCGAAAAAATTCCTCCATGGAAAATTTACGCGACACCTCCGCGAACCTAACAGGCGTATTTCACGTTAACGACTCTTTTTTAATCTGCACGTCGCGGCGCGGCGTCGACCATCTTTTTTCGCCATTCGTTCCGAGGCGAGAATCGACGCGAATTCCGATTTCGAGGCGATATTTCTCTCGTCTTTTTTGGAATGGGATTCTTTATATAACAAAAATCAGTAGGTGTAATTTAAAACAGTAAATACATTACAAGAATTTAAAAATACTGTTACATGATTTTCAGCCTGATAAACATATTAAGAAAGAGAATAAATTTCTACTTTGTCCCAGTTTGTTGCAATTCAAGTAGAACATTTTTATTTTGCTTGTAAATGAAAAACGCATGTTCCTAGTGAGTCATAGTGAGAAACAGTAATTGACAGGTTATCTGAAAGATGGCAACAAGTTGTTACTAATAATGGAACCTGTATCATTGTATAATTTAATATTTTCTTTCAAATACGACAGACTTTCCCTCCGACCTAACAAAAGATGTTCAAGATACGTTTGAACTAAATTGTAAAAAGTCTGGAATGTTAAAAAATTTGTTAAACGATACATTACTGCTCTGGGCTCAGAAATGGGCTTTAGGCGATCTCCCAAATTCATAGAAATTAAATTAAATTCATAGAAACCTTGCGACACGCGACTGGCCGCCTGTGGCTGGCATCTTCCACGTGCAAGGTTCCCTTGTTTGCGGAGACGCCTCTGCACGCGAGTATAATATGAATCGACGTACGTAGTTTGGCTGTCCGTGATTCTCCCGAACGAGTTTTAAAGGGTAATGAAGTCATCGCGGCGAAGATAAGCGGTCTCGTGAAAAAAAGTGGAGCCCCCTCACTGTTCTCGATGATGCGGAGAAAGAGTTTGCGGCTTGCTAATCCGTCGAGACGATGATTCACCGAGACCGCTGCGCTGCTGCCTATCCGCAGAATCTCCGCGAAAGAAGCCGGGTGCACGCGGCTTAATGAATCGACAAAAATAGTCGGTAGTCCCGCGAATTGTGGGCCAGCCTGTTGGCAGCATTCTCACGGCCGAACATGAGCGGGACGGACAGTGTGGTACTTGTGCCACTCGACGTTGCCCTAGTTTGGGAAATGAAAATGATGTTGGTAAAAATTCTTATGGTAACACTCATCCATCGTTCTCCGAAACAAGTTATACTGTCCTGTTATTTGTAGCGAAATCGCGAAGCTGCAGATTTGTGAATTATTTCTGGAGATACCAATTAATACTTTTTAACAGAATCTGAGGGAGCTTGTAGAGCATATATTCAACTAGTACTGGTAATTTTGTACAGCGAAAATAATAAGAATCGAGGAAGATGTCCGGGAGCCTCGGTGGGGAAATCGAGAAGCTGCGGATTTACATTTTTCGAAGACATTTGTATCTTTCCGAATTATTTTTGGAGATACCACTTCATACTTTTTAACCAAATCTACGAGAGCTTGTAGAGCATATATTCAACTAATACTGGTAATTTTTTCCTGCAAAAATAATAAGAATTGTGGAAGATGTTCGAGAGCCTCGAACGAATGAGGGTTAATCTTTTTGCACCGCACATTTTAGTGGGATATTCATTTTAGCTTATTGGTAAATGTTGCTTATTTTGAACTAGCTGAGTTTACTAGTCGTAAATCGCTAATTAGTATACAAACCGCTCTTACCACGGCAGTATCTAAATTTCTGTTGGCACGAAGAGCCATAAAATTCGAACGGATAAAAGGTCCCCGTGAAAGGAACGTGTGCACGGAAGAAAGTGCATAGGTGCAGCCGTGCGAACACGGCAGAGTCTAATTGCGATTGCATGAAATAAGAATGAACGTATCGAAGGGGTTGCGTAACGGGGAAACTTGATCAGAGAGAGAGCGCCGGGTTTCGTTTAAGGGCCATTTTTGCTGGCATTCTTCGGTGCCATTTTTTGCTCGCATTCTTCGAGGCCATTTTCTCGCTAGAATTATTTACCGAATTGTTTACAATGTTTGTAATCCTGGAAACATTTCTAAAATGCACTTCCTTCCACAGTGCACACGATTTTCGTTTTACGAAAGCAGAAAGCAGTCGAATTAATTTCTTTAGTAGAATAGCCATTTCTACACTGAACAAAATTCAGAGTACATTTAAAACAATTAAAATGTACAATTGTTCACACGTGCAATTGTGGCATTGCCGATGCATGGATTACATGAAAATGCATTAAATTGGAAATTGTCGAAGCTCTCGACAGAGAAACGAAGGTCCTGTTCAACTCCAGTCGTCGCGACGCCAAGGGAGTCTAATTTCGCGCAGGGGGCAGCAGTCTAATTATAATTATTGTCATGAGTGCATCCACGCTATTGTTCGAAGCCCGCGTCCGTGCGAACGGCCAACTGGACCGCGGCATTCCTGTCGATCGTAGAACGTCACCGACGCATTGTCCGCGGCAAATGAGAACGGACTATCATCCGGTCGATTGAATTTCGATGGATCGTTCACCTGGGGCACATGCTGCGACATCGTTCCGTACTTGTTCGGAGATGTCGCGTTCGGTAGAACCAGGCCGCCACAGACAACCAGTTGCACCACCTCCGACAACCTCGGAACTGGTCCACGGATCTAACAAGTCTTCTCTGCTGATCCAAAGTCGGCTCGTGAAGATCTCCCTGCGGATAACGGACTCGTATTAGTTATGCGTCGTGTGACATTGTTTTGCAATTACACGAGCCTAACGGGGGACCTTGGGCCCGCTTTTCGCGAACAATGCGCCATCTATCTTCGCGCGAAGATGACGTTGACGCACAGCTGCGGGCACAGGTTCTTTAAAAAGACGTTTGAAAAGTGAACTACTAGGTTGCATATGAAATGCAGGATTTTACAATGTCATTTTTATTGTACTCTTACAAAGGGTGCTACGAAAATGTTTCATCTACTTGAAAGAGACGACTCCCGAGGTTATTCGAAGCAACTTTCTCCTTTGCGAAAATGTTCTCCGCAGCTTTGTTGGGGAGTTATTCGCGAAAAACGCGGACCAATCAGCTACTGTGGGCGGGAACCCGCTCAACGAGCCTCGATTGGTCCGCGTATTTCGTTGATAACTCGCTAACAGAGCTGCGAAGAAGATTTTCGTAAAGGGGAAAGTTACTTGAACTGATCTAAACCACCTCTTTCAAGGTTCTCCGACATTTTTAAGTTTGAGGACAAAATATACTTTGAAAGGCAGGGAGAAACTTTATAAAAATAGCAAGATTTTGCCAAATGTTCAGCCTCTTTTTATAATACAAAGAAATAAAGTTGTGTCACTGTTATGAACCGAATGTTCCCAACAACCTAACAGTCTCAAACATCTCTGGAGAAGCGACTGGTGGAATTTTTCCCGGTCGTTCTCGAACAAAGTAAGATAACAAAGATGCCCGAACGCTGGTGTAATCAGCGACGGCCGGGGTATGCGAAAACCGTGGTCGTAGAACCGGGATCGTTCCCCCGGCGTCGTAAAGTGTGATTTATACGAGTCCCCCGGCCGTCTCGCCGGTAATTATGCCGCGCGATACGCCAGCCAATTTATCCGTACGCGGCTGACTCGGTAAAGTGGCCGCGACTCGGTGCACAAGTGTAATTCGCGCAATTCGCGCGGCCTGATTAGCCGCGGCTGTCGCCAATGCTCGCCGCGCCGATCAAATTATAATATCGAACACGGTGGACACACAGTGTCTACTATCGACAGGTGAACGTCGAGAGTTAGATCGGTGGGCGATTATGGTCGCGGAAAATCGGAGAAGTCGGCGAACACATCGACGACAATGTTACCGCAACATCAAGATAGGCTCGCGTGCCCGAAACCATTTTTCTCCGGGCAAGAATGTTGCCTATCCAGGTGCGCGAAAATCCGACATCGTGAAAGCATCTTTGTCTAATCCTCGTTAGGGTAGTGGTGAACTATCGATAGGGTAACTGCACCAGTGAATAAACGGGCACCAGTAAATGAACGCTTTTGTATATTTCAACAAATTTTAAGCCGCACGGCATACTTGCGATAATGACTCTTGGGCCAATTGAATATATGACTCTTTTTCGTAGCTGTATTCCTATTGGTACAATAGAAAGAATATGGTAAGAATATATTGGTACTAGAATATAGTGTTCATTGACTGGTATTTTTTATATTTTTTATTTAACGTTTAATAAAGAAAAATAATAATAATTTCATTTTATTTGTGTTCATTTATTTTTGACAAATGAAGTATAGGCAGCCATTTGGCATATTTGAGATTCCTTTACTTCACATATTTCTTTTAAATAAAATATCTTCCTGAACAATTTCTTAAATGTTCATTCACTGGTGCAGTTACAATAGTAGGACTATCAACTAGCGATGGTGTGCAATATATGTTGTATAACACATTATTCTGTCATTTTGGTATTACAGTAAATCCTCTATAAACGCGAAGCGGCTGTACGCAGTCTACTAATAACCATGAGTCTTCTTTAATTTTACACGATTCGATAAGTGTATGACAATATAAAACAATTTGAGGTTTGAATTTTAAACATTTACAATGAAGTTTGAATTTGAATTGGAGGTGACAATGATATATCGATGTTTTCATCATCCATATTTGAAGATCGATATGTATACACAGCCATTGATGCTTATCTAATGAATTTTAATATTGTTGGTTCTAGGATAGAAAACATTTTTCAAGTTTGTTCTAAGGCGGCGAGCATTCCCACGTTTCTACCATATTGAACCATTAGTCGAATCGATCGTTTACATCTTTTAATCGGTGTCTGTCGCCAATCCTCCCGGATCCGTGTTTTAATAACATAGTTACCGCGAATTAGCAGCGGCAAGCGCCGATTATGGCTGGCGGGTAACGCGACCGATACCTATCATTATCAGGCGCGAACAATAATATCAGGTGCTAACGTTGAATTTTGCATGAGACGGAGCAGTCGATCAAGAGAGTTGTCGTACGAAAATACAGGAGACTAGTTTCAATCGCAGACAATTATGCAAACGGTGCTAAGTGAATACGAGTGTAATTACACCCTCGGACATTATAATTTTCATAATCGAGCCACAGAATGTAGCACCTCGACGTGTTTCTTGTTTCTGTTTTCCGTACCGTGCGTAAACTCGTCCGAGCATATTATAATGCGACTGGACAATCTGGACTAATCTAGTGGTACGATCTAGAGTATGCTCAATATTCATGAACTGGTCTTTCATAGTGATGTGTTCGCCGGTTCAAAGGTTCGGAATTCCATTTTTTTTTTCTTTTAAAAAACTGTGCAATTAAAATCTTTCGAAATTTCCGGAGCAAAAAGATTGACAACTTTATTCGTTCCTCAGCAGCGACATTCTACTTTGTCTTTCCACGCGACAACATTTCTGCGCGGTATAAAAATTGTGGTGACTTGAAGGTGCGTGAGCTACGTAGACATTTTTAATTTTTCCTTGGTGAAAATAATACAGCAGTATTTTTAAATTCACTGATTACAACATTTTTAATTCTCCGTATATGTAAACATACTTTTTCTGTCCGAAACGTTAAATTGTCCTGGCCTGCACCTCCAATTGCGGAGGCCAATGAATATCGATCAACGACAAAGGATTCTCGCCAACCAAAGATTCAATCCGACGCTTCTGCAGATGAACTTGTATATAATTCTCCGTATAATTTAAAAATTATGTCAAAGTGAGCACAAAGAACGGCTCTTAATAACATTCATTAGTAGATAGCGGATTTTTATGCACGATAGAAACTTTGTACCTGAATTGCAACAAACTGGAGTGAAATAAAAATTTGTAGTCTTTTCTAATTCATTGAACGGGTTGAAAATAGTACTGGGTCATTCAGGAAGTTCGCAGCCTAACAATGAGATGACATGAAATAATGAATCAAAATACATTTATTCTTCAGTATATTCTCCCTTAAGCTCAATACATTTTTTCCAGCGATTTTCTCCATTTGTGTGATGAATGCATAAAATCCGCCGTCTATTCATCAGCCTGTTAAATGAAGTCGTCAACGATCGTACGGAATGAGGATATTGGGAAATAGAAGAAAGCGTGATCATAGGATTGACTAATTGATCGTGTTTTCTCACCGGCGGAGCAGGTGTCCGGCAATTTCATCTCGCCTAGGCGTGAGAGGCTAATTAAGATAATCGTCGTCTGAGTCGCATTGTTCTTCGGATTGTCGGTCTGCGGACCTGTTGCGCGGTGCATTCGTTCCGCACACCTTTGCGTCCCCACGCGATCCGCAGACAATCAACCTCGCGAACCCATCAGCTTCGCACATAACCGCATAAAGAGGTCGGCGAAGGTGCGTCGTAAATGATGGAAAAAATCAATCGGGGAACATTTAAAAAGTCATCACCGGCGTGGAGCGACTAATTGGAGCAGCCGTGCGCCGACGTAAGCGTGACTTATGGTCTGGCGAGTAGGCGTGGCAGCGTGACCACCCTCCTGGAAATGTCATCGGCGTCGGATTACGCCAATTACGCGGATCGATCCTCGTCTGTCGATGATCGAGCCGCATTACTGAACCCTTACGAGAGAGATCTGTCGATCGGCGATCAAAGTCCTCCTCGACCTCGCCTTTCGACTCGCTGGAATTCGCAATTAGCGATTGGTAATTGAAACCCTTGAATACGGACGCGAAATGATCCCCGCGATGTGAAATAAGGATTTATCGTTTAATCGGGATTCTTCGAGTAAATACAGCTACCGGCGCACCTCAGCGACGAGTAACAACTCAATGAGTGCCGGCCTTAACCCGATCCGACGGATACAAGCTGTCCGTTTTCAATGGTTCGGAAATATCCCGTGACTAATCGCGCGAGTGCGATGCCGTGACGCAACAGAAACCGTCTTTGCGATCCAAGTCGACGCAGAATGTCTCGCTGAGGCCCTTTTTCCTAGCTCCTGGCTGCTCCACCGGTTCGCCAAGTCTGTAATTTGGCTATGGATGGATCAAGCGAACTTTATTGCGAGACTTTCGTAGACAGTTTTGTCCACACCTCGGTAGCATGCGTGAATTTTTTGACAAGGAAAATCCACCTTCTTTGCGATCCAAGTCGACGCGAAGAATGTCGCTGAGAACGGAGAATTGGAAGTATTTTTTTTTAAAATCAGTTTACACTCAAATATTCGTCATGGAAAGACGCACAAATTGGATTTTGAAATTTTCGTCTAGACCCAATAGTTTCGGAGATATTCAATGAAATGGATTTTTCACCCCCTCAACACGAATGTCGGCAGCTATAAAAAATTTCATTAAAATCCTCCCTTGTCAGCAGCAAGTGTGAATTTTTTGGCGAGGGAGTTCACAGCTTGAACTAAAAGGAGCGTTTCCACTCGGCGACGATCAAAGACAGGAATTCCAATTCGGACGTGGTTGTAAATTACCGCGACGCATTCCTACGTCCAGAGTGTTCCTCTCAGTGATCATACTAACGCTATTATCGAGGCGATATCTCGCCCAAGACGTCGCCTCGCCGGAAGAGCAACGACCCTATCGCAACTCCGACTCTCGCGACTCGGTTTACTAACATTTGCCAAGCTAGACACCCTAGAGTGTCGTCTATCTTAAGCCGCGAGCTATTTCGGCGACGACGCGCCAAGGATCCGACACCCCGATATGCATTCGAAGTTTTCCCATTGGAAAGACCAAGGCGAACTGTACGACCTAGTGACGCGTCCGTGCGAACTCACTTCGTCAGACGTTTCGCAGAAGTTTACTTCTTCCGGTCCGACTCTGACGGGAGAACGTCTTCCGCAAGGTAGCGCGTCGTTTGTATGCAGTCTGCGTATCGGCGAAACACTGTGAGACGTTCAAAGGATCCATTGGGACTAGCAAGTGTCCCTAAACGAGTCTTTAGGCTCTTTGTGCGAGGCTCCACGATGCTCCCCATTCAGGAGACTCCTTAGAGTCCACGGCGAAAGACAGCCTTCGGTTCAGTGTCTTTCCCGAGACCCTGAAAACTGGAGGTCTCTATCCCAACAGTGATGATTAGACTGGGGATCTTTATGCTAAATAAAAATTGTTTGCATTGATTGCAGGACACAGGAGCCAAATAACAATTTCATTCTTCCTTTAATTACCTTATTAAGGTGAAACTAATACACTGGTGCTCTTAAATCTTTTTAATACCTCTACTGTTTTAAATTGTACGTACCCATTTTCGTCATAAATGCATAAAATCCGCAGTCTAATCATTACATTATAGCCTTTATGTTCTGCTAATTTTAGTGGTACGGTTCAAGACCTGAAGACCTTGCTTTCCTGTTTGTGGACATTCGTAGAAATGAAAATTTTGTTTGTGAGAAGGTAACTATTTATGTCTGCATTGATGCTAGATATCAGGAAGTTTCTAAATTTTGCAAGAATATCGTTTCAGAAATTTCCAAATTGTTTTCAGGCCTTCTACAATATCACAATTGCTTAAACGAAGTAATACAAGCAGCAAAGCAATGTCATCATTTCGAATGGGAGAACGAATATAGGAAGGCTATAATGTAATGATTAACAAGTTAAAAAATCAGCACAGTACATAAAGCGGAACCAAAGTAACACATTTTTGATCGCTGTCAGGATGTTTCGTCCCATTGTGGTGACGTCCACGAAGAAAGAAATGCTTGTCGAACATTTTTTACGAGTTGTACATATCAAGGGATCGTTTAGGCGGCTCTGTCACTGACCGAGTCTCGAGGAGGTTAAGAGGATTTGTCAGCGAAGTCGGCTGGCTGGGGAAAGTCCGCGACAATGACAACAGCGTCGTTAATAATTCCGGGACAGAGGAACAGCATCATCGAGGGGGACAGGTATGCAAATGAAGACCGAACAAAATGGCATCGCGATCAAGTAGACGTCAGGCGGAGTTACACGCCGGTGAAATTGATGAAACGGCGTCCTTTTTTCTTCACCGAGAGGAAAGGAGACGACGAGAAAGAGAGAATGAGAGAAGGAGGAACTTAGGTGCCGTGTTTCCCTGGCATTTATTCCCGACGTAGCTTCTGTCACGTCGGACGCTGGCCAGACGGCGACGCGTCGCTGACATTCCTCAGGCGTTTGTGAATCAGACGGAACGGTGACATCAATGGGAATTGACGAATTCGTGTCGTTAACATTCGTTGCGGCGCACGCGACTCCGCGAAAAAGGTCCGAGGCGTTACGAAATTGCCAGGCAAGCTCAGCTCGAATGCCTTCTCGAAGACGAATGGCGAGGAAACGACCATCGAGACGTGTCTGCTTAAGATGCTTGCTCGAAGAGACAGCCCAAAGCTTCCTTGCTCTCTGGGAATATTGTCTACTTGACGGATTCATCAGGATAAATGGAAACGGTAACGGAAGCGCGCGGGTGCAACGTCCCGAATGGCCATTCTTATTGGAAAAGAATCCTACACGTCAAACGCGGCTACAATCTTTAAGTTTATGGTAATTGTGAACATTTAATTACATTAATGTAGAAAATCTTGCATGGAAGCTGAAAGAGTCTTACTTATTGCTCTGACACAATCTTCTTTTCACGTATTCATTTCTATGCTCAAACTCCCGTCCATAAATCACCGGACACTTACTTGTCTTCATCAAAATGGTAATTAACCCTTTTCACTCGAGTAGCGACTCTGAAGTGCCACTAAAAATTGTTATTTAAAATTGAAATTGAATTAAATTTAAAATTGAGGAAAAATTTCAAATTAAAATATAAATCTTACCATTATTTAAACTATATGGCACGTTATCAAATTTGTACTTAATAATTTACTAACCATTTTTAAACATCAAGTATTGTACGTGCAAATCAGATCAGTTTCATATGCATAGAATAACAAAAATTCTATAAAATAGAAATATTCTAGGTCAGAAGAAAAATTTCCTTCTACAATGAAAATAACTCCCAGCGTAAAGGGTTAAAGAGTACAGGTTCCCAGCTTGATTTTATTGTTTTATTTTGATTAGATGTAGCTATCACACGATAATATTTGAAAAACGGAATTGAGAAATTGTGGGACGATTATGGACAGCTCTAGAAGCGAAATTCGAAAACAATTACCCACTCAAATTTAAAAAATTAGGAGATATGAGAATAATGATTAAAATTTATAAAATATAGGATATTTTGGCCAGATTTGATTTGCATATTCTTTACGTTAGAAAAAATTAGTAAGTACCATTTTTATTTCATAATTTAGAGCCCTTAATTATTATGAGTGGACGGATCTTTATGCAAAATATAAAATATTTACTTTTAATGCAAGAAACAGGACCTAAATAAAAAATTTTTTCTTCTCATAATTATCTTGTTAAACTGAAACTGATACACTCATGTCCTTAAACTTTTTTAATATGACTCTTGCTTTAAATTGTGCGTACCAATTTTTATCATAAACGCATGAAATCCGCAGTCTAATTATGAGTATAATTAGGATCAGTTCGTAAAATGTTCATAAAATGGCCATTCGGTACACTGTGGCGCTCGGTGGAAGCTGAGGAAACCGAAAAAGCCACCGAATTCCTTGAACCGCAGTTGCCTCGCGATTTTCCCGGAGAAGTCAACGAACTTATGATTGCTGATCCACGAAGAGCTTATCGTAGACGTGCGTATCCCCGCAATACCTTCACGTTCTCGGTGTATTGGCTTACGCGATTCTCGGAGGCAAGCTTTCGCTCCATCATCCCGATGGAATCGTCACTCGACACGCTTCTGCGAAGTCTCTTTAAAAAAAATGATCGCCGCATGCCGGAACCATCGGGATCCAAATTTACGACGGGCGAACGCGTTCATGGGAACGATGCAATTGCAACTGAAAGCGTCTGAGATAATCGCGTCGTCCACAAAGCAGCGGTGCGACAAGACATCTAATCTTGTTCCCCGCCGTTCATTTTCTCACGTTTACGCGGCCCGCAACGCTTCAAAGGGGATTCGATACAGTTTATTGCACTCGATATTCTGCAACATGGTCCTCTCTTAACACTTCCTGCTGTCTCGTCTCGAGTTACTCGGCTTCTGGGGATTACACTTGTGTGCCTTTTAATCGCCTCATCTGAAATCTTGGATCGCTGGATCAACGATTGTTTAGATCTCAAGGGGGATCTCGAGATGCTTCAGAGCCCGCTTGTAAATCAGCTTGGAACGAACCGATTGGTTATACACACCTCCGGGTAGCATCTGTTCGATCTATAATTGCCAGGCGAGAGGATAATGGCGAGATCTTTATGCGAAGCTCAATGAACCGTGCGAACTGCTGTGGAGATCGCCTGATTAAAATAACAGTGCGGTCTCGCGACTCAAACTTTCAAACAAATCGAACAAGAAAGTAACTCGTTTCGGAATTTTAAGGTAACTTCTTTCGGTTATTTAAGCAATGAACTTTAATCAATAAAACATTTTCCATTTTGTTCGACGATCTTTCCCCATCTTTCCAGTAGCTTCATAATTTCGCGCTCATAAAATTTCCGGTCCTTATCGGCAAAAAACTGATCCAAGTGCGATTTCAGGTTATCATTGTTAGTGAATGTTTAACCATTCAAAAATGTTTTGCGAACTTCGAAATAAATGTTAATGTGATGGTGCAATGTTCAGGCTATATGCTGGATGTGACATTACTTCCCAATCAAATTCCGATCATTTCTCGCGTGTTCACGTCAAATTCACCTCAGATGAAAGGTTTCCACAATTTCCAAATCTCAAAACCGATCATTAGAATCTCCGATATACAGTGACTCTCACTAATATTCGGACACTCTTAAAAACACCATAACTTTTTAAATATTGGGCTATGCGATTTGAACTTTTTTGGAACGCTAGAGCAATCAGTTTGCTACAGGATGTGAAAAGAAAGTTTTTCAAAAATTGCATTTGACAGGAATTGTAGAGGAAATACTAAATGTTGCATTTTACAACTTTTTTATGCGGGCCTATATTGAAATTTTAAAAAATATATTTTGTAGATCTGTGTGGGTTATATGCATTGTGAAAGTTTCATCAAAATCGGTTGATGCGGGGAAAAATGACAGTCATTGAAAGATGTAAGAATACTTAGATTTACTGCTGTTATAGACCGAAAATCGTGAAAATCTGCAATGTTTACCATCTTTAAACGCTTGTAGCTCATTGCAACGTCGACCGATTTTGACGAAATTTGCAGGATATGTTTAATTGAAACAGATCTAGAAAACGTATTTTTTACAATTTTCAATATAGGCCCACATAAAAAAGTTGTAAAATGGATCTTTTAGTATTTTCTCTACAATTCCGACCAATTGCAATTTTCGAAAAAATTTCTTTTCACATCCTGTAGTGAACTAAGTGCTCTAGCTTCCGAAAAAAAGTTTGAGTCGTATAGTCCAATACTAAAAAGATTATCACGTTTTTTAGAGCGTCCGAATATTAATGGGAGTCACGGTATTTTTATGTCATAACTCCCACGTGTTCCCATAGGGCACCGCGATGAAATCGTGGAAGTTGTCAGTCTATGGTAATCACCGTGCAGATAAGAATCCGAGGAATGTTCGCGGAGGTTCGTTGACTTTTCTGCGGGAATCTCGCCGCCCACGCGATCTATAGATCACCGAACGAGAAGCGTGTTTGGAAATTCGACGATTCTCGGCAAACAAACGTGATCTTGCGCGAGGGATGCAGGCTGCCAAGGGAGGATTAAATAGATCGAGTGCAGATCGTACAGACGGCAGGAAGTCGCGATACAAGGATCGCGAATTAACGCAACAGTAAATTCGTCGATGACGTTGCCAAGTTGCGCAACGGTCTCTTAACTAGATTGTTTCTCCCGGTGTCAAATACTTTTTTCACGTTCGTCCTCGATTCCCCGGCGTCCGTTGGAGATTGCTCATAATTAACGCGGCAGAAGTCGCATGTCCAATGAGCGAATAAATGAAGAAAAAAAATGTATATGATGGAGGCGCCTGCGAGCACACGCAAACTCGAGCCTCGACCGCGGCGAGACGAAGCGCACGTTCTCTCACTCGCTTGAATTCGAATGCTAATTAACTCGTTAATTAGCGTTCGTTATGCGTACAAATTGACCGGGGAGATCCGATCGCGATCTCCAATTAGGCGCGCGTGCCTCCTCCTCCTTCTCGAGACTGTCGGCGACTCTTTATAATTGCAGATTACCGTCCGACGAATCTCGAAATTTCTTCTCGTACATTTCTTCTCGTCGGCGTTACATAAATATGGTTTTCGGACGGCGATCGTAAGCACGGTTAAACAAATAAATATCAAAGCCCGTTGCTCGACGGGGCCACGCTGAATGTACAGTTATTAGTTATCGCGTGGAACGGCTTATAACTCGCGAGAGGAGAAACAAGAGAGCCCCGGATCGTAAATCCGTGAAATCGTCTTGACATTTTCGGTTGTGCAACCGAAAACGGGACGCCACGAGGGAACGCCTGTGCTTGCTCTACACGTTTTCTCGTGGTGCCGACATCGATCTCACAATCAGTCGTAATTCCGAATTTTTATTGGTCATCTAAAACCTCGGACCGGACTCGCGTACACGAAAGGGCAGGCTTCGTGACGCTGATCAGGTTTCCGTGAAAATTTTCTGGGATTGCGATCCAATAGTACAATCTCTGAACTACATTCTCTTAAAATTTCTGATGGAACAAGGCGGGATAGGAAGATGGCAAACATAATGACTAGACCGCGGATCTTTATGCATTTATGCAAAACTGTAAAAACATTTGAAACATCTAAAAATATTACTGTGTTAACCCCAGCTCATTAAAATTATTGGGAAAAGTAATAAATATATATCTATCATTTTTATGTCGCATAAAGATCCGCAGCCTAATAATGACACGCGATTACACAAATTGATAAAAGCGGACAGAAGTGGCACGAAGAGAAAACTGGAGCGCTATACGCGAATGTGTAAACACAATTTGAATCGAAGGCAGCTGATTGATAATTCCACGAACTCCAGCAATTTCATTGAAAAATTCACGAAATTGACGAACTTACAAATGTTCAAATATTTTCATGTATTCTAAAAAACGTAGGGATTAAATCATCATCGTGTGTGGAAGACCGCGTTGAATCACTCTAATCGGCGGATTGGCTAGCCAGTTGATTACCCAGGGAGACGACGATTATACCGGGCCCTGTCTGCGGCCATTGTTACGCTCAATTGAAACGCAACCACGGAATCACGCGTGCAACACGATCTCCGCACACCTCGCGATTCGAATTCGCTCATTCGTCTCGTTCTTCCCACGCGCGATCTAACGATCGCATAAATAAGCAAATCACCGTGTCCCCAATCGTAGAGCCGCGCACGCATGTTCATCGAAATTAATTCGCGATCGCGAGAGCGTCATTGGTGGCTGTTGCCGCAAATGGAATTTTACCTTTGACATTTGACACGAGAACGGCTGCCGCGTTCCGTCGGGCTTTCTCGTGTATGAATTAACGCGTCCAAGGTGGTCGCACTGATTAACAATCATTTTGATATATGTACATTGCCGCTCAAAAGTATGTGAACTATCTCACCGATAATGATACAAAGTAATTAAATCTTCTTCTCATCTGCATATCCACTTTGTGGTTTTATGACCGCGTGTAACTGTTTCATTATTTCAGTATCAATAAGGTTTCACTCAGATTCTAAGATTTCCCACAAATGTTTCTCAAATTTGGGACATCGTTTTCGGACTTATCTATCTACATACGTGATCCCATAGTTTTCCTTTATTTATTTAAGGAAATTGAATAACTAAATTGTTAATTCAGTACTACTAGAATACATTACATACATATTCATAATAGAGTTTAGCAACAAATATTGTCTTGGACTGCTCTTTACTTTACCGGACTCAAAATTTTTGCCGTTCTCCTATAAATTATATATATATATATATATATATATATATATATATATATATATAATATAGTAGGCTGTAGATCAAAGTTTCGATCCTGTAGGATCAATGGTTCAGGAGTTATGCTTGCTTAAAGTTGAGCAATCTGCAGTGTTTTTGACAGGTGAGAGCGCCGCCATATTGGTTTGTTGTGTCGCGCGCCGCTTACCCAGAAGAATAATTAATTAGTTCTGGTTCTGCTTGGTAAGCTGCTCGCGGTCGTCACTGCAAACCAATATGCAGGCGCCCTTACCTGTCAAAAACACTGCAGATTGCTCAAGTTTAAGCAAGTATAACTCCTGAACCATTGATCCTACAGGATCATTATTTATAGGATAATTTATAGGAGAAGGGCACAGGTAAAGTAAAGTTTACCCTTGTTTTGATAATAATAATATACATTACATATCACAAATTTCATTGCAGTGTACCATCTTCAGAAATTATTCGAAGAACCATTCGCGGGAACAACTTTATCCGACGAACAATTAAAAATAAAATAAGTAGATAGAGTACTATCATTAATTTTCGTATTTCGTCAAGGCCTTTCCTCGCATAATCAAAACAGAACCAAAGGTGTGGTTACACCGCGGGTAAACGCGAGCACGAAATTAACTCGCGAAACGTCGCGTTGATTTATGGATCGGCGGTGGTAATGTTTACGATCCTCTTAACTGCGTTACGCGTGGAATAATTGTATCCTCTGGGTAGACGGGGGAGCATGTGGGTCGCGACAGTTCTCAATGAATAGTCTTTGAGGTTTGATTAGCGATCGACAGGGAAACTGGACCGGTCATCTTGATCGACGACAGTGTCGCAACCACAGCGGATAGTTAATCGGCCTGTCACTGGCATTTATTCGTCCCGAGGTGTTCGCGTCCACGCGAGAAGTCGATTTCCCGTTGCGAAAGTATACTAGTGCCCACGATAATCGCTCGGTGCGCGCGAAAAGCTCATCGGCCGCGATTTCAGCATCCAGTGATCGATTATTGTCGGTCTTGCTAATCACTCTGTATCAGCTGCGGAGATCAACGCAAATGAAATACGCTAAAATATGTATGTTTGTATATTGTTAATGAATTATGATTACTAGACTGCGGATCTTGATGCATGTATAGGAAAATTGAGTAGATGAAATTCGAAATTATTGGATTTAGAAAATTATATGATTTGTCCTTCATTGAAATCATTAAGAGAAGAAACAGCATTCGATTTGGTTTCTATCTCTTGCAATCGATGCAGGGAATTTTTATTCTGCATAAAGATCCGCAGTCTATTGATTACTATGACTAGAAAATTGTTGAAAAATTGAAAACGCTAATATATGATTTCTCCTCTATTAAAATTAAAATTCAGGGAAGAAATAACATTCAATTTGGTTTCTATGTCTTGCAATCGAAGCAGGCAATTTTTACTTTGCACACAGATCCGCAGTCTATCGATTACTATGATTAGATTAGAGATGATCGTCTCATTAAATAAAATTTGTTTCTTTATCAAATATACACGATTTTTATTCCATTTTATAGCGGCTGAAAAAATACATTTGAATGTGCTTCAGTCATTAACAAGATGGAATAAAAAAAAAGAAGTTTTTCCGATAAGAAATAACAATTACCTTGAAAAAACTGTGAAAAATAGCCGGAAAAAAATTATTCTATGATATTTCTGCTTCGATATCATTTAAATTATGCCAAAAATATGCTTTTTGTGCCATTAAAAATAAAGGAGATATTTAGGTGGCCTCCTTCGGCTGAGATACTCTGTATATTAGATTGAAGAACTGAACCCTTAGCGGAATTGAAGTAAATGCCACGTCTATCCCGCGGGATTGCAAACCCTAGTCGGTGGCTCCCAGAAAACACCTCCCTCCAGTGGCCCGACATGTTTACTTAGATGTTCCGGAACATGTTCGCCCTGGAGCATAATACTCGACGATAGTGTTCGCACGTACGCCCAATATTTATGCAACGTCTCGGCCCGAGCTACATATTATACACATGGCGTTATCTTCGGCACGAAAACGGAGCCGATAATTTCGACGGGACTGATCGCCCGGGGGATTATTCATAGTTTTTCCAAGCGCCAGTTTCTCTCGGGAACGCCTCGATCGTTCGAGATAATCGTCGGCTGTCGCGACTAATGGAACACTTGTTAATTCAATTTTTCCCGGCGGCGACACAGAGAACGGCTTTAAACGCCGTCGCACAGGGTCGCTCGTATAATGATTTCACCGTGGCGGCGGCGCTATTAACTCGTTTCCATTAATCACTCGAACGACAGATTGGATTTCCGGGTTTTTCTCGCCGCCACAGATCCCCATTACAATTAAGCCTCGCGGTCTGCTAAATAATTCATGCGACAACTGTGATTTATATTTTCATAGCCAGGCGCCGTCTGCGAAAACCGACGATAACGTCTCGGAACGATCTTGGCTCGAGATGGAGCACGGTAATGCCTCGACACATGTCCAGACGTGTATAAACTATAATATATATATAACATGATTTATTTCTAAATGAATGGACATTTAATCTGATAAAATATTACAGTACACACCAAGGTTCGTATAACGAAAAATGCGCCTTGAGTGTCTCGTCTGATACGTCGTGTAAAAATATCCTGGAGGAATATGAATAATCCTGTACGAAAGTAGAGTCCTCAAGCTTTAAAATGAGTCAAAGTTTATTGCTCTGCGATTATTTTTTACGAAACTACAACCGGTTGAACTTCGCCAAACTTGAACGATTTCCGAAAAGAACTCGAATTCTTCCCTGCGAAAAATGTTTGACGATGTTTGGACGATTATAGTTTCGTGAAAAAAAATCGTACGAACGTAAACCCGGGCTCATTTTAAAGCTTGAAGCCTCTACTTTTGCATAGTGTCGCATTTTTTTCCGTAAAAAATATTTGCACGATGTAGCAAGTCAGGAAGTGACGATACTAAATTTCCTTATTGGCGAAAAACGTTCGATGATGTTTGAGCAGTTGTAACTTGGCGAAAAAAAATCGTGTGAACATATATTTGGACGTGAAATCTACATTCACATACTACATATCACTAATATGTCCGCTGGGAACGATTCCGTGTGTGACAAGCATGATAGCGGGCGATATTGTTATTCGACGGTCACCGACGTAAAATACGAGCCGCAAGGAAATGAACGAGCTTGGGACAGAAAATCCCCGTGTCACAGCAAAGTCGGAGCCGACGACTAATCGGTGACTCAAGGATCCCTCGTGCGCCGACTATACGGAACCACTGTGGCCGATTATACTCTGCGTCGTCTGTTAGCCTAACTAATTCGTAGAAGCGGCACCGCGACGAGAATTGTCTCGCGGTATTTACAGGCGTACTGACGTGTGCACCCCTGTATCGGCGGATTGGACGTCGTCCAAGATCGGATGCACGTAAAAGCCACCGTTATTTAACGTGTCCTATCCGTTGTTACCGAGCCTCCTCCCGACGACAATGGCTAACGATGACTAAGCCCACGACGGATTTGTCACGGGTGACGGCCGCTTTGAATCCCGCGGATGCCTCACCAAATGACGCAATTAATTCATCGTTGTTGCGCAAACCGAGCCAAACATCGGGACGCTCTCGAAAAAATGAAGAGCACGTGACGTTGTCCAGCCCTGAAGTACAGTCTTCCCTCGCATAGTGTCACTCTCGTCTCTACGGATACTGTTACGATTTTATCCCCTTTGATGTCGATCGGTCGACTGTCCCTTTAAATTGCTGTACCATTATTCAAAATATTGTTTAGATTGTTAAATATGTTCGTGTCTAATCGGTTACTAAACATTTAAGTACTGTATGAGGTGTTATATCAATTTTATATCCATAAAATGAAAAGAAAATGATATAGAACGGAATTATTCTAGGTCGGAAGAAATTGTAATGTATTATATGAGGTGTTACATCAATTTCATATCCATAAAAAATGAGAAAAAATTGATATAGAATGGAATTGTTCTAGGTCAGAAGAAATGTTTAATTTTCTAGTTGAAGCAGCTCCGAATGCAAAAAGGTTAATATGCTCAATAGGTTGAAGATAATGTAACAGTGTTCTTAAATTCGTCTATAACGCTCACAACACTCATTTCTGTCATAAATGCATAAAATTCGCTGTCTACTAACCAGTCTCTCTATTGTCTTTAATGCCAATTGAGTAATCGTACCTTTTTGCTGCTGAGGGTCAAAATAGACTCAGCCACCGGCGACGAGGGGTCGCACGGAGAACTTGGCTGAACCGATGGCAATCTATCGCATCGAACAGCACTGTTTGACAGCGTTTGACAAATTTTAGTGGCGGAGGATTACGCGAGTACCGATTTCTCGGCGGTGGTAAAAGATATTGGACGAGCGTCAAGTTTTATGAAAATGACGACCATCGAACGTAGATCAGGTCGCAGATGGGAACGGTTTGGAGTGGTTCCAGGTCGATCAGCGAATTTAATGGGATTACCGGTTCGTTCCGCGGATATCGGTCGGAGATATATCTTCCGCAATGAATCGGTCGTTGCTTCGATTCGGGACGAATACAATCGGGGTGGAAATGAAACGCGACGGGTCGGCATGCTCTCCTGTGGGATTATACGCGTATATATTCGGGTCATTCTCGTGCTCGTTTGGAGGGCCTCCAAGTCGAGTATTCTCGAGCAGATGCGTCGATAAAATCCAAAAATATGCCCCCTGTCCTCGTCGGCCGAACCGCTCGTATCCTAGCCTAAATCTAGCTCGAACTGATCGGACGGCTGCAGGTGTTTCGGATTCTCGTTATGATGTCTATTTTCTACGACGGACGATCTTCCAAATATTTTTGCGTCCCTTCCGGGACCGGCTTGATCATTTGGATCCGTGATGAATTCCTTTCACTGGTTTGATTTACTTCATTTCATTTTCACTTTTGTAACTTCATTGGTTTGATTTTGCCACCTCGTCGCTATCCTCGTTCTTCAGCGATAGTCCTCAATTTGGAGGAGAAGAAATTCGGACCTATTCCTCTCTGGGATGCTGGATACCTACAAGCTCCCACCTCAAAAACTGATCAGCCGAAAGGGAATTTAACTGCGCCAGGAATGCCTGGGCAAACTGGGCCCTTGCCAGGGCTGGAAATTTGACTTGCTGGCCCAGTGATGGTCCCCAATTTGGAGGAGAAGAAATTCCAAGTTTCCATCTCCAAGACTTGATGAATTCAAAGAGAAAGTAACTGCGCCAGGTATACCTGGACAAACTGGGCCCTTGCTAGGGCTGGGAATTTGACTTCATGTGCCAGTGATGGTCCTCACTTTGGAGGAGAAGAAATTCGGACCCATTGCTTTTTGAGATGCTGGACACCTCCAAGCTTGCATCTCCAAAACTGATCAGCCGAAAGGGAATTTAACTGCGCCAGGAATGCCTGGGCAAACTGGGCCCTTGTCAGGGCTGGAAATTTGACTTGCTGGCCCAGTGATGGTCCCCAGTTTGGAGGAGAAGAAATTCCAAGATTCCACAACTAAGTACGGCAATATAGTGGAGTGATTTTTGTTTCTATATGCACCGCTATTCTCTCGTCACCGCTCCACCATAAACAGCCGTATTTAATTACATTGGTTTGTTATCCTCGTTCTTCATCGTTCCCCTATAACCGCACCCTTAGCGTCAATTTATATACATCCAAAAGATTGGACACTTGAAACGAAACAATTGACGTAGGGACTGAACGAATAAGAATGAAAAGATGGAACAGCTTCGGCTGGGAATAAAAGGACGATGCTGGAAGACAGACTCCCGCAGTAGGATGCGCGAAACTATGATGAAGGATAATGTCGAGGATCGGCTAGGAGCGAACAATGACTAGACGGGCACCGGTCCGCGGCGCAAAGTGTTACCAATCAATAGCCGACGAGGCGAAGGCGGACAAGCAGCCTTTGGAACACGGCGTCGTTAATGCATTCGTAAAGTTTCCATCGTTCATCGCGATCGTTCTCCCGTGACAGCGCAGTAAATTATTCATCGAGCGCGCTGTCGCGGGTCCGCAGAAGAAACTCCGGTATCGCAAGCGCCGTGTCCTTTTCTTCAAGGTGGTGCAATCGAACAGCACGCGACGACTATGATTTATAGCGCCCGGATTGTTACGCGTTTTCCCGCCCCGATGCATTGTCCGGCGATTATGCGACGGTGAAAGCTGCTCGTCTTCCGCCAGCTCTTCTACTTTCGAGAAGGCACCTCCCCTTATAAATCATCTTCACCCCTTGCCGTATCAGTTTCTTTACAGTTACAATGGTTAACACTAAATCTACCACGCGGTGATTTTTTCATGGGAATTTATTGAATATATTTTTTAAATATATCACAAAATATAAATAAATTTAATCTTGTTATTTTTATAATACTATACACGTCAGTCGCTCTTGATGGTCGGTAGGTTTAATGTTAAAACGTCTTTAAAAGAAAATCTATATTTTTTGCATGGCTACATTTCTTTTAACGCTTAAATATTGATTACAAACGAATCAAATTTTGTATCATTTAAAAAGAAAGACGTAACATTCATACTTGTTGGACTTTGTTTCAAATCTTCATGACGTGGTGTGACTCGTTAAAACACGGGGCAAGGGGTTGAATGTGTATTTTAAAATTCGCGCGGGCCGCCCAGCAATTAGGCGAGCCGAGGCGTGATTGTTTGCACAGCGGAGGATCTAGATTGAATTCGTGGGGCGGTCCCATGGCAGTGCTCCATTAACTTTCGAGAGGAGCTCCTCCGAGGAAGCAATTTGGTTTGATTGCGAGCGGGTCAGTGGGATCGATCAAATAACACGTTGCCACCATCACCGACAGGGATGAAGTCATTATAAAAAGTCGAACGTAACATGCTTGAGAGGATAGGGGATCTAAAGTGAAGGCAGACGGCTTGTTTACCGTAGCGGAACATTAATGGGGTTGGCGTTATCAGTACCAGCGAGACCATTATGGTGTTCCGTACGCGGCGTATTGGTTCGCAGTTGTTAGCGTTCTTCCTCCTTATCTTCCGGCCATAATTTCCACCTGGGAATCTCGAACAGGCATCTTCCATCGTGCTCCGAGGGAAATCGGGAGAAAATTGCGACCGGAAACGGATTAGCTCGTGACGCGTCGTTCTACGCTCGGATTAAACGTCCTCGGACCAAAGATCTCGAATTGACGATCACTATGGCGGTCACGTTCCGTTTTAGGGACACGTGGGTTACCAATGGCTCCGCGGGTAGCGAATTCATTCCGAAAACGCACGGTTACCGGCCGGAATTACAATACGAATGAATATGCCCGAAAGGACCTGGAAAACCGGGCTCCTCTCTCGGGGATCTGACCATAATGCTCCACCAGCTAGCATTGCTAAATCACCGACCGACCTCTGGCAAAAGCTCCTGTTCGTCGGATTTAATTTTACTCGGCGCAAGACGCTTCTTCAATCATATTTTATCGGGTTGGCTGGCTTCCTCGCATTCCTTCAGGAGATTTTCCGTTCCGCTAAGGACGTCTCTTATGACCTGTCGTTTGATGATCGATTTCAACTACTTAACCAGCCGTTCTCGGAGTGGAACAATACACCGCCGCGCCGGACCAGCACACCGGGCCGCACAGTGCGACGAAGGGACGAATTTTGTGTAAAAATCAAAGCACTTTGGATAGATATGAAGATTTCTTTTTAAATTAAAGCTGAAATATTGCGGAATGTGGAAAAATAGGGAGATCATGGTACGAACGTTTTTCAACCTTGAAAATCTGTGTTAAACTTGCAGAATGTCAAGAAAAGTGTGGGTTATCCAACACCATGTAGGGATAGATTTTTTTCTTGACATGCTATCCATCATTTCCCATCTGTGGTCGTAAAATTTGTCTACCACCACAGGAATTTACAGTATCATACTTTTTCCTGTAGAGTTTATCCGCCACGGTTCAATTTGCATCTTACTATTCAGATAGTTAGCTATCAGTGAACATGATTCACGGCAAACTAGCCGAAAGAATGGAATGCTGAGGTGGTAGACAAATTTTACGACCAGATTTGCAGTTATTTTGCCAATAGTAATTTCCAACTTTAAGTGTTCGTTACGATTATAATTTTTATTATATTTTATGAACCCCTTGCCTTGCAATATCGTGTCTGCCTCGTGATGAAGATTCTGAACAGATTCTAATAAAAATCTCTGCCAATAATTTCCTATAACCGAAATCAAATTCTGTTTTGGTTTTGTTAATCTACAGCTATTGAAGAGCATATAGGTATACAATAAATATAAACTTTCTCCTTTTTTAGGAAATTACGATCTACAAACAAGTACTAATCATTGAAACCGTAAAATAAATCGTAGAGCAAGGGGTTAATTTCTTTATCTTCGAGGTAGATGGATATTTAGGAAGCGATACAAACTTTTTGTACACGCCAATGTGAGAAAGTTCATTTTTCGACAAAATATCGCGCCGCGTCCTAAAGATAGACTTCAGGTAGGCCGAGGCGTTAAATGGAAAATATACGGATGTCTCGTAAATAAGATCAAAGGTGCATTTTCCACAAGAGTCTCGATGTAGCAGCACGCCTGTTTCCAATGATCGCGATGATCGGGGACGACCCACCGCGTTGCAGTGATCGTGGTCGATTTAAAACGGCCAGTACCTCGGCGTGGGTGTGTTTTGAATTTACGACTGCAGGGCCAGACTCATTGGCCCTCGTTGCCGCGTTCTATCGTTGTCGATTCACGGAATCGACAACGAGATTGTAGATACTTGAGAGCGTTGCCCGAGCATCCGTGGACATTTTGTGTGGTGCAGTTCGCCCGCATTGGGAACACGGTGGAATTGAACGTATGCAACGTGGAATGCAACGTGATCGACAGGCTTCGCTAGCGGCTCTGACTCGATTAATCAAACTTGAAGTCGAACTTCGCTGTTGGTTGCGAAATATGAGAAATGAGCTGTTTGTCCTGTAGGAGTTGTTTGTAGAAAAATGAGATTATTTTCATTCAGAAAATTCTTTCCTTCTCGCTCTTTGCGTTAACCACCAGGCATTATTTGCCCATTATTGCCTTATTGTTAGACTGCGGATCTGTATGCAATTACGGCTTTTAACATTTAAAAAAAAATGCTAGGATATATAATGCGATCGAATTTAATTTTTTAATTTATTTCAGATCTGAAAAGGCTACTACCACGGATTTTTCTGATTTCAGTTTCTAAAAATTCGTCTACATAAATTGCAAATTGCATAAACATCCGCAGTCTACTAATTATACATATATACACTACTCTGCAAAAGAAAGAAGCACCCGACCATATTTGAAAGAAAACTGTAAAAAATCAAATAAGAACACAGTAAGCTTTCAAAAAGGATTCCGCTGTTTAATTGAATAGTTCTGATAATACGTGTTATTGCGGATTATCTATCTATCTATAAAATACAATTTCTACATCAAGATATTGTTCGTCATTATTGGACAGCGGATCTTATGCAAAATAAAAATTATGTACCTGAATTACAACAAACTGCAGCGAAATAAAACTATATTTTCCTTCTTAATATGTTTAACAAGTTAAAAATATTAGAACAGTGTTCATAAATTCGTCGAATGTTTTTACTGTCTCAAATTACACTCATTCATTTTTCTTATAAATGCATAAAATCCGCTGTCTAGTCATTATATCTTGTAATTATGCTGGGTGCTTCTTACTTTTGCACAGTATTGTATATACGTTCTTTCAGGCACACACAACATTTGCACTCTTCACAATTGCCTAAAATATAAATTTCGCAGATAAATTCAACTGATTGGCAGCAAAAAATAATTACAAGTAAGAAAAGAAGTTCAAACTTCGTACTGAAAACCCGCTCTTAGTGTGGGTTACAGATTTTCATGGGCTACAAGGAACTGAAGCCGATTCGGGTTAGGTTTTTGATCCCCGTAGCTAAAGAGAGACGACGAAGAGATCGAACGACCAATTCCACGGGATTCGAAGTGGTGAAATCCGCATGCTCTCGCGAAGGACTGAGGAAGAGGACTGTTACAGCGACTGGCCAGTGATCCAACAGCATTCCCGCGGCTTATCGTGCAATTCCGCTGGAGAATTCAAGTCTAGCGTAGGGGCGGAACGATTTACGGCGTCGCTCTATCTGCGCAACGAGCAATTAGCGAGAGATGCGATCGCGGCTCGTTCGATCGATGCCACGGATCGACCTTGTCCGCCAATCGAGCCGCCAAAGCTTCTTCTCCCATCCGCGACGATTTTTCTCGACCAACCAGCGCTCTGGTACCGATTAATGGACCTGATCACCGATAACGCAACAAAGTTCAGACGCGATCGGCGAGATAGCACGCTGGAAAAATACCGAATCGAGGATGTTGACGCACGCGATTAACCTATTTGCATCTGTTGCGGATGTAGCCGATTCTGATCGAACACAGGGTCGGCTGCGCAACGCAACATCGATAATGATCGAAAGCAAACCCATTTATTGGCTGTCAAAATTAAACGATCGTAATTCCAGTCGATAGAGCTTGAGACAGTAGTGGCGTTTGAGACGGTAATCGGAGGATGATGCAACTAGGCTCATCTTGTTGGGGAAAGCTTCTATTTTTCACCCCTTCAGTTGTTTCAATCCGGAAAAAATTGTTTCCATTGGCAAAAGGGCAAAAAGGCGAAGGTTCTTACTTTTCGCACTTAAGTGAGGCAGATTCAAACGTCTCTGCAGGGTTCAAAAAATTTTTCTGGCTGCTCAAACCAGCCCGTACGGATGGTTTGGAGTCTCCTCTTTCAAACGAATCCAAGAAATTTGGGGAGCGATTTTTACTTGTCGTTTTATAGCGTTTCGAACGCGAAGGTTGCTCTTCTGAAAGCGAACTACGGCTTATGGGGTTCCGCGATGGGAATAATAGGCTCTCCGGCGTGGAATCGCGTCGGCATCTGCGATTGGACAACGACCGAGAGTGGAGGATGTCTCGCGGCGCGATAAAAATAGTTGACCCGCTTGAAAATGCACGCTACCGCGTCGAAAGCGTCCGCTCGGCGCGGCGCGATGCTCGACGCGGCGTGTCCCGGTGTCGCGATGATCCAATCCGTCGCGGCGACGACGCCGACGCCGCTTTTTCAACGCCAGACCTGTCCCGTCCTCTCGTCGGCATTGTGGGTGAGACCGCGTCATCCGCGAATGAATATTAATGGCACGCATCGGACATTTCGAGCAGACCGGCTCTCCTTGCGAGGAAACATTTTAATTAGGAAACAGCATCGCGATGCATTACTGAACAAAGGCTCCCACGCCGCCGATCGCGGAACTCGACGATGTATATGGTTCTTACTTTATTCATTTAATTTCTTGGTTTTCAGTTGAAAACAAATATGAGTTTCACACATATAAATTACAACAAAACGGGGAACTGATCTTTGAAGTATATTCCAAACAAAACACTTAAAATAGTAGGGAGTTGTTGGCAATAAAATTGAAAAATAATTCGGAGTGCAAAGGTTTAGTCGATAAAATACTTTCCATTTTGCTCGATGATCTTTCGCCATCTTCCTGGCACGATCATAATTCAGAAGGATCATAATTCAGAAGCTTCATAATTCATACTGAAACCTTATCCAAGTGCGATTTCAGGTTATCATCAGTAGTGAATGTTTTACCATTCAAAGAATTTTGTAAATTTTGAAGTAAATGTTAATCTGATGGTGTAATGTCTGGACTACATGGTGGATGTGACATCACTTCCCAACCAAGCTTCACGTGTTCCACCATGATAACGCCAGGCGACACACATCTTTGGTAACCTGTACGGGTCGAAGACAATTCAATGAGTTCTTCCAGCGAGAAGATAGGGTACGAGAAAGGAAGGTCTCTGGAGAAGAGGTGGATCCGTTCATACAAGTTGGATTTCATTGAAAGAACTCGTTCCTCCCGGGCCAAATATGGCTTCTCCATTCATCTCGAGGCGGAACGACGATCGGCCGCGGAATACCTATTAGCGGGGAGTTAAACAACTGAACTAAAAGCGAGTGGTAGACGACAATCCTGCTCCACGATTTCCAATTAGCCGCGCGTCAACAGGCGAGAAAAATTTCGACGCTACCCGCATGTCTAACGAACGCGCTACGAACACCCAAGAGTACCAATCAATTCCTGTTTTCCCAAGAGAACAGTTAGACATTCTCTAACGAAAACATTGGTACATGTCTCTTGAATAGAGGATGAACTATCCTGAAAGTAATCGTCAAAAAGAATCGCCTGGAGCAATGATCGAAAGGATCGACCCCCTGGAACGGATCTAGATCTTGCAACCGCCGGCTACTGAACCGTGTAGTATTTCAATGACGCGTCGATGCATGCTACGTAACAGGAGTCGAGTCCACCGCGAGGACCATCGACAATTCGCCTTGTCGATGTTTAATTAACCGAACGCGTTCGCATACCGGGGCGTGGACGCGTTCCGAGGCGACTCTTACCGTGTAGAGCCTCTAAGAAAACATCTTGTCCCTGTCATTCGCTACGAGCTGCCACTGCCATTTCCGAGACACTTCCACGAAGTCTGAACATGCCAGCCAACGCGGCGATCATGATACTCATACCTCTTAGCGAATAGGCCTTTCTGGAGTCTGACTGATTACTCAACACCAGGTTGAGATTCTGCGTCTGAGAGAGCCTATTAGCGATTGTGGGCTTGTGGACTTTATTAATTGGTCAAGGCGCTGCGGGAGCTAATCTCCAGCGATTCTAGGCTACCAAGACCTGATGTTTGCGTCTAGGACTCTAGAAGCTAATTCATACTGATTCTAGACTGCCTGGAACAAACCGTTAAGGATTCTAGGTTCACAGAAGTCAATATTTAGGGACTCTAAGTCTCTAGAAACTAATATTTAGGGATTCTAGGTCCTTAGGAGCCAATATTTAGGGACCCTAGGTCCCTCAAAGTCAATCTCTACAGATTCTAGGTCCCCAGAAACCAATATTTAGGGATTCTAGACCACCAGAAGTTAATATTTAGGGATTCCAGACCCCCAGAAGTCAATATTTAGGGATTCTAGACCACCAGAAGCTAATATTTAGGAATTCTAGATCCCGAGAAGTCAATATTTAGGAATTCTAGATCCCGAAGGCAATATTTTACCCTAGGTCCCTAGAAGTCAACCTCTACCGATTCTAGGACCCCAGAAACCAATATTTATGGATTCTTGATCCCCAGAAGCCAATATTTATGGATTCTAGGTTTCCAGAATCCAATCTTCAGCTATTCTGGGCTTTTAAGGTTTAGACTTCTCTTATAGATCTCGCAAGCGCCACGATCCGAAATTCGCAAGAGATCCAAGAGATGCCTCGGCATTCTTGCGCCGGTCCCAGGTCCCTCCGACTGATTTCCAGTTTCCAGGCAAGGATAGAATTCCGAGCGGCGGCGGTAGCGACTGGTTCGGCGAGGCACTTGCTCGTCGATCAACGGCCGCGATAAACGGGCGAACAATGGAAATGGAAAACCGTGGTAGTGAAAGACTACGGAACGGTAGGGAACGGATCGAGTCGCCGTGCACTTTGACATCGTTCGCTCGCGCTACCACCAATGAGATCATCCAGAAGTTTTCCTCAGCGTAGTCGCTTTGCTGACCGTTAACGCGTTCTCCGCGGAGAAGGTGCAACGCCTGCATGACATCATCTCGTATTCACGCCTTGCAGAACACACGGAACGAGCAGGCCCCGTCGACACTCCTTAGAAAGTCTTCGGGGATAAATAAATGCCTGGAAATTTATTTGTCCGTGCTCCTCTGGCAGCCGCTTGCGATAAATCTATCGCGGGAACGCGCGATCAAGACTGTGTATCAGCGAATAGATCTCCGGGGACAATGCCCGGCCTGGCGACGATTACCGCACTGACAAACCGTGCCACTTTGCCATTTTGAGTATACGCTAAGCAGACTTTTCTCTGATGTTTGAGCCTCATCTGGGAAACGCTGTTCATTCAGATTTTTCGCAGATGTTCGTGACTGTTTCATGATGAGGGGATTCTGAATATTTGCACCTGGAGCCCAGGAATCGCAAAAGATTAGGTTGGTGTAGATCGTTCATGCTTAGCTCCTAGGAGCCTAGAATCGCGGAACATTAGCTGCTAGAGCCTAGGAATCCCTGAAGCCTTGCGCCAGAATATTAGCCTAAAGTCCTCGGAGTCTAGAATCACTAGGAATTGGGTCCTACTATGTAGTCCCAGAATCACTACAAATTGGCTTCTGGAGTCCTAACCACAAAAATTAGATCTCAGAAGCTTTGAATCACTGAAGATTAGGTTGTAGAATCCTAAGATCGTTGACGCCTAGGTCCTAGAAGCCTAGAAGCCCAGAATCACTTAGACAAACTTATACCCGATCACTAATGAAATATTTCAAAAAATACCCAAAGTGACCAAGTACTCCGCAGGCACCTAGGTTAACTCTAATCCCCATCGAGCATCATCAGAACCAGCCGAAGTCAGAACTCATCACAGATCGTCGCAGGAATTTACTGGGACAGTTGCCTGGGAGAGAGGTCGATTGGCAAAAGATGTTTCGAGCCAGCCAGTTGAAAGTGGCAGCCACTCAGGCTCCAGATGCGCATCCGACGACAGTGATTCTGTTTGTAGCGTGCATGTACCGATTAATCGGCGAACAGTCTACGGGAGACAGCCAGGCGTCGAACATCCGATGAATCATCGAAACCGACGACTCCGCTCCGACTTGTGCTCGCGTACTTGTAACTTTGTTCGACCCGGACCACCCACGGCAGAAAAAGAAAGAGGACTAGAATGGTAGGAGGAGATAGATACAGAGGATGATGCGGGTCAGATAGATCGTAAATGATCCACGGAATCGCGACCGACGATCGATTTATTACTCGGCGACGAACCGCCATTTCCGATTCCAGCCGGCTTTCGCGATTAATATTCTTGATCACCGACTACCCCGTTCCAGGAACCGAGGAAAGTTATGTCTGTATAGCTGACGCGCGTATCCGGCGGGGTACTGCCTTCGACATAGATTCAAAAATTTAAGAATTACGCCAGCAAAAGCTTGTTTAACAAAAATACAATTGCAGGACCTGTAGCAAGGACCAGTTGAAGGATTTAGAAAATTGTAATTCGGGAAGCAAGAGATCGAGGCAAATGGCAAGGATCAGAGAGGATCGTCCCTCGAGGGACGAGGACCTAAGAAGCAATGAGAAAAATGGAGGCACTTGGATCTTCATAAGCCGGGCATAAACTGCTTAGTAGAAGGGCGGTCCATTGAACGTCCCGGGGGTGGGTGTTTAAGGGGGTTCGCCCTCGGTTTTAGCCTCCCCCTTAACAAAAAAAGAAAAAGGCAATAGGCAAGAATCAAGATGGAGCAACTAGGATCAATAATGAAGTAGTGATGAGCCAATCGATTGTCGATATGTTAACGATAAAATATGCAACAGTAAACAATTAAATTTTCAAGATAGATCCACATAGGAAAGTTACAAAATGCAACTCTTACAAGAGAAGGACCCCGAGTATCCGACTTCGATTTTGATAATTTTTTGTGAGATGATGGTATATGCAAAATATTAGGTGTAGTTACTCAATAGTTCTAAAGATGCAAACAATTAAACTTTCATACCTGTAAATTACTCAACCTGCTTACACGGCTAATGGAACTTCGAAAACTTTAATTGTTTATATCTTTAAAAGTATTGAGTAACTACACCTAATATTTTGCATAAGTAATTAGGGATCCATATACCATCATCTCAAAAAAAATTATCAAAATCGAAGTCGGACACTTGGGGTCCTTCCCTTGTTAGTATTCGAAAAATTTCTTTTCACATCCTGCAGTAAACTAATTGCTGTAGCTTCTCAAAAAAGTTCAAATCATATAGTCCAATGTTAAAAAATTTATCGGTTTTTCGGGATCGTCCGGAAATTAGTGGGAGTTGCTGTATTATTGATAGATCGATAACAGTTGTATATATTGATAAATATAGTTTCTCGATATCTTATCGATAATCATATCGTTAAGCGAAGAGTTCATGGACCGTATAATTAATTCTTGATCAAAATTGCTCAATGAGGGAATCGAGAAAGTTAGCGAATATACCGTTCTGACGACACCGAAGTGGGACGCCCGTTGAGTCACGATTAAAAAATGTGTTTGCTTGTGGCATTTGAATGTGAAATGTTGTCCAGCACGCATTCTTTCATCTTCTAATTTCCAACATAAAGATCAACAGACCGTCGTCCTCTCTCGTAACCGCGCAAATTAGGCCACATACGACTTCTAGTCTGTCGAGCACGTGTGTCAAGCTTGTAAACGAGATGTCGAACACACTGGAAAGATCCACTCACGAAGACTAACAACTAATCGAAATTCGTTGAAAAGTCTGTCTCCGTGATGCGGCCGGATTCTCCTCATTACACCTCGAGCACTTTCATCTGGCTTTGGCCGCCGGCCAATTTCTCCGACGACGGCAACTTTATTTTCGTTTCGCGAAAAATATTCGGAAAGTCTCCGGGAGTCGGAGGCGATCCTTCACTCTCGGCACCGACCGTTCTTCCACCAAATAACCGGGTTCAAGAGGAAACAAACCGGGGAAAAATGGGCAAATATTTGTCAACGTGTTTCAAAGCTGCCGCTCGAGGAGATTTGTCACCGCTGTTTCATCAAGAACAAACGAGGTGGTTTAGAGAACCTTGATAAATTGCTTATCTCCGAGCTGATAAGGTTTGGAGTCAACGGAAAAGGGAAGACGCGAGGTGAATTATAATTTTTGGCTTCCTCGGGAGATCTCGAGGCGATATGGAGCAAGCTTTAGGATGGAGTCCCTGGATTACAAAAATTATCTAGAATAATTATTGTATATAGGTTTTGCTCTTTAAATTCGCCCTCTTGTACATCAAAAAATGAAATAATTGTCATAAAATTAGTACCACGGAATGTCAATTTATCAGTGGTGAAACTAACCAGTAGTGCAATAATAATTTATGACAGAAAGGAATAGTTACTGTTTGAGGCAGAAGTGGAATAATAATAATTGTGGAAAATATGGACAGATCAAGGTATCAAAATTATTAAAGACAGGATGAAATATCTATTCAATTAATGCAGGGAATATAGGCACAAGAGAAATTATAAAATCATTGGGAAATATCGACAGACAATTTCCAAGGTATTGAAATGATTAAAGAGAAGGTGAAATATCTATCCAATTAATGCAGGGAATTTTTATAGCCAGAAATTATTAAAGAGAGAACGAAATATCTATCCAATTAATGCAGGGAATTTTTATAGACAAAAATGATTAAGGAGAGAACGAAATATCTATCCAATTAATGCAGGGAATTTTTATAGACAGAAATGATTAAAGAAAGACTGAAATATCTATCCAATTATAATAACTCATTGTCAGTTAATTTTTCTCAATTTCCTATGAATGGAACAAACCGGCGAGAACCGCGAAAAATTGGCAGCGAACGTGTTAATTGGAGTTTACTTTGCTAACAGTGGTATCGTTTCGTGCAAACACGATAACGATCCTCTGAAACGAGAGAGCTTCTCGACGGACAATTAAGACCGCGCAATGGCGGTTAACAGGCAGCGCGATAAGATCGGCGATTAATAAGGGTCGAGAGAGTACAAACGGATCGCGCGCGTCGAACGATGGATATTGTGTTCGCTTGTAGTTCATTACCGTCTGTCCCGTGGCTCATTAACGCGATCGCTCGGGGCAGAAGTTGCAACAGCTGCAGGTACGTTTGTCGATTAAAGTGTCGCTCGGTGTCTGAGACGATCGTCATTCATATCAATTAGCCCCGTGGGCGCGAATCCGTTCCTAGAACCGACGGCCAAGCATTATCGATGACGATCACCGCATCGGTTTATGGTCTTCCATGCCGAGCACCAACCCGGAGAATCGTGGCAGACAGCCTGGCAGCGAGGCGATCCCTTTCCCGGTACCACGGGGCCCCATAACGCCATTCGTATGGGTGTCACATGCTCGCCTTGCCCCCACCCATCGCCTCTCACATTTTTCTACCTTTCCACATACCCCTTCAACACTGTTCTTGATGTCTGCATCTATGGTTGAACTTTTGACTTGGTTAAAAATTTTGAATTTCTTGGATGAACATCTTCAAAGTACTCTTAAAAAAGACGATAACTTTTTCAATATTGGACTTGTTGTATTTTGACAAGACAAGTTGTATTTTGCAACTCGTTTATGTGGCCTTGTATGAAAAATTTAGAGAACACGTTTCGTAGATCTGTATCGATTAAATATATTCGGAAAATTTCATCGAAATCAATCGACGTTGCAACGTGCTGCGAACGTTTAAACATGGAAAAAATTGCAGTTTTTCCAACTGCAATGAATCTAAGTCGCTTTCAATGTCTGTCGTTTTTTCCAGCATCGAACGATTTCGATGAAACTTTCACAATGCATAGAATTGACACGTAAAAAAATTGTGAAATGCTCCTTTTAGTATTTTCTATACAATTTTTGAGGAAATTTCTTTTCGCAACATGTAGTCAGAATTGTGCTAATTCGATTACATTGTAATTGAATTACAAAGTATTTTATAATTGTACTCCAATTGCAATGACGAAGTACATTGTAATTTAATTGAATGAAGATCTGAATTATAAATTACAATATGAATGAATTACTTTGTAATTATAATTCCTAAAGTAATTCAATTGTAATTCTGCACAGCTCTGCATGTAGTAAACTGATTGCTCTAACTTCTCGAAAAAGTTCACACCGTGTAGTCCAACATTTAAAAAGTTATCGTTGCTTTTGAGAGCGTCAAAAATTAAATAAAAAATCTACAAACGTATAAAAATGAATGAAATAAAACTTGAAAAATAAATGGGCGATAAGGGCGTCGTTCGTCACTGTCCGTGGCGATACAAATGGGTCGATCAGTCACGTCACGGTCGTAAATACTGATTTTTGGCGAGGCTTTGATACAGTGGCCGTTTACGCGGCCCGAGAGCAGTAAAACGGAATCGAGCAGGCTTGCCGGTCTATTTGCCGTTCGTATCGCGTCGCATTACGTGTTAATTATTTGAACGAGGCTGTGGCAACGACCACGTCAAAGGGGCATAAAGTGTCCGCTGAAATTTACAGTGGCGTAAAACCGGGCTTATCTGTCGCGGTGGCACCGGTGCCCCGCCAGTTAAAAATTCCGGTTCGACCGAGCGAGAATGCAAGAGTATTCGAGCGAGCGGTTACAAATTGGTCGGCGCAACGAGTCCACGAAGGTGTAAACCTTCCGAGGGGGGGGATTCCACGCGAAAAAGGGCGAAGGGAAATATATTTTAAGCGCCCTTAAATGCAGCTTACGCCGCGAGGGCCGGCTAAGGGACGCTTTACCGATGCCGGTGCATCTCCTGTTATTAAACACCGGCCCCCCGGTCCGAGGACCACCCAAAATTCCTAGCGGTGGTCCGCTTAGAGTACCTGGCGCACCGGCATTTACATTATGCTGATCTGGGTCACCAAACCCTGTCGTCTAATACATCTCCCCCTTGCACAAGTCCTTCCCTTCTTAATATTTCCAAGTGAATTTTATTTATAGCCATCTTGAAACTGAAAGAATCCCCTTTTCCTCGTATAAAATAATCGTCAGACATCGTCAGAATACTCGAGAATTATCACAATTTTTCGCGACTGCGAGCCACTTAAAATTTTTAAGGTTACGTTGGGCCGTTGCATGTTCATCTTTGAACTCTCAAAAATTCTTGCACGTAAATTGACCAGGAGAATCATAGAAAAATATCATGCAAAGAGTAAATTTTTATGCCGACGCAGATTAATATGTAGATAAATATTTTCCTCAGAAGTTCTTTCACCTGGAAAATGGGGTTTGAACTGGCATAAATGAAGACGGTTCATGCATCATTCAGCGGCGTGAATCAGCCGTGACAATTTCAGGAATCGTGCAGGATAAATCATCGGGGACGCGATACGCGACGAACCGTGTTCCTATCGTTAGACAGCGAGCATAACCGATTAATCATCGCGGAGGAATGAGAAACGGCTTTCGTTCTGTCGGGAGACGCGTGTGTGGTCTAGTTTACAATGGTACGGCGTCGTTATCGTCCGTTTAGAGCCGCGAAATCCTTGAGAGCGTGTTGGACCAGTTAATAGAATATGCTTACATACGGAGCGCGTGTCGACGACCCTGTCTCGCATTTTTATCGCGAAATTTTCATAAGCTACGGAGGTTCCGTGCTCGACCGGTGACCTCTGATAAAAGAGAGTCGTAAAAGCTTCGCCGTACGCTTCTCCGAAATTGATTCCTCTCTCTCTCCTCTCTTCTGGCTACAAAGAAACCGAGCATCGAACGGTTTTCCCGCTGGCGTTTATCGTCTACTATTGAATTTAATTATTCTCGTACTGCGACCGGTATCTAATCGCGGGCTGACTCGATAATTCCCATATTTACCCATCCGTGTACATAACAACGCCACGACCGCCGCTGAACTGTGATACATATGTAACAGAGATGAGAGAGCACGGTCCTCGATCTCTTTCACCTAAAGATTCGTCAATTTCTGGCCGTCCAAGTCCGTAATAAAATTTGCGAATAGATATATATATATATATATAGCAAGGGGGGGTGACTTCACCCCCAATATAAAGCCATGACAAAAATATATTTCCATCGCGAATAAATTGCTCTACTTCCACCTAAAGATTCATATATTTCTGCCCACCTAGATCCTAGAATAAAATTTGCGGATTAAAATCAATGATTTCATTCCCTAATGTGGAACCATACAATTCCCCCAGAAACTATATTTCTATTGCGAATCAATTGTTCTACTTTCACCCATGACAATTTCTGCCCATCTAGGTCCTGCAATAAAATTCTCGGATAAAAATCAAGGGACGCTTTCATCCCCTAATATGGATCCACGACAAAAAATATATTTCTGCCGCTGCAGGTCCCTGCGATTAAATTCGAGATCGACGTTCTCATAGGTTTCAATTACGAATTATGCACAACTGACGCGCGCGTGGATCTGCAAGCTCTTCACGTCGCCGCGTCGCTGCGTGTATGCGCCGAACACCACTCTCGAATACCATCTCTATTCAAATCAGTCGATCCTAGATCGTCTAACGGATTTCTATTTCAAGCAAGGGTTTTTTTTTAATCGTAGCGACGATAAAGTATAGAGAGGCGAACCTCGGGAAGAGGACCCATTCATTCCCTTTGATCTCGGATCGCAAAAATCGGATTAGACGGGCAATAAATTTGAGCGATACGCGTTGCACTATCGTTAACGATCCCGCGAAGGAATCGGGGTCAGCACGGAGGTCAGCATCCGGCTGGATTTAAAAACGGACTGCCAGTGTCGGTGTCGGTTCCTCTGAATCTCTCTCACAGATACGACCCACCCTCACCCCCATTATTCATAGTTCCCGCTCTTAGGTTGCCGCGGAACGTGTAAAACTTCTGAAACACAACAAAACTAAACTGCAGACGCGTTTTTATTTCAGCAAAACGTTTATTTCAACGTTCGCTCTTCCATTTTTTATATGTCAGGATCAAGTTTGCTGTTCTACAAGAATTACTTGACCCATTTTAAAAAATCCGATTCAATCAATTACCACAGTTAGACCGTGGATTTCTATGCAAAATAAAATGTCAGTTTGTAACAAAAATTGAACAATTCTTTAAATATGGACTGACGATTTTTTTAAAAAATTGATTTGTTCACGTTTTGAATGATCAGTAGATGATATCGCTGTCTAGATCACAATGCGATTAAATTAGGATCCGCGCGAAGCATGATCGACGCGAGCAAACCTAACCGGACCGAACCCCGCGGTGATTCTTCTCGGATTCGACTCGCGTACTCGCGTAGACTGATCCGGAGAATTGTTTCTATTAAGCGGCTCGAGATCAAAGGGTCCAGATGTTGCAGTCGGCCATTAAGTAGATCCCCCCTCCTCGGGAAGATCGTCGGAGGAAGGTGCGTCGCGGTGAGATGCAAATTCGCTTATTAACGTTTATCTCGGGGAGAAAATCTCGCGACGATCCTCTGCGTAGCTTCGGCCACCCACGATCCATAAAAAAAACGAGAAAAATCAGCGATTACTTTATCGAGCAGCCATCAAAATCATTTAGCTGTGGTACGATCGTTTTCATGTAAGACCTTGAACATTTGCAACAATATAATTTAGTGGAACGAGTGGAACGAGAGCAATCAAACTATACTTAACAAACTATAATTGAAATATGCATACACACATTGTATATTACATATACAGTTACAATAAATATTATTAAAAGTAGGTATTCAAATAACACATTATTATATCAATAACGAAGCTACAGTACGATATAATAATTGCTGAGGCTAATCGGAAGAATTTTTCCTCTACCAAACTGTAGTGCTTCGTTTTTTAATTATTAAAGAAATGAAGGAACTTAAGTAAAGGTAAAAATTGTTTAGAATGAACTATATAGCTTTCTGTAGAAAAATGTCTTCTGTCAGAAAAATGCTGAAATTATAAAACGAAATTTTTATTAGTAGAACTTTGAAAATATGATCGTAAAAAGCAAAGACTATTATTAATTGTTCTATTTTCTAGGTTTAGAATGAACTATATAACTGTCTGTAAATAGAGCTTTAATTAGATTAAAATCAGAAAAATGCTGAAATTATAGAACGAAATTTGTATTAGTAAAACTTTGGTAATATGATCGTAAAAAGCAAAGACTATTAATTGTTGTATCTTCTAGGTTTCTCCTCAAGTCATTACAAAGATATCCTGCAGCGGAAAAAGCTCGTTGCGAAATTCTGATTACAGCCATAGTCGCGCAAGATTTGCGGGATTTCGCGACCAAAACATGACGCAGGATACTGCGGGATTGCAAGCCCCACTTGTAACTGATTTTTCACGAATTGCAGGACTACACCGAGGACGAGGACGAGGACGAGAGTCCTTTCTCCGCTGCGACGACGCCTACTACAACAACCACGACGACAACAACTAGCAGCACGACAACAACAACAACTCCCAGACCGCCTTCAACTCAGAACTACGACTACAGAGAGCACAGGGTGTACGAGAGCAGCGGTACCGGGCCGCAGTACAACGGCTACCAAGGGAAAAACGATTACCCGCCGATGTCAGCGCACAGTATGCACAAGTGGCAGTCCCTGGGCACTCGAGAGAGCGTCAAAGAAACCAGAAGCAACATGCAGCAGTATAATAAGAACGGGAAGAGTAAGTTGTCCGTAGAAAGAACTCTCTTTGAACCGTGCGTCGATCAAAGACGGGATGGGGAAGTGCATCGAACAAGTATGTCGATTTATGCAAATGCACAGACTTCGCCCAGACCACTCTCTCAGCCCGATATTGTTATTAATCGTCGTTATATCGAGCACGGTGGTCTCGTCAAAACCCGGCACACCGACGCGACTGCCTAATTATTTCTCGGACGTAAAATGTCGGCCGATTATAACCCGCGCCCGCTCGTTAGCTACCGCCAGCTAGATATTAATTGGTGAAATACGACCCGCATAAACCGAGATTGTTTGCAGAGCCTGCAGTTTATCTTCGATCTTCCTGAAAACCCAGGAATTCTACGGATGCCCTGTTGGAATGTTTTTTCACACATTTATGGTCTTTATCTTCCCTCCGGAATTTTTTATCGGGCAGTTTCAATGTTCAGACACGTGCAAAAAAAATGTCAATGCTGTCCTTTTATTGGTTATGTTATAAAAAAATTATTTAATACAATTCTCTCTTTATAGAAGTTAGAGTAGAGTTAGTAGAGTATAGTTAGTTAGTAGAGTATAGTTTATAGAAGTTAGTGTAGAATCGCACCATATGTGATTGTTATTAACTTTGATGATTTTTTCGCACCCTTATGTTCCCCATTTTCTTCTGGAATTTGTTTATAAGTCAATTTTAATGTCGAGTGATGTAAAATAAAATAATTCACGTCTAGTACTCCCACTAATTCTTGTTATCAGTAAAATAAGAGTCTTCGGAACAGTAATTTCCAGATCCATTAAACGCAGTAACAATTAAAGTAAAAGACTAAAAGACTCATTTTGAGTGCGCTTTAACGCACTGCTGACACCTGCGAGTCCATAAACCGGAGAACAGTAATTATTTCCAGCGCAAGGGATTTTTTAGGCCGTAAAATAAACTGGCGTTCCGATTTCAGGAGAGGAATCATTAAACTCGAGGATTTGCATAAAGATTCGCGATCTGTTCGTCGTTATCTCGCCCCGTTCACGAATCTTAGTCTAGACCGCTTCATAAATTGCATCTTGGTTTATAGTGATCGCTAGAAAACCTATACAGCCTCGTAAAACTGAAACACGTTGGAAACGGTACTTTCGATCAGGACGAGTAGAGATCGGTCGGTCGGTTCTCTTCGAGATAGCTCTTATTACGAATATCCTAGGCACGTTCAGTTGTTGGAGGCGTTTGTAGCTCGTTCTACAATGACGTTCGCTCGTTCTACAAGATTACGCAATCGGTTTCACGTTTCGAGGATAGCTCTTCCTTTTCGATCGGTGTCTAGCTCGCGGGGCCACTGGGTAGTAACACGTAGCGGAGAACGGCCTATTAATATGCAAATTAATGACGACGATTGCGCCGTAGCTACCTTGATTGCCGCAATTCCGATCGCCCTATAACCGTGTTCCCGAACCAATGTCCCACACGGGACACGCACGTGCGAGTCTTGCTTCAGTCGATTCGAAAAATCGAGATCGGCCAAAAATGTCGAAAGGAAATTGCCAATCCCTCGCGAGGTTCTAAGCTATCCACTGTCCCGGTTAGATCAATCCCAGGGAATGATTGATGGCGCAATAAACGCCCTTGATCTCTCTGGTTTGCCATTTTCACAGAACCGCGGCTACGAAAGGCAGTAAAATTCTACTTTTACGCGCGTGTGAATGCACCTTCATGCATATATTCAACCCATTTACTGGTAGACTTTATGTAATTATGGATAGAATGAGCGCAGTAAATGCAAAAGATTCTTTTCAGTCCAATAAAATTATTTTAAAAACATCTACATGTTTCATGAACACTGCTAGAAATATTGAAAGAATTGAAAAATATTTTATCTACTATTTTCAATCCAATAAAATTATTTTAAAAACATCTACATGTTTTATGAACACTGCTAGAAATATTCAAAGAATTATATTTTATTATTTTCGATCCAGTAAAAGTATTTTGGCATTATATTCAATCGAATAAAATTATTTTAAAAACATCTACGTATTTCATGAACACTGCTAGAAATATTCAAAGAATTGAAAAATATTTTATCAACTATTTTCAATCCAATAAAATTATTCTATCATTATATTCGACCAAATATAATTATTTGAAAGACATCTAACATGTGTGTGTGTGTGTGTGTGTGTGTTTCATGAACGCCGCTGGAAAAATTCAAAGCATTTTAGAACACCTTCAATCCAATAAAATTGTTTAGTATTATATTCGATGAAATAAAATTATTTTAAAATGATCTACATGTTTCAGTACCAAGAACAAGAAACATTCGAGGAATTTAGAAACACTGCTTCCGCTACGATAAAAAGGCGGCCCCCATTGGGCGTAATGGAAGCTAAAATCAATCTGGAAAAACAACGAACGATCTAATCCCTTTCTCTTCTAATACATTCCGGAATACGTTTGAATACGGGATGCTCGGCCGCGCATACTTCAGGATCCCTGACTATGGTCGTGGCGGTATTGTGAGCGGGCCGATATGATCTCGTGTCAGTGCAGCCGTGGCGAGAGTAACGCCTACGTTGGGAATTAGCATAGTCAGATCACCGGCGTAGATTAAACCGGAGAATAATTCTACGTGGAGCAGACGTTTCCGAAACGATCTCCGACGAACCGTTTCTTACTCGCGCTTCCGTGCCACGCGACAACAATTAGAATCGTGCTGCATCGGTGTACCTACAACCTCCAGTTCACGTGACTAATTAGTCGGCCATTTTTTTTTTTTGCAAACTACACAGTTGTTGTGTAAACTGTATTGTTGTGGGTTGTATTTTTGTATATTACATCTTCTACGTCGATTACAATGATCCCTCTACATTCCTTACAAAAGAAACAATCAAAATTGTGTAGAATATGGAGAATTTTATATTTATCATCTTTAAGCAGCTTCCACCAACGATGACGTGTCTTAAAAATCGATAACTTGCGTCAAATTTTCAAATAAAACACTTCATATCAATAATAAAGAGAGATGGAAATGAGATATCTCGTCCATTGAATGAATGATGATTATTCGGACGAAAAAAAAACAATTTTGATTGTCCCAATATGAAGAACCTCTATCAATTGATCGATCAGACCAAATACTTGATTTCTCGACTCTCTTCCCAGAGACGAATTCCAGTGTGCAAGCTTTGCATTCCGTTTGATTTTGAAGCGGCTATAGCGATTGACAAACGATAGTTTAATGGACGACGAGTGGCCGAAGCGAGTCTCTGACAGGAGACAACAGCGATCGCGTCCGGGTTCGCTGATCGCAGGCAATAATTTTCGATTACCGACGACGTATGCGTGGCCAATCTGAATAGTCGCGAGTTGAACTTGGCTCGATTAACCTCGTGAAAGAGAGCCATGCGGACATCCCTATAAACATCCAATTTGTAATCGTTTCGGTACCGTCGTCCTTCATTTAATTTCACACGTGAAAATCGTCTGGTGTGCACTAATGGTTTCTGATGACTAGACAGCGGATTTCATGGATTTAAGCGAAGTATGAGTAGGTGTAATTTAAAACAGTAAGAACATTAAAAGAATTTCAAAATACTACTACATTATTTTCAGCCTATTAAACATATTACGAACGAAAATGAATTTCTACTTCACTCCAGTCTCTTGCAATTCAGGCAGAAATTTTTTATTTTGCACGAAGATCCGCTGTCCGATGACTAGACAGAAGATTTTATGCATTTATGGTAGAAATGAGGGGTGTAATTTAAAACAGTAAGAACATTAGAAGAATTTAAAATAGTAAGAATATTAGAAGAATTTCAAAATACTGTTACATTATTTTTAGCCTATTGAACATATTAAAACAAATTGAAATTTACAAATTCAGAACATACTGAAATTTATTATTTTGAAAAGAACTCATGCAACTTCAAAAAAGGGAAATAAAGAAATGTTTCTGTAATCCTGATTCATGCTACGAAGGTATCGAATCGCTTCCATGGTGGAACATCAAAGCAGCGCGTGACACCATGCGATTTATTGGCATGATCGGCAACGTTTATATCTCAATATCGTCTGGAGAAGAGCGCGCGCATCTGGCATTTGAAGGAAATCCTCGGCGGCAGGATTTATCGATTTCCCGGGTACATTGTAGTTTCACCGTCGAGGTTCACATACAAATTGCAACAGGCAACGATAGCCGCGGCATAATTATCGACGACCCGTGAAACGCGTAGAAAGCGATTAGGTGTATCTGCGCGCTGAATCAATAGAAAGCTCTCTCGCATGACTTATGTCACCGCGCAGCGAGCAACCGACTCGCATCGTCGCGGAATGCCGAGCAGAGATTATCTCCGAGGATCGTTCGATCCAACAGAGGATCTATACTTCGACCTAGATACACGACAAACTATTCTCGCCTTTGGGGAAATACCTTGGTCGGTTTATTATCCTCTTGTCTGATCATGGCTATTAGCCTGTCGTCAAGGAAAGACGACTTAACTCGTCATTCTGTTAGCGGAACAACCTCTAATTATTTTATTATTGTGTAGTATTTGTCGGCTGGCGGTGAGTATGTTGTATTATTACTGGAGCGGATGATTTAGCAGTTTTAGTTGTTTACCCGTTGCCGAGAGTTGGCTGGGAATAAGGGTTGGGGAAATGAGAGCTCACAAAATTGTGGCAGAGAAAGTGAGACTTCGGAAAATGGTGGCTGGTAAAATGAGGACTAGAAAAATGGGAGCTCAGAAATTAGGGGCTGAGAAATTGAGAGCTCAGAAAATGGGGGCTGTAAAAGTGAGAGCTCAGAAATTAGGGGATGAGAAATAGGGAGCTGAGATATTGGGGGCTGGGAAGATGAAAGCTCAGGAATTAGGGGATAAGAAAATGAGAGCTTCAGATAATAATGAGAGCTCAGAAATTGGGGACTGAGAAATTAGGGAACGAGAAATTAGAGGCTAAGAAATTGGAGACTGAGAAAATGTGAGCCCAGAAATTGGGGCTGAGAAAATGAGAGCCCCGAAATTGGGGGCTGAGAAAGTAAGAGCTCAGGAACAGGGAGCTGGGGAAATGAGAGCTCAGAAAATGGCGTCCAGGAAAATGGTTCATAGGAAAATAAGTGTTGAGAAATTGGGGGCTGAAAAATCGTGTGCTAGGAAAATAGGGGCCGATAAAATGGAGCCTAGACAATTGATTACTGAGAACCTGGGGCCAAAGAAAATGTTGGCTGTGAAATTGACTGGTCAAAAAATAAACTTGAATGTGTTGTTTCAGCCGCGGAAATCCGAGAGGCTCTCCAGCACGCGATCAAGGTATCAAGAGAGGGCAGCTGTCAATGGCCAAGGCCCAGGGTGATCCCTGTTCGAGACGTGTACCCAAGCCCATCGACCACCTACGTTCCACACTGCGCAATTCTGCACAGGTGCTCGGACGACACCGGATGCTGCAGATCGGAGGCGCTCACCTGTGTGCCGAAGCACTCGCATCGCGTCGAGCTCTCCTTCTACGTGAGTCTATCTCGATCTTATTTCTCTCGTTCGTACGTTCGCTAAAAAGCAGCTATGGCGAAACCTGATTGAACCCTCGAGACGGGGTAGTATCAAAAGAAATGCATTCTGATGATCCTGTTTTGTGGATCTTCAGGCAGTCGTGGAATTTGCGAATTTTTAAAATGTAAGGAACATATTGAGCCGTTTACATTGAAAGAAAACAATTACGGCAAATTTCCAAAATGGAACAACTTCATTCGACTGTTATCACTAGACTGCGGTTGTTTATGCAATTTTCAAGTTTTACAGACAAATTATAAGAAAGTGGCATGAAATAAAATCCTATTTTAATGGCAACAGCCTTTGTAGATCCAAAACAAATAAAAATCTTACTAAATTCTATCAAATTTTATATTCTTTATATTCTCATAAATCGATAAAGATCCGCAGTCTAGTTATCATCTAAATGAAATCAGGAGAGAAAAGAAAGTAAAAAACGACGTCAACGCAGTAATGAGCTCACGCGAAAATATAAACAATTTTACATTTTTTCGTATCGACAAGACTGACACTTATTGGCCAGCGAAATTGAAATTTCGCTAATGAGAGGGTTAAATTAATTCGGCAAAATTACGGGGGGGATAATAATCAAGAAAAGAAACGTGTCCGGTATGAAGAAGACCGTTCACTGTTGGTGAAGATTGCGGGTTGAGCCTAAGCTCGCGCAACGACGACAATCAGGCCCGACGCACAGGTAGGAGAACCGATAATTTCCTGAGATCGATTTCGTGCATAAATATAGTCGTGTGCGTCGAGAAGACACGACGGGACCACCATGGGAGAAGGCGCGTGTCGTCCGTCCAATTATGGTTATACCGACTCCGAAAGGGCGCGTCGATGATCGTAAATGCCGCGCGGTATTATGAATCGAAAGTTGCCATAACTTAACGGCGAGGGAGAAAAATGAAGAGGAAGAAAGAAATTCCCGGATGACTCGCGGGAGGGAAGTTAATTAGCTTCGATCGGGAAAAATAAAAAATTGCAACCTGTATATACAACTAAAACGCAATCTTCGAGTTACCATGATCGATTATAGTTGGCAGCTGTGTCGGCAGATTAAGACTTGTCCCCCATTCTCCGCTTCCCCTTCCACGAGGCTGTTTCCCTTCTCTGGCGGAAATTTTTTTGTATTTTCCCGGGAATACCCGGGAATTTCAGGTACTAGTTCTTCTAGTTTCAGAACAGAAAAAGTTGTAAATAACAGCGAACAACTCCGCCATTTTTTGTGATATTTCATTTTGGAAAAAATTGAGAATGCAGTTCAGAGTTACGTTGACATCACTGTAAAGTATCGGAATTTTTCACTTACTAGTTACCCTTGGAAAAATTCCCGAAACAGCACATTTCCCTAATCCAATTTGAAATAAATCTTCCTAGTCCCCACGCTTCCGACCGGTCACGTGACGCGATGTCCGAACCGTCACGTGACTCACCCGGTGACGGTGGGGAGTATTCCCCTGATCTGGCGACATGGTTGCGCGGTCTCCGGACCAGGAAAAATTTGCATACCGCAGCGAGCACGCGGACTACCAGTTTTCCGGGACACTAATGGCCGAGCCCGAGAAATTTATGGCTTTTCTTTTTCCTCGAGGCTCGCGTCTGATAAGCGTGTTTTGTGCAACCATCGAATTCGCTGAACGCTGATAACGTCGCCGTTCATTAACTCGCGCGTACGGTTGCGCGCGGATAGACGAGTTTTCTTTTCCCCGGGCGAACAAAGTTTCGAATCCCGATAGATTTGTATCTCGATATCAGCGACAAATCGCTCGATAAATCATGCCTGGACAACGCTACTCCGCGGCTTCTCGATAATAAATTTCCAGCGATACGATTGGACAGATAAACGTTGCTTTCTCTAGCAGCAGATAAAGTCTTCCTTGGCTCGAGAAAGAAACCTCTTTCTATCATTGGGAAAAAGATTTCGTTTACACAACAACATTGTACATGTTCGAAGTGCCGTAACTCTATCGAAAAACGTCCTACAATATTCATTCTAGGTCTCATATTAAAGTTTGAACCTTCTACTTTCGATCCCACTATATATTCGTTTTATTCAGCAAAATTTTTTACACTCTGTAGCGTGTGAGAAAGTCACATCTTTTCGTTTCGAAAATCTTGCGAATTCGAACGATCAAGCAGGCGTCAAAAAATTTTTTCATGAATGAAATCAACGTGGATTCGAAGATTGGAGTCTGTTCTTTAAAATGAGCCCTGGGTGGTCGCTGTACGATTTTTTTTTAGCGAGTTACCAACAACAATAATATTCTTACTTTCTCACAACCGCCATTCCACTTTTCGTTTCTAAAATCGTGCGAATTCGAAGGATCCTGCATGCGTGAAAAAATTTTTTTCATGAATGAAACCACCGTGGATTCGAAGACTGGAGTCTGTGCTTCAAAATGAACCCTGGGTGGTCGCTGTACGATTTTTTTTAACAAGTTCCACTTTTGTCAAAGCAAGAAAAACGGGAATTTACATAGATCCGTTATTCGGAAACAATTGACCTCGCCATAACGATTGTTGCAATGACCCCTGGGGTGCCACTTCTGGAAAATAATCGAATGTTTCAAGCTGACCGACGATTATACGTATATAAGTGCGTCGGACGCCAGACGGAATAAATACCTCTGCAAATGCGTTACTCCCTCCACGGTAAATAAACGAGCAGCGTGGCCAATTAGCCGTTAATGGCGTTTCATTGAAACGCGCGTTGTCGTAACCGAGGACGTCGCCACGATTTTTGCAATAAATTACCAACGGCATGGGAAAAAGTTTCGCAGAGAGGGCCCCGGCCGGCCTCGCGAATATCTCGCGAAGTGAATGGTTATTGAAGCCCCGGTAGAACGAATCGCGAGTAATACGCGCCCCGATCGTAATTAATTCGGTTTTTGCAGGCCGGCGTGAGTTACGACCCCGGAGAACTCGCCTGGAGGGAACGTTCGAGATCGATCGGTGTGCAGACTCCTTAATTAATCGAGTCGCGAAGCGGAACTCGCCCGTGGAAAATCGCAAATAGAAAGACACGAGATACATTCGCGCGTCCGATCCGTTACTTTCGATTCGCGTCTTCTTCCTCGATCAATAATCCTCGTATCGAATCCACGCCGTTTATTCACGATAATTCATAGCGACGCTGAATCTAGCATTACAAGTTAAGTCGCCGACTTCAATCCTCCGTTTTGTTACAATTGAAATGTTGAAGAGATGCTAAATTTTTTAACTTAATTTTATAAGAAAGTTGCAAAGTTTCAGTGCCCGATTAAAATATATATATAAATAATATATTATCAGGTCATAAAATTCGTCTGCAAGAATTACAAATTGCATGAACGTTCGCAGTCTAGTAACAACAAATGGAAACATTGAAACTGAAACAATAAAAGGTGATTAATTCTATTAAACTCCGGGTGATACAGTTTGTTAAACACGTCGATATTCTCAATTTTTCTTCTACCCGTCAGCCCCTATAATTTGAGTCCAATCACGATGGCAAGTATCATTAGTTTCACAACCGAAAGTATCCAGACTCAGTGTCAGCCGATTCTTTTTCTCGTGCAGGAGCCGCAGCAGCGAACTTGGTAGCCGCGCGATGGACGCGAGTCATTAAACTTTACGAGCGATCTTAATGAATCAATTAATCCCGATGGATCTATCGCATTCCTACTGGATGCAAACCACGATGGATGGCTCGCGGATTAGATTGAACTACATTCCTAGGCGATCCCGCGAACCGTATCTCGCAACCGGTCTTCGATTTGCTCTCGGCTACTGTCATTTATCACGATCCTGCAGATTAGCGCGGAAACACGTAAACGCCTCGGAAATTCTTCCCGACGACATGGTCCGGGAAATGAAGAACAAGATACATGCAATTCCACATTATCTTCCCCGCTATGAACACGATTCTATCAATCTTATTTTTAATTTATGACAACGTTGACTTTAAAATTAATATAGTACGAACTGAAACAGTAACAGACAAAATTTGTTGATGTTCCATACAGGGTGGTCCAAAAAATGTACCTCCTCGAAAGAGGTGATTCGTGAGGTTATTTCGAACAACTTTTTCCTTTACGAAAATGTCCTGCGAGGTTCCGGTAAGGAGTTATTGACGAAAAACACGAACCAATCAGAGCGCCGCGCTCAGCGGGACGCTCCGCCCAATCAAAAGACTTCAGCATTGGTCCGCGTTTTTTTGTTAATAACTCCTTAACGAATCCACGGAGAGCATTTTCGTAAAGGAAAAAGTTATTGCAAATGGCCTCAGGAACGCTCTTCATTTACAACATTTATGGAAGTACAGTAAAAAACAATTTTTCCATTAAATAGGCAGAATAAATTTTTATTCACCGATCAGAAACATTCTTTTCCCACTCGATGCAAAATCAGGGTCTACTGGAACCGGAAGTCCCGCAAGGTACGAGCAGGTCGTCGAACACGCGATTCGTTCGAACGAAAATCAGACCCAGCATAAATCGCAATAAGCGGGCCCGAGCAATTGCCGATACGGACGAGCAATAACGCCGCGGGTGCAATTTGCATCTCGCCGCAATTACCGTTCGGCTTTACCGCCGCAGAATTAGCATAAGTTCTCGGCTGGCTGTCTACCGGGAATCGGCGTCGGCCCGGTACCCATTGTCCGATTTTTGCCCGGCCGATTTCACGGGGAAAACTGGCTTGCGAAACCGAGATACGAGGTGGACGAGACAGTGATCGATTATCTTCCCGAGTTGCGTGCCTCCGGTGTCCCGATTCACGGTTTTCGCGAGTTAAGAACCTCGGGGTTTATGCGTGCTGACATCTGCTAGTGTTTTGACAGTTCCGGATTCGAGACATTATTTATTCAACGCGCCTGGGTTTATTTTCCGGTCGTAGTCACCGGAAATAACCGAATCAGTATCAGCCAAATCTGATGATCACATCATTGCTACGTGGTTATTAGATATCAATTTTTATGGGTTTGCGGTGTATGAAAAAGTCCAAAAGGTTACACAGGAGTGTAGTGCAAGGGGGATTAAGAGGGGTTTAAGTCATCACTTCGCTGTCCCCGAATTTGTTTATAAAATACGGATTTTTTAAATGGTCTAACTATTACATCTTTTGCCTCTCATGGGTATACTCATGAATTTTTATCTCGAGAACTAGGAGTCGGATCGAGATAAACTATTTTTTGTTTTAATAGAGAAGGATCGAGGTACCACAAGCGTTTTTAGTTTCGCCGAGAAATCGCGCGCATTATTTACAGCGTGTCTGTATTTAAATTATGAGCGCGAAACAGACAGCCGTAAGGGGTGAGATAAAAGCGACACACGTCGTTCCATTGATACGATTACCCTAATATTTCATGTTTTATGGGTAGGTGTCCGAATGCTTGTGGACGGCAGTGTATTTCTGTCCGACGAGGCAGCCAGCTAGGGGCCTAATGCTCGGACGTGATAAATGATCGCAGCTATTTCATAAGCGAAGACGCGATCACGCGTCAACCGACACTTTCAGCCTGTCTAGTCAAACATACAGCTTCAAAGAGTCGCAGCCAACTTCGAGCCCGCGCAAAGTTTTCGAAAACAAACAAAAATTATCCAAATTATCCGTTGCGCCGAACGAGTTCCCACAGGAGAAGTTTCGCAGTTTCTTCATACCGCGAGTGTCACCAGAAAAGGCACCCCGCAGAACCAGGTGTCCTAATGCTTCAGAGCTGCCAAGAGCAGCGTACTTTCTAAATCGTGCTTTATCTCGAGCATGATCGGCCGACATATCTGGTCGCACACCCACGCGACCAATCAGCGCCGCCGATTCCGATGAATGTAAGGTCCCTGGGAGACCGTTGGGGGTCGCTTCGTCGCGAACACTATAAATCGGTTAGGTTGTTGCGTTGCCCCGTTTGGTTTTTGTCGCGCGCTCTCGGTTGCCCGATAGCGCGCGCGCTCCGCTCCGCGGAATGCGTGCAATCCCGTCCGCGGTTGCGGCACAGCTTGCACAACGCGATTAAGCCATTACGTCAATTATCGAGTCTTTTCCAGCCGGGGTTGGATCAACGAGGACCGACCATGATAGAGCAAACTTAGGGGACCCGGGGACCAGGATTGAGATCTCGCCGATGACAGATCTGTTTGCCGAGGACTCACGAGAACGACGAGACGTCGTCGCGCTCCGGTTGCCACCCTCTATAACTGTCCATTACGCTTTGGATCCCTCTTGGATCTAAAGTGGACTAATACTTCATACATCTTGTTCTCCATCTGTCTAATTCGTCAGCAATCTTGGTTTGTATCTAGTTCCTAGTACCTAGTACCTAGTTCTCGATCCACCTTATCCTCGATCTACCTAGGTCTTCATCGATCTACATCTCCATCTATGTAGCTCTCCATCCATCTAGTTCTTTATCTACCTTGTTCTCCATCTATGTAGCTCACCATCTATCTAATTCTTCAGCTATGTTGGTCTGTATCTACCTAGTTCTTCTCGATCTCTTGATCCACCTTATCCTCGATCCACCTTATCCTTGATCCACCTTATCCTCGATCTACATCCCCATCTATAGCTCTCCATTTATTTGGTTCTTTGTCTACCTTGTTCTCCATCTATGTAGCTCCACATTTACCTAATTCTTCATCTATCTCCACCTATCTACATCTCAATCTATCTAGTTCCTTGTCTACCTTTTGTTATCAATCTATCTGGCTCCACATTTACCTATTTCTTCATCCACCTCCATCCCCATCCCTTTCTACCTAATTCTTCATCTATCTGCATCCATCTAGTTCTTCATCTACCTTGTTCTCCATCTATCCAGCTATCCATGTACCTAATTCTATCTAGCTCAGGATCTATCTAATTCTTCGCCGATCATGTTCTTCATCATGTCCTCCGATCATGTTTCCATCCTGTTCCTCATTTGGAAGTTCCCCATTCCTGGATCTATCCCACAATAATTCCGATTTTCACGACGGTTCACACGAACCAGTTTTTCTCCGTTCCCGATGACTCAGTGGCCAAGCCGAGCTGAAGTTGGCGGCGTATCAAATTCGCCCGTGTGTACCGGGCTTGTTGCCGGTTGCTCGTCGTGGTCGCATCTTCGTCGGCGAATAAGTAAATGGCCGACAAAAGCGCGACACGAGGCGCGAACTTTCGGTGTATTAATACCGGAGCCGGCGTGGCTTCCGCGATACCGAAATACGCTGATTTATGGCTCGCCTCTGGATCCACATTTCATCCCCCGGTTCGAACAAACTGGGTTAACGTCTGTCGATCGTTAAAATCTTCTTCTAGAACCGATGCAGTCGCCGATGCATCTGCAACCATGGTTCTCTTATAACATCATTCCGGGAAGCTCTTACCCTGAATCGCGTATGGACAACATATCTCCCAAGATTCCGTACGAGTAACATCTACATCGAGCGGGATAATTGATTCTTCTAGGAAATTCGGACGGAAGTCCATCGCGAAAATTATTATCGGTCTACCTTCGGGTTAATCTATCTTGTTCGCTATTTATATTGTTGTTTGGCTGGTCGTCCATCTTGTATTCCATCTGTTTTGCTCTCTACATATCTCGATCTACATTCGTTCTACTTTCTGGTAGCACAATACTTATTGCTCTCCTTCATGTCTATCTAGCTCTTCATCCAGCTGGTTCTTCGTCTAAGTCTTCATCTGTCTAGCTCTTCATTCATATGGCTCTTCATCTATCTTCATCTATTTAGTGTTCATCTTTGAAGAGTGAAATACATGAAGACCTAGATAGATTCCCATTGGTTCGTATTGCTCCCCATTTTGCTTCTCATCTATCTGGTTCTTTGTCTAACATTTCGTCTGTCTGGTTCTTTGTCTAACATTTTGTCAGTCTAACTCTTCATTCATCTAGCTTTCCATCAATCTTCGTCTATTTAGGATCTAGCTGTTCATTTATGAAGAGTGAAATTGATGAAGACCTAAATAGTTGGAGAACTAGATCGATGGGAAGGTAGATGAATGCAGAATTAGACTGACGAAGAGCTACATGAATGAAAAAACAAAGTAGAGAAGATGCAGAACAAGATAGATGGGCAGGAATGAAGAATTAGACAGATGAAGAGCTAGATGGATGTACCGTTCCTTCAGTAGGGAAATGAATGAAGAATTAAATGTATGAAGAGCAAGGTGGACAGCAAGATAGACACACAGGGAAGGGATTGTCTGATGAATGAAGAATTAAATCTATGAAGAGCAAGATGGACAGCATGATGGCGCAATCTGGAGTGCCCCCTGGTTCAAGAGCATCCTCTATCTGTCGCAACAGATACTTCGACAAGTTAGCCGGCGGATCTTGCGAGATCAAAGGTAAAAGTCTCGGTCTCCGATCGCGAAGAGGATGTTCTCTGAATAGCCGGTAGAATGAGTGATCGATAGATCGTAGAAACTAGACGGGACACGACAGGCGACTGATCGCGTCGAAATCCGGTGAAAGGTGCGAACCGTGCATCTCGCGAACCTTCGAGGCGTTCTTGACGATTGCATATATACATATATACAGTGCGCGACCATGTCAGCATCGAGTAGAACTGACTGCCACGTTTTTCGAAACGACTCAATCGCCTCGTTTCCCCTGTATTTGCGTAAGCAACGGGTCGCCTATTTTTTCGCTTGAACAGTCACGACACCGAGCTGAGATAATGAGAGAGTTATTCCTGGTCGATACGTGACGGACTACGGCAACAGGCCTGCCTTTTTTTCCTAATGATTCATTAAGAAGCCTACTACATCGTAAATTGTCGAGCTGCACTTAACAATCACTGGAAGCGACGCCTAATCGAATCACATAGTGATCGTTGTGCAAAGCGCAGGCCTTCGGGTGCATACCTCCATTTGCTGAACACGGATTTCCCTGGGAAAACGGAGGTACGTCGAGATTCAGCAAACTACTTTGCGAATTACTTCAAAGCATTATGAAATACTCAGATAACTGAAACAAATTAAAATGTGATACTCTCAGAATTTATTGAAATTTTTGGTACCCATAGATGATCACTCCTGTCATCACAAAATAAAATCTACTAAAATCAAAACTTTTACACAATTTTTATTTTCCATAATGAGATCTTAGAATCTACTCGGAATGTGTTAAAAATCTTGTACACCTAATAGCACCCAGCTCACTCTTTGATGAAGCTTAGCACCCATAAATGGCCATTCCTGTCAACACAAAATGAAATCTACTAAAATCATTTCACACACTTTTAGACAATTTTTATTTTCCATAAGGTGTATACGAGATCTTAGAATCTACTCGGGATTTGTTAAAACTTTTGTACACCTAACAAAACCCAGCTCACTCTTTGACGAAGAATGGTACCAGTAAATGACTACTGCTACCAAGACAAAATACAATGTATTAAAATTCTTACGTCCAGTGTGAGAAATTAAATAGTAACAAAATTAGCAATAAAACACAGCTCACTCGTGTGCTGTCTCTCGCAAAATCCGCATATGTAGCTACCCGAGGCTGCAGCGAGCAAAGAGAGGATTCTCCTTTCTCCTTCGTATTCCATGCGACGCAGGAGGATCTTGTCGGGTGCGTCGTTAATTTTCCGTGGTTTTAAACCGTTTACCCAGCGGCACCCGCGTAAGAGGCTTACGCGATAACGATGGGACGACATTCTTTTCGTCGCCACCTGTCAGAGCCTCGGTCAGGTGTAATTCTGAAATAAGAGCCGGCGTCGTCCCATCGAAATGACGAGCTCCCATTCACGTTCGTATGGGACGTCGTTAATCTCGCGTGGGGTACACTGGCTACCCAGAAAACAACGAAGGTGGCCGGGGATTCTAGTAGCCGAGAGCCAGTCTCGGCTCTGGCAACTCGAGAAAACCATTAAAAACGATAACTGGGCCTCTCGTCCCTCTCTGATTGGGATCTAACCACATTCCCCGGGAATGTAACGTCCGCTGTCCCCGAGGGCTTTTTAAGGATCGCAGGTGCATCCTCCCGAAAACGAGACTTTGGTCAATTCTGCTTCTGACAGCCTCTCGCAATTGGGCCCTATTCAATATTCCCCTTTATTTATTGTTCAAATTTACAAGTTGTACGATCAATCGCGTTATTAATCGGTACGTAAAAACATTCAATTAACCTTCAGTTACTCGTAAATAAATTTTCATCCTTTAAAATAACTACCTAAATGGCTCTTTTTTATCGTACAACCACTTTGCAGCAAATTATTCCTTCTATTATCATTATCTGCCAAGCGTCGCAAAATTATAATAATAATTTAATATTACGTAATTTAATATTACAGAATCTTTCAGTACGAGTTTCACCAAAATTTGAGTGGCTTTTTTTTTATTGTACAGCCACTGTGGAGCAAGTTATTCCTTCCAGCCACAAAGCGTTCCCGTTAATGGATTATTATTATCTGCCGAGCGCTAGCAACATCAGGAAACCTGTTCGCTGGTCGCCGACAGGGATAAAACAATAGAGGTTCTCCGTGGTGCACACCTAAGCCTCGCCATTGGCTGACGGTTTGCGATCACTTGGCAGTGTGTCTGTGGCAGCTGTGCCTTTCGTTGAAATTCGCCTTGATTGCTCGCTGCCTCCGACTACACTGTGCTACTCTGTTTCCAGGTTAATAACTTCCCGGATGTTCGAACCACGATATTATTATTGCCGCCAGTTTGTCTTCGTGGCTTGGCGACGGTTCGCCAGGATGAAGGAAGCAATTTGACTTTGAGCAATAGCCTAAATTCTGTTCTGTCCCATAATTTTTAGGCGGTTCTCCCACGGGAAGAGGTTCGAACGAGCGCTTTTAAAGCTTTCGCGATAACTAATGGCGCCAGGGCATGAATAGTGGTCCGATAGCGAACGGTTTCCGGTTACTACCCGCATAGTCTTCACTCGCATTATCGAACGACTTCGTTAAAAGACAGCAACCCGTTCCTCATCCGGACGGTTCTAGCAACTAGCCCTACTAGACTCTATTAGACAGCTCTTAGTTTTCCGAGACGCTTAATCCAAGCGGTTCAAAGTGCCCGTGCACAGTTCAATCTTTATGGCTCGCGTCGATGCGCTTAACGAGCCCGGACACTGATGCGTTTCGAAGAAGACAATTCGAATGATCATTCTAATGGAATGTAGACGCTAAGAAGCTGGACGAACTATGATCTGCCTGGTGCAGACACCTACAATGTTAGATAAATCCAGTGCCCTCGTTAGCGGTTTTACGGAACACTAAAAATCACTATTTTATGTTATAATACTTTATAAAAATAACGGGGATCTGTCCATCCAAATTTTTAGCAACTGTTTAAGGACTATGGGTAACTCGAAGTCACCAGATTAGGGGAATTGACGTTCAGGATCAGTCACGTGACATTGTGGCGGAAGCGCGGGGGAATATTCCAGTAGAAGGGGAAGGTAAAGTGGGGGAGTAGTGTAAAGCAAGGGAAAGGTACAGTGGGGGAATAGCGGAAAGCAAAGGAAGGTATAGTGTGGAAATAGCGTAAAAAAAGGGAAAGGTAGTATGGGGAAATAGCGTAAAGGAAGGGGAAAGTAGTATGGGGAAATAGTGTAAAGCAAGGGAAAGGGGGTAGGGGAAGGAGAGGCTCCTGTTCTAGAGTAGGTGAATAACGTAGCGGAAGGGGAAACAAATCTTAACCCTTTGCACTCGGAGATATTTTAACTTCAACTCGAAAATCAAACATTTCTTCCGATCTAGAATATTCCCCATGATTTTTTAAATTTTATGGATATGAAATTGGTAAAATACCTCATACAATACCTAAATGTTCAGTGATTGATTAGATACTGACATATTTAATAATGTCAATATCCAGTGGCGTCTCGGAGTCACCATTCAAGTGCTAAGGGATAATAAGCCACTTCATTTGCACACCCAATATAAAATGTGTGAGGATCCGGGATTCAAATCATATTTCACGATTTCTGATGGGACTGTGCTAGTACTCTAGATTGCAGGCAACAGCGGCAGTCCTCATTCACCGACGTAGAAGGAGCGTATCCGATGGGATCGAAGCCGATCTAGGCTCGTGCGCGATACGTGACGACAACCGGTCAGACATTCAGCGCGAAAGTGTGCGTGCACATCGTGTGCATCGGGACGTGTGTTGTTCCGACGTGCAAAAAGATCGCGGTAACACTCGGTGGTTAGCGTGCAAGTCTGCCGTGTACGAGGCGGGACCATCGATAGCTGACAGCTGACCCCATGGGGTCAGCGCGAGTAGGCGAGCCTTGGACGGAAAAGGAAGTCGTGACTCCCTTCGTCTCGATTTTTCGCCCGTTGTTTCAACAATCGGAAAAGGAATCTAAACGTAAGCGTCAATTTACCGGATTAAATAATTTCGATTTAAAAATATTTACAGCTTCAATGAATTGGTTCCAGCTGATTAAAATTGTTACAGAAAGAGGCTCTTGGTCTTTGTTATCGATACAGACAATTTTCTGTGTCAGTACTGAAATGAACTAGAATTCAAACTTTTTCCTAGAACCCTACGCATCGTTCTGATTGTTTCCGTCCCGCATCTTCCTTCTTTTTTCTATTGACTCTCTGCGGCAAACGGAACCAGTATAGCGTGGATAGGTTTCGGTTTGGGGTCCCTGCGGTTTGCTCAGCTGATGGGAACTCGGATCGGATTGCTCCGTTAGAGAACACGACCGGTACTGTATTGTTGACATGCTGATAGGCGTGCGAACACGCTTCTTCCAGCTTTCGAGGAAAAATTATTCAATAATAGAACATGCAACCAGAGTCGCCAGGGGAGGAGCACGAATTGAGGGGAAACAGTTACCTCCTCTCTGCCAGGAACGGATTAGTCACGTGACGTTGCGACAGAGACGTCAAGCGTCACGTGATCGGGAGGAAGCGTGGGGAATAGCGTCGTAGAAGATGGGGACACATAGTAGATGGGCACACATAGGAGATGGGGACACATAGGAGATGGGGGCACATAGGAGATGGAGACACATATTAGAGGGGAACACATAGTAGTTGAGACACGTAGGAGATGGGGACACATATTAGATGGAGACACATAGTAGTTGGGGACACATATTAGATGGGGACACATATTAGGTGGAGACAAATAGTAGTTGGGGACACATATTAGATGAGAACACATACTAGATGGGGACACATATTAGATGGGAACACATACTAGATGGGGACACATATTAGATGGGAACACATACTAGATGGGGACACATATTAGATGGGGATACATAGTAGATGGGGACATATACTAGATGGGGACACATACGAAATGGAGACACATAGTAGATGGGGCCATATAGTAGATGGGAACGCATAGTAAATGTCGCAAAGTAGCATCCATCACTGTTTGGTTCATCTTACTCTTTCCCAAATATTGTGAAATACAATATGTAACCTCTCACCACGCTTCTAGAACACAGTTGCAATTTTAGCCCAGCACCCATTAGTCTCCGCAGAGGAAGCTCTCGAACCGACACGGAAGATCTGGAGCCAGTGCAAACATCGTTTCGCGTGCGCGATTATCAATGTCCACGATGGTAATTCGAGCGTGGCACGATTTGAAGAATGTTTTGGCACACTGCCTGAACAAGAACCGTGTGTGTTCGACGCCGACCTCTCTGTTTACGAATCCCCCGCGACACTCCAGTTATCCGACACCTTTATGTACAAGATCTTCACTGCAAATTCTTCTCGAGAGGTTTATCGTGGATTTTTTTCGGAAAGTCGCGTCAACGTTCTACGGTTACGTGGCGATAAGCGACTCGCGACTGCGATAACGCACTCGATTCGCAGAACGTTAGATAAGTCGGACGAGTTCAATCATCGGCTGCATTCAGCTGTATCATTGATAACTCTCTTCACGCCTAAACATGCTCGATCTGCAGTCTGTGCAGTTAGGTCTGGGGTTAGGTTAATGCAGCAGGTACAATTTTGACTTTGCTTTAGATTATGTGACTCTCAATTTTTGCAATGTTCCAGGGAGCGAACAAAATTTTTTAGGCAGGATCCGTTTCTGGCAGTCGAAAGCGACTATCTTCTAGTTTAAATTCAGCTTTAGTTCATGGTTGTGCGATTTTTTTTGGCCGAGTTATTCAACTTCAAATGACCCCCTTGCATTTGCTTGTTTCTGAAAAGCTTCTGAGTCGTTATAGTCCAACTTTGTATTGTTGCAGAGATTGAAAAACATTTTTTAGATGAGATCTATTTCAACCAGTCGAAAGCGACTATCTTCTAGTTTAAATACAACTTTGGTTCATGGTCGTACGAATTTTTTCAACTGAGATAGTCAATTCCAAAGATGAAATGGTTCCATAGCCTTTACTTGCATCTGCGTGCATGTGCATACTTTGCGGTGCACTCAGTGGACTCGGTTAATACTTAAATCCACATACCAGTCGTGGAGAGAACGTACGTGTAAAACGATCTTAGCCCGTGCGGTTTAAGATAACGCATAGACCGGCTTGATCGAAATCCCCCATGGAACGTCTTCATTCCTTATGGTGTTGCCTGGAGGAACGGTAGCTATCTTAAGCCTCGGCGATTTTCTTCGGAAAGGTGTGAAATACTCTTCCAATTTTTACGACATTGGACATGCAGAATTAATTCCTATAATTTGTATAGTTACAACATTATTGTCAAACTGCAGAGTTCCATGGAAAATTAAAATTCTCCTCATTTTACAACAGTGCACATTAGACATTCTCGTTTCGCGAATGATATACTGCTGACTCGGTAAGTGACAACGAAGCATAAGAAATGCCAGTAAGAAAGATGAATAGAAACTGCAGCCAACCTCTGACCCTGAACGAAAATAGAATGGCAATGGAAGAAAGAGAAAGAAAGCGAATCTTGCACGTGCATTAATTGCATTCCTAGGAGTCCATGGGTTTCCGGTAACTCCTACGCGTGTAGACGAGTCAGCGAGTGCGTCGGATCAGTGGATTTCTTTTCTGTGAGCCTCGTTCCACCGCGGGACACTTCGTAAATCAGCCTAACCGACGAGTGCACGAAGGATTACACGCGTACTCGTGTAATCCTTCAGACCTTCTGCAGACCTCTGTTAGGCTCGCGACCTTTCGCACGAGTTGAGGAACACCTACTCGATACCGAGACACTTTGCGAAAGAAAGTACAGATTCTCGTCTTTCGAGCAAGTTTTGATCCATTGTACAGCCACTTGACCGGCGCTGATTTTTCGAATTAGTACTTGGATCTGTCCATCCATTTTTAGGAACTGTTTCTGATCTCTGGTTAACTCAAAGTCACCAAATTAGGGGAATTGGCATTCGGAATCAGTCACGTGTCACTGTGGCGGAAGCTTGGGGGAATATTGCAGTGGAAGGGGAAGGTAGAGTGGGGGAATAACGTAAAGTAGGGGAAAGGTACAGTGGGGAATAGCGTTTCGGATTAGTGTTTGAAATCGCACGTCAGCGATTTCCGACTCGGTGGACAGGTTCGATCTTCGATATCCGTCGTCGAGATATCGTCTCGCGGATACCGTATGCTCGAGGCAACGGCTCGGTATTTTCCTCTCCGATCTCTCTTCCTCGTTCTTTCCTGTCCGCGGAATTAGAAACAGCTTAGAGAGGATTTATGACGACCACTTTCACCGTGGTAGCCGGAGTTGCTCATTTTGTTCCCCGGATATCAACTCGTCCCTTTTACCATATGGAGAACCATTATCGTTGACAAACGCCACCGTTCGTCGTCGGGAGAACGCGCAGCATAGCACGCGACTGCGTGAGCGCCGAGTTTTTCACGGGCACGAGACGCTGTTCCGATTAAATCCGCCTCGATTTGCATACGATTATCGGTGGGCGTTCCTCGGATCCGATACGCCGAGATCTTTATCGGTCTTCGAGGAAGATTACACGGGAATTAATCGGCGACAATTTTAGTTAGACACGCGGCGAGGTGGCCGCGACCTTATACGGTCGTTGGGGTTTCTGTGTCTTTGATTGCTTGAATTAATTATCTTTGTTATCGCTGTTAGACGCGTTGCGTAATAATCGGCGAGCTTGTTCCATGGTGCATAATGAGCTGCTTGTGGTCTCCGGTTGATTCATTTTTTCTGTGTTTATAGTTTATGGCATTGGCGTGGCGGAATTTATTCAGTAACAGCGCAATTTTCAAAATAAAATTGTTTCTGATAACTTCTGTGACAGGAGAATAATGGATCGACACTATTGAATTTTTTCGATCTTTCTAACATCTCAAATTGCACTCATTTTTATTTTTATTTTACATGGATGACCAAATCGATTTCGGAAGCAAGTTCAGCGCGCGTGGATTACTCTCTGGGGGAAGTAGAAACGGTCAGCCATGAACAGACACGCGGCTCAATTAAGGAGACGTTGCGTTGAAAAATCTTATACAGACTTCGCGATTAATTCTCCACGTAAAAGTGCATTCGTGAGAATCTCCGGATTCTGAATTCATTATAATTTAGTGGAAAATTGAATCGAGTAACCTGGGTCATTTCCAAACTCGTAATAGGTAGGCAGCTCTATGAATGCTCCATTTATGTCTTCTCTTAATCACTTTAATAAGTCTAAAATAATGAAACAGCATTTGTAGATCCTTAGAATATATTTTCGCTATTTTCATTTCTGTCCACCAATTTTTTATTTTATTTATTTTGTTATTTTCTGTACACTATGAATTAATGCAACAATTTTGATCGGTCATTTTCTGCCAAGAGTGGTGCTAACAATGTACACGAAACATAATCCAAGCATTATATTTTAAACTAAATTAATTCAATCCAATTTTTACGATATTGTCAAAAGTGAACTGTTAGGTAGTGTTTGTTATTTCAACATTCTATGGAATTCATTTCATGTTAATATCCGTTTCCTTCAAACATCTCCAAACAAGAAAGATATGACTTAGAACACTTCCTTAATTATGGGCACAAATGGCCGGCGCTAGAAAGAACATAGATGCTTATCGACGCGCGATCTCGGAGTGTTCTCCAGAATTCTTTCCAGAGATATCGCTTTGAGCGGGATCTAGCCGCCGTGGGAGCTCCACGGCTTATCAGGAGGATCGTTGATAGTCCGTCGGATATTGACTAGTTCTCGCGGCCGTCTCAATTTGTTCCGGCGATGACAGTGCGCGCGCGCGCGTAATTTCAGTCGTTCCCCGATAAGCTCGCATAAATCAAGTCCCCGGACCAGGGCCCCGGTGTGCAACCTGCTCCGAACCAGTTACGCCGATTCGGATCGCCCCGGGCGACTTACGGGCTCTCGGGATAACTGCTAAGTGGACATTGTCAATGACATCGTTCCGCCTCTTTCTCCCCGCGCCGCGGACAACAAGTTATATCATATTGGCACAGTGAAATCGTTCGAAGCGTTCGAGCGTGCACGAGCTTTCCTCGCGCGGAAACCCAGGGTTGGCTCGCGAGGCGCGCGCAATTCGAACCCTCGTCCGGTTTCGTTCGAGCGTGTGCCAACCCGTAAATCAACGTCCAGCTCCGGGTATCGGCTCGCAATCGTGTTAATCGATACGCGAGCTTCGAGCTGGCCAGATTCTCGCCAGCCGCGCACCGCGCCGGGGCCATTTGCATACGCTCCGACACGCAGCCGATCAGTGACAATTAACGCCCCGCGACAATGACGTTCGTTCCGACCAACTCTTTTCCGGCCCGGTGAAACTCGAACTCCGGGTGTCTCGTTCCAGGCGAGTTCTGTTCCTTGGAACGTTTCCTGGATGATCTAGCATCTAGAGATCGTTGGAATCCTGAGATTCTTCTTGTTAAGATTCTTTTTGTGCTGAAACCACAGATTGTCACTTGGGGACTTAGCTCTGGCATCGGGAATCTTTGAGGCCACGAAGCCACGCTGCTTGGGACGCTTTACATAGGGAAGTAATGAAATCATACCTCTAATGATACTTTGAATCAAGGGAGCAATGAAGTCACGCCCTTTAGGGAACTCCACGTAGCTGGAGCAATAAAACCGCGCCCCTTAGGGACGTCTACGTGGGAAGAGAAACGAAGTCACGCACATTGGGACGCTTTACATAGAGAAGCAATGAAATCATACCTCTTAAGATACTTTGAATCAAGGGAGCAACAAAGCCACGTCCTTTAGGAGACTCTACGTGGGAGGAGCAATGAAGCCACGTCCTTTAGGGAACTCTACGTGAGAGGAGCAATGAAGCCATGTCCTTTAGGGAACTCTACGTGGGAGGAGCAATGAAACCACGCCCCTTGGGACAATCTGAATGGAGAAGCAATGAAGTCATACCTCTTAAGATACTTTGAATCAAGGGAGCAATAAAGCCACGCCCTTTAAGAAACACTACACGTGGGAGGAGTAATGAAGCCACGTCCTTTAGGGAACTCTACGTGGCAGGAGCAATAGAACCACGCCCTTTGGGGAACTCTAAGTGTAAGCAGCAACGAAACCACGCCCCCAAGGTACTTTATCCAAAGACGGCAAGAAAATCATGCGACACGAAGGTTCTCTATGCAACAATCTTGGTGTTAAACTATTATTCGGCACTTCCGAATGTTCAGGAGGGAAGATTTCGATTTTTCGAGAATCCTCTGACGATCCACGGACAGGGACCCATGTAGCACGTAGTCAGCATCCCGGATATTGATTAAGGATTCCTGCGAGCGGCATCGTAGGACGGATAAGATCGACTCGAGACTGTAATTCCGCGGCATGGATTAATTAACGTTTTACAGCCAACCGGTTGGTAGTATCCACGCGTTGCAAAAGATTCTTCGGAGTTTTAATCGCGGGAATCGGTCGAACAGGGAATAGCTGTACCAGGTAGTATCTCCGCTCGAACGTTGCTCTCAGGGTATTAACAGAGGGTTAATTAAGATCTGTCATAGCCATTCACTGAATGCGTTACGCGGAATAGAACACCTTATCGACTGTAGCACCGTTCCAATCATTTTTAGTACCACCTTGACCGACGGGACTAACGAAAGTGCGTCACAATAACCGATAAAAACGAAATTGCATTCCGTGGTGCTGCAACTGCACCAAGGCGTGTGTGCTGTACCATATTTAACTCGTTCGAGCTTGCTAACAGCTTGGAAGAGAACGGACGATCGGGAAAGGGCCACCCGTAGCCGTAACGGTTATCCACAAATGAATTAAGGTCGCTACTTAGGGCCTTTTAGGCACTGTTTGAAAAGCTACTGTTCAAAGGTAATTTGTAAAGCGGCTCGGGGCGAGCGGGTCTCGCTGCATTTCCATGCCCATCGCATGCCTCATTTATCCGCATCGCGATCGCATCAGTATCGTGTATACGCGCGTTTAACACGGCAAGAAGTTAAGCGGACGAACGTTTCACCGTTTTTGCGCGATCACGGGCCCTGGAATGCAGGCCCAACGGCCATGTCGCGCCGCCGCTTACCGACGTATATACTCGCGCGCCCTAACAGCGGAGAAATTAGCTTAGCACCATACGATTCACTCAGCAATTCCTCAATTTTTCCCAATTCATTCAACACGACTTTCGTCGGGCCCATTTTCTGATGGCCCCAATGGCGAAAGCCCTAGATCCTCGTAGGTGGCTTCTTCCAAGTCTGCACTGATCCTAGAGAGGTTTACGGTCACTTCAGGTTCAGGCACTTCAATTTTGGACCATCTGGGGCTAGGGCCCAGTGGGAAACAAGTCCTTCAACGAAAGCCCTACTTGCCCGGGCTGGGTCTGGAATCGTTTCCCTCATCTTCACACCAGTTCTGAAAACACTTAGCGTCTTTCAGGTAGCAATCCGAATATCTGGTGCTCACAAAGATGTCAAAAGTCCAGGTGCTTAATGGCTAGCTGTCCAATCCTCGACGATATTAATCGTCTCCGAGATCAATGCAGTCCCCGCGCTGCTTTAAAAGTCAATGGGTCTTCGAGAGAACCAGTTCGAAGTTTATGTGATGAGCCGCAGGAAACCTTGAAGAGAGAAGCTACAACATCCAACCAGCTACATCATTCTGATGGAAATTTTTCGAAGATTCGAATATCCCCGAAACGATGCAGAAGAGTATACGTATATCCAAGGGGATCAACGACCTCGGACGCTATTTCCCTGGACGAAGAAATATTCCAGGCACGACGAGAGTCCAATAAAAGCGCGGGGGCGACGGGATCCAGCAAAAAGATCGACTCGAGGCAGGAGGTGTCCTGTAACATTGCGATCCTCAGAGGCCATCGTGCTATGCTCGATTCAATAACCTGGCGGATTAAGGAATCCCGATTTGAAAGTCAATCGGTCGTGGGACCAGTTTTTTCGCGGAGCTTGCCGCGCCGGAGAAAGGACGAAAACGATGAACAGAGAGGAGAGGATCGTTGAAAGAGAGGGTCGTAAGGAGTCCGTGTCCCGATCGATCTCTCCTCTGTCCCCGGCAATTTGTCAACGACGCGAGGACATGAGGACACTACTCGACGAGTTTACGGATCCCGGGAAGACTAAATCCGATGGGTTTAGGCTTGTCCGAGCGGGAGCTTAGCTTGTCAAAACGCAAGCGAGGCGAGCGAGGCAGATTCGAAGCGGAGAGGAGAAACAAAACGCCGGGATTACATCGCTGACTAATTCCACGACTCGTTCCCGACATTTTTCCGGCTTTCTGCTTCGATCGACTCGTCCTCCCTGATCATGGAATGCTCTGAGAAACTGCGGACAATGGCAAGCATTGAAAATCACAGGCTTTGCTGCAGATAACGGGCAGACGTTATTGTGGAATTGGTTCTTCAATGTTACGTTGATTCTAGAGGGGCTTGATGTTACTTCATGCTGTATATCAATTTTTTGGACTATCTAGGGCTAGGGCCCAATAGGAAACAAGTCGGCCAAAGCCTGCCTGGGTGCCTACCAAGTGCTGCAGGATTGATTTCATCAATGATACGCTAATGCTAGAGGGATTTACTGTTACTTCAGGCTGTATATCAATTTTTTGGACTATCTAGGGCTAGAGAAACTCACTATGCCAGGGGTGGTCTAGCTCCAGAAGACATTCTTTGTTCCCAAAGACAAAGGTATGACCTCTAGGTACCTAACTGGAAAGCAATGAAAATTTAGGGAACCACTTTGGGGGCGTTCAAAGGGATACCGAGCACTGATTGGACCACATATTTCACTGTCTAGACCGGTGATTGTCGAGTATTATGCGAGGACTCGAATAGGACCAGATGTAGGATCGGTCCTGGATCGTTCCTAATTAATGCCGGCGGCCGTAATTGCGGCAATTCGACTGATTGCGCGTTCCCCCGGTTGGAAAGATGTCCCGAGGGGGCGAGATCGTGGTGGACGTCGAGTGGGCGACGCGTCTTAAAACCGATTTTAAGATCAACGAACGGCAAAAGGCAAACAGTGGCGGGACACGAGGGAAGAGGATCGTGCAAGCCGGTGCATAAATCTTCCGGGTTGCGGCGATTAATTACGGCAGGAAGCGAACCCCTGTAATTAGATCCTCTTCGATGGCCCGCTACGGCCATCCACCGCGCGCGGACACTCTTCGACCGAGCAAAATCTCGATGAACACTGATATTTATACGTTCCTTCGTTACCGAACGCGCGTCTCCGCAAGGTGAATCGACTCGGACGATCGGCTGAATCGGTTCTCAATTTTATTTATTCTTTGTTCAGCTCGGAACCTGGCCTCGCGACGGATTTATCGTCGCATCGCGCGCGTTTCCGGCAACGTTTAACTCTGCCTCGGACCCTGGCATCACCTTCGTCCTCGGGCTCGCTTAATTACCCGTTCCCCGGACTGATTAGGGTCGTTTTGGGCTCGGTGAACGCTCATTTCAACGTATTAAGTTGTCCGAAACGTTTTCTTTTCAGCTGATGTGCGCAATCCGAATGTAATGTTTTCAATACAATTCAAACACACATTAAAAAAGTTAATTATTTAAAAAATTATGATTTCTCATTCAGAATTTAACGTTTTAAATGCAATTCATATAATTCAAACATTATACTTTTCATTTACTCATTTTTGGGTCAGACACTGGAGGATTTTAATTGAGTCCGAGGTAGATGAATATCCTTCTCAGTTTCAATTAATTACAAGGAAACATAATTTCGCGCTCATGAATATTGAACTTGCACGATAAACGCGCACCTACGGTGAATACATCATTTCTTATCGCGCTGGGTGATTAGTAATAACGGAGTCCGATGATTGAGTCAATCAAGTGGCGAGGGACTAATGATCCTGCAGTGCAGACAAGTTGTTCAATTTATCCGGGGAATGTTACTCCCAATTCCATTGAAGACCTAACATAGACGAGTCCTCTCCCTATTCCTGAGGTTATGGTGGGCATATCCTCGCGGTCACGTGAGGCAAAGCGCGGTGAGTGGGGGAAAACACAAGTTGCCTGGGCCTGATCTACAACTAGATGGGAGAAAGTGCTACAAAATGGCGGTGAATCGGAGTCCTGTGTGCTTATGAATAAAATCTCAATATCAGTAAAAAAGCCAACGATATTTATTTGCAGACATTAAGATCCAATCTCGAGGCAGAGAAATCTTGGAAAATTCGAACAGCGATGTTAATCGCAATATTCGATGGTGAATCGTAGGCGGAAACCGCTTCGGGCAAGCGGTTAATGCATCGATTAGCAGCCGGTCTACGTATCGAAGCGTATCTCGCGGCCAATTATCGAACGTTTCGGTAAACATATGTCGCTGTCACACGGCGTGATTCGGTCCCGCGCGAAACTAAGTGCTCTCGCGGATAATAGACACAAGACGCGCGCGGCGCGGTTTTATCGGCGCGCGTGAAACTCGTCGCGCGGGAAAGTAACAGCCGCGTTCGTTCGCGCGTAAACGGATTTATCGCGGTTCGTTCTCCCCGGGGTCGCCGTTCTCCTATAGCGAGCATACAAGCATACTATACCCGAGGCCCCGTCGATAAATTTCCGGGTTAATCGCGAGAGTGGATCCCAGATATCGGGGCAACGGCGTCCGATCGAAATTTATCGGTCTATTTGGACGCTGCCGGAGCGTTGCTGCCGGCTACCAATTCGGTGGGAATTAATAACGCGGCCTCCGTGTAAGTATACGGTGCTCGGCCACTGGCAATCCGTCCACAGTGATGAATCGACCATAATAGAGCCACCACGAGATTAACACCTGTGGAAATTTGGAAATGGTCGGAATCGATGTTACCTTTCATTGGGAAAATTTTGATAGACTCTTGGAACGTTAGTTAATGTGCGCACAAAGTTTGGAATTGCAATTTTCAGTCACTTAGTTTTAAAAAATTCCCAAATAGGCCTTGTAATTAGAGGATCTAACCGGAGATACACCTTGAGCTTCAATTATATTCGAACTTATTGTGGCTGCTATTTTTACTTGAAGAAATTTGAGTACACTCTTGAATTATTGCTCGATATATGTAAAAAATTTAGAATTACTTTGCTGAATACCGATGTTGGTCGACGAGATCGTTCTCGGTGGAATCGTACGAGGTCCTGGCCCGCGGATAAGCAAAAGGGAAGCGACTTGGAGGAGCGCATCTTTATGCAGTCCACGCGCGGGACAATGAGGACATTGTCGCTGCGCGGGACGCACAAAGCTGACCGGAAACTCATTGTTCTTGTGGTGGACGCCGAGGGAGCGATCGCCCTCTTCGGCCGGATTCCATCGTCGCTAATATTAACGCGTTGTTACCAGCCGGTTCGAGGCTCGACTGCGCAAGCTCCGTGGATCCTCGGACTTTCCGGACGATTCCGCGAGGTCAATAAACACCTGTCTAGAAAGCGTCTAGAAGTTTTGTGTGTGAATACACAGAGACTTGAACTGACACATGGACTACAAAATATGATTGGAGCTATGATCTCTAGAAAAACAAATTGAAATTTGCATCCCTTCGTTGAAGCACTGAGAGACAGGACAGACAGCAATTATTCTAGAACTTGAGACTCCCAAAACAAAATTCGGAAGAATTGGAATCTATATATTAATCCTAAAAAATAATTAAAATTTGCACCGCCTCGGTTAAGCACCGCAAAGGAAATAGGATTGTTCCTAGGGTTTGAAAATCCTGCAAAAAATTAGGACGCTTCCCAATCTATATGTTAATCCTCTCCCTAACTGCGTAATTCCTAGCTCGGACACCGGCAGAACAGGCCACGTTTCACTTTTACGCATTAGCGAGGAAGCAAGTCGGGAAATGACGTGTAATTAAGCACCGCCGCCTTCCAATCAGACTGCCACTCTCGCTGACAGTAAGATATCCGCTGGTTGACACAGCCGCGCCGCGCCGCACCGCATCACCGAGCACCGTATATATATACGTGTATCTGCGAAATATCCGCGAAATACTTGGCGAGCCAAAGTTCTCTTCGAATTTCACGGATCGCTAACGGTGAATAACTGGCGCGCGAACGATCGGGACTATTAATCGCGATAGCCCGTGGTACATAGAGAGTTATGTCTCCGGACGAAACGTAGAAACGTGAATGGAAACGTTCTCGGTATCTATTCTTCCATCGGCATCGTTGCACAATCGTCCCGCGCGCCGCGAGTTTATTGCACGGTGCACCGACCAAGTCCGAAGGACCACGATTGGTCAATTCTACGAGAGAGCCAGACCACTCGTTAATCTCGCTGATCCTGTCGCGAATTGAAAAGGGTCCGCGATGTATCACGACCGCGAAAAAACCGCTACCGACGAGCCTCGAGCCACGATCCAGGGAGATCTTGATCGGAGATCTTCGCTGTGGAGATCTACTAGGATGTGTACTCGGGATCGTTGGAACAATAGAGTCCTTCGGTGATTGATAGACAGTGGACGCCATTATATTCCAGTATGTTCCGATATGTATTACGAGAATGTACTAGAATGTAGCTGAATGTACCAAAATATACAAGAATGTACTAGGAAATGTTAGAATGTAGCAGAATATACTAGAATATGTATAGCAAAATGTACTAGAATATACAAGAATGTAGTAGAAAATGTACTAGAATATACCGGGTCATTCAGAAAGTTCGTAGTCTGACACATAGCTGATATTCGCAGCAGCAAAAACATATCGTTGTTGAAAACATCCGTCCTTGATGTGAACAACCATACATTCTAGATCGATCTGTCGAATAGCTTGCTTCAGGAAGCTGATTAAAGTAGACGTGTATGCTTTTGTTAGAAAAATGGAAAACCTGAAAAATCGTGCAGTCATTGAATATTTATATAAAAAAGGTTTAAGCGAAAAGGAAATTTTTGATGATATGGTGAATGCGTTAGGGGACAGTGCTCCTTCGTTTTTCGTGAAATGAAGAAGTTATAGCAGCCGTAGGATGATTATCTTAGACGTCTCGAGGAAAATCATTTCAGAGATGGTGTGAATGAATTAGAATATCGCTGGAAGAAATGTATTGAGCTTAAGGGAGAATATACTGAAGAATAAATGTATTTTGACTCATTGTTAGGCTACGAACTTTCTGAATGACCTAGTACAAGAATGCAGAAAAATATTCTAGTATATTTTACTTCACCTAATATATTGTAGTACATTTTAGTATGGTCTAGCATGTAGTATATTTTAGTACATTCTGGTATACAGCCGCTGAATTCACGTCTCCGAACGTTTCTCGCATTAGAAAGATTCAGGAACCGGTTTCTTCGAAATGACTTCTCCGATGGTTGCACTAATCGACACTCGTCCCGCGTTTTATTGCAACCCAACGAAGTTCTTCTCACTCCAACACGACTTGCTGTCACGTTATCAGTCTCTGTTCTAAAATCGACAATTAAACTTGACATCTTCTCGGATTAGTAATCGACTACCGTGTTCGTTGACGTACCCCCGCTAGGCATCTACTGACCAACATAATTTATAACGACATTATCCGATAATAGAGCCAATTTTCATGCTAGAATCGAGAAAAAAGACAGCCGGCTCGCTATTAGAACTGTGAAACAAGAATGCCCGTGTAAGTAACGGCCCGGGGGCCGTTCGTGTTCACTTTCTGGACACTCGAAGGTTACTTAGGAACTCGGCTACGAGGTAGTTACCCCGTCCTAGTGTACTATTTTCCGACGTCGGATCTTTGCACTCGGCGTCCCACGGCGCGAAGATCTTTAACGTCGCCTCGAGCTGACTCACGGAATATCTTCGGCCCCTCGCGAATGCATTTGGAAACGCGGTGTCGGAGAAAAGCGGCTCTTTGGCCCTAGAATATTCTCGTGCTGAAGATCATTCGATTCCCTTCGTCGTGCGAACACACGATGTATAAATAGGAAACACCGTGGCAGTGGCATCCTCGATTTTTTTAATGGAAACCCGTGTTCTTTTATCGCAAGCCGATAACGGGACCTTGTCTCTCGATAATACCGCGATACAAGGTGCTCTCGAACACGTCTCGAACCAGAGGTCAACGAACCTTGGCACTGTTCGATCAAACGTTTCAGACTGATTAAAAAAAGGCAGCCTGAAAAATTCCCTTCAGATCAATTTATCACTGGTCAGTTCGGATTCAATCAGAAAAATGTAGCGAATATGTAACTAAAAATTCCATTTAAAAAATCATTGAAATCAAAAACATTTTATCATTGAATTAATTTATTCTTTCACTGATGTTAAAAGTCGTTATCCTTCTCCAGGTTCAACCACATCACGAATTAAACGAGTACGTACGATCCAAATTGTGTTTTGTTTGGTATCATTTCAATCAAATAAAAATTCCATAAAAAAACACCATTGAAAACAAAAACATTTTATCGTTGAATTAATATATTATTTCACCGATGTTAGAAGTCAAACAGCAAGATATCAAGCAGTAGCGCCAGCCAAACGGTACTACACGATATAAGCAACGTTTCGGTCCCACGATTTTCCCGTATACCGAGGCAATGAAGTCTCGCCGAGGTTCGCTCGTGATCCAGGCAACTTTTTGACGGTGGTTCGCACGTTTTGCGAGACATAGTGATTCCGTGGATGGAGGAAAGGTTCGTCTGGAGATAATCAGGCGTGTCGTCCCGAATACCTGGAGAGGAGACGACGCGCTAATGGACGTCAGGGATGCTGGCCGGGAGAAAAGTCGCGAGTGAAGAGTTCACGGCCACCGTACAGCGATGATAAATCATGCGCGCGAGAGCTGCACGCCTCTCTTTCTCTCCTCGCTCGGAGGCTCGCGCAACGCGCCGCTTAATGAGCAGGACAGGTGAACGCGGAGCTAAGTGGCATAAGTGAAAATATATGAATGGCTCGAGGACGGGAAGACTACCTCTAATGGCAGCTCTCGATAAGCTTGCATAAAGAAAATGGCATCCGCGAACAGCGCAGATGTAACTACGATTGCAGTTTCTTGGACCGGTCCAAAGCACGAGCGAGTACGAGAAGAGATTTCGAAGCAGATCCCACGACGAGATCAAGCATAATTGTCGCCCGCGGCTTCAAACGCGTTAAACGCCGACGAAACATCGAAAGTGACGCTTATCGAACGGTTCGTAGGTAGAATTTACGGTTGATGTTCTTCCTGGTGACGGCTTAAAGGCCCATTCGCATTAGGGACATGATCATGCGCCACTTATGCTCGAGGAAAAATTGTTGCATTGATTTAATGCTTCAATGGACTGTTGTGGACACTCCGAGTCAATTCTAATTTATGTTAATGGGTGTTTAACGTGTGGTAACAACGGCCAGTGGCAATTACAGTGGATTGCTTGTTACCAGAAGGAGCTGTTAGCTTTCGTGAGAGCGTGTGCGATTTTCTGACGGGATACAGCGCGCACTTTCACAATGGGCGGAGCTAACATAGTGGGCGTGACAAGAATCGCTCCGTGGAGCAGTTGCTCTAGCTTCGTTGAGATCGAGGGCGAAGAGATGAAGTTTTTTAGCGAGCTCTTACAGTAGGCGGAGCGAAGATTGGCCATTGAAGCAGCTGACCTGGCTCCGTCAAAGTGAAGAGCGAATTTTTGTAAGACCTCTTGCGTGTTCTTACACTGAGAGGGCGTGTCAAGAATCGTCTTACGGAGCAGTTGTCCTGGCTCCATTAAAATGAAGCGCGAAAGAGCTAAGAACTTTTATGACAGTGTAAGTGATTTTCTGACGGGACCTCTTGCGTGCTCTTTACCCGAGAGAGCGTGGCAAGAATTGTCTTACGGAGCTGTCACGCTGATTTCATCAAAATTGAATGCAGCAAAGTACTTTTGTGGTGGGCGTGTCCAATATTTTGCCAATATCTCCGCATATTCTGGGCGGAGCGATGAGTGGGCGTGTCAAGGATACGGCTCCGTCAAAATCGAAATGGATGCAATAAAGCTCACTGCAATGCGCTATTTTTCGCGCATGCGACACGGTGTTTCCTCAGTGTCTCTAATGCAAGAGCACTTGGATCTCTCGTCGAGCGTAACTGAGCGGCGGCAAAGGTGGACGAAGACGAAGACGAGAGACAAGAAAAACGTCCTCCGTCTACGAAGGGAGATTATGCGCGGGGGGGGAGGGGCGAAAGGGGCGTCAACGCGTTTCTTCGCGTACGCACGTGTCCCGCGGCATCATTATCGCCCACGCGCGCTAACTGTACGCGCAATTGAATCTCCACTCCCGACGCGTTCGCCGAGCCTTATTCGACTGCAAAGCTCGCCCACAAGCTCTCTCCGCGTCCCTTCCTCGCGGCTAGTTCCGTCCCAAGGAGAAAGGACCTCCGAGGGGCTGCGCGGGTTGTAATTAAAACGCAATCAGCCTCGCGGACGCGCAACCAAGGTTCAGCGCGGACCAGAATCATCCTCTTTGATTATACCGTGCGGTCGAGGCTCGGTTAATCGTTTCGGAGTTGCTGGACTTGTCCTCATGTGGTCTAGCAGGAGGTCTTAGCGACAGGAATTTGTCGTGGGATTAGAGAGATCATCAATCAGGATTTGTGGACATGTCCTTTGCTACTCTCTTCATTTGTGTGCCGGATTTCTGGGTTACGGATGTGTTGAGTAAGCCGGGAGCTAGGCTTTTGTTCGGCTTCAAGTTGAGGATTTAATCTGGCTAGCGAGGACAAAGAAATGTATAAATTTACAAGGACAGGTTTGAAAGGGAGCTAAGACCAATGAAGCTATTGTAGGACCTGCAAAGACAGAGTGCAACCTAACAGAAGCTGATCAAAATTCATATTGTCTTTCGTGTGTGCAATAAAATTGCACGGAGCCTAAAAAGAATTATGAAGACTACAAGAGACGTCGATCGCAAAACTGGTTGAGGCTCATGAACCCGTGACCAGTTTCCGAGATCATTAGAAAATGGGTACAGGTTTGTTCAGGAGCGTTCTCCTCTTTCCTGAAGTGCACTGAAGGAAAACAGATGGGGATCGGAAAATCGCGAACGAGGCCAAACCCGGACGCCGTTTTTCCGGCCCCGTGGCAAGGGATCGTGGGTGTGGAGGGAGCGCGTGGGTGCCTCGGCCATTATGTACCTGACATCGTGACGAGCTCGCGTGAGCCCCGGGGAATCGGTAGTTGCTTGGAAACGGCCGAAGAAGAGGCTCGGGCGTTCGGAATAAAAGCAAAGTGCCATTCCCAGGCAACGGCAGCGGTCGCAACCTTTTCCAGCCTCCGTGCAGAGTCCGCGTCGCGTTGCGCGCAGTTTGCTTTCGAAAACGCGTAATATTTCGTTGCGCAATCCTCTCCGTGCCAGCGATCGAGGAGGAGGAAACTCGGGTGACAAGTTCGCAGAAAACACGATCTTGGTTTCTCTTTTTTCCCGATGATTAGACGCTTATGCAAATTAGACCTGACCAATTTTTACATTCACAGTCAGAAAATAAGAATTCTATGCCAGAGTTAGATGTCTTGATTTCTGCATGTCCTGGATTATGTGTTTGTGTGATCTGCGGATCGATGAAGCGCAAGATGATCAACAGCAGGCTGACGTTACAAGTAGCCCCATTAAATCCGGACATCTAACTCCGGCATAGAACAATTGAACGAATTCTCATTGTCTGACTGTGACTATCATCTCGATCATCAAGCTAGACGACCCTGAATCAAGTGGACCTCATCAAGAACCGCCCACGTGACCTTCACGGTGGATTGTCTACCGTGGACCCTAAATCATCTTCTAAGTTCCCCTAATTGGTCCACTATTCATCGTAGCTCTGCGATGTCGAAGATTCGACATTGTTTCTATAGAAAGGAAGGTCGAACGATTGATTCCGATAGAAGTCGTCTACAAATTGGCTCGCGGACGTACCTCAATTTCGCGGGCCATTGTCCATCGACAGCTCGTCCGCGATAACCCGTCCGCCATTGTCGTTGTTCGGCATAGTCACTCTGTCAAATTGCTTCGGTCCACCTCGCTGCCGATTCCCCGAGCAGAAGAAGATAACGCTCTCATCGTGGAGTCACGGTGAGGCCGCGTTTCTCCGCTCTTCGGGGTTACTCGAGGCGAGTTAACGAAGTTACGTCGATTACTTTCGCGCGAGATAATCTTAATTACATTGCGCCGGCTCCGTTGCGTCTCGTATCTCGAGACCGGAGGATTTATAGCCTGAATCTTCGAAGAAACTTCGCGACGGCTCTGCGAGATCCGGTTGGGAGAGACCGAAAATTTGAACGGGTATGGAATAGTATAATGGAATTAGGGAAGTTTCTAGATTGAGATTTTCCGTCACGCAGAACAGCGGATGCACGGCCACGGTAGTCGATTTATAATCGTCGCCACAGCTCGCGCTTCCCTTTTCTCTTTTTTCCGCATGCTCGTCAACGATCCTCCGTGACCGTTGTGAATGATCGTTCCCCCCCTCAGGGATGTGCTCGAGTGTGGGGATTGGAGATGAGAAAATGGAGGAATGTGGAATGTGGAGTAGATCATTCTGCGAAGAGGATCAAGCACAATTAGTTGGTTCCTTTTCCTGATCCATGGAAATGTAGACCTCCAGTGGGCGGTGACGTTCTCCCACTTCTTCATTCCGTTAACATGGGCGGTGACATTCCCCTACTTCTTCAATTCTCTAAGATGGGCGGTGACATTCCCCCACTTCTTCAATTCTCTAAGATGGGCGGTGACATTCCCCCACTTCTTCGTTCCGCTAAGGTGAGGGCTGACGTTCTCCCACTTCTTCATTTCGCTAATGTGGGCGGCGACGTTCTCGTACTTCTTCATTTCTCTAAGATGGGCGTTGACGTTCCCCCACTTCTTAATTTCTCTAAGAGGGGCGGCGGCCTTCCCCCACTTCGTTGTTACGGTACAGTGGGCGGTGACGTTCCCCCACTATCTAACACAGTCGAGGTCGTACCGCCAGTAGTGAGGGGCGAACTGATTATAGCTCGCAACGAACGACAAGTTGGACATTAAATCTTTTGAAGCTTGGGGGATCTAGAGGTCTTAATCCGGCACTGTGGACTTTCTGCAAGGTTAATGTTGACGAAGATCGATCGGTCCCGCGAAGAGCACGCTCGCCGAAGCACCTTGATCCACTTCGGCCGGTTAAAAAACCAAGCGTCGTAAGTATTCCTGTTAACCGGTCTCTGATTTATCAATCACGGGCAGATGGAGAGTCCGATGCATAATGTATCGGGGTGTACGGGGGTGCATCGCGGCGAATCAATTAAAGGGATCGTTTAGCTCATCGCGCGTCGCATCGGTTCCGCTCTCGCGCCACGCAAAAGTCTGGTTTGCGGGGCTTGTTCCTCACCGAGCTCGGATCAACAGCGCTGCGATGCATAATGCAATGCATAGAGCCGCGAGTGAACCGGAACGACAATGCGCCCCGTCGCAGAGGAACACGCTCTCGGCGAACTCGCCACGTAAACCACGTCATAGCGTATCTAGATGTAGCATGCGTCGCGGGGACAACGTCACGGAGGCTCGCGGTTCCGGAATGGAATTTACGAGACAGTAGACAGGTGGTCGGACTCGGGACCAAGGTTCTGCTCAAATGAGACAAGCCCTATCATTGTGCAGCATCCCGGAGACTCGAAAATATGAAAAAGTTGACAGAATTGTAAAGCTCAATTATTTTTAGAATAGATATTGGGTTTATGGAAGCAGGAATTTTTTGGATGCAAGCGGACAGTCTTGAAGTACAAGTGGTTTTTTTTTAGTTGAATTCTGCTTATTATTCTAACTACTTCCTAATACTTGTCGATACCTGAACAAGAGTTCGATCGAATATTCATGAATAATATTGACATATAACATGATTTAGAATGTTTAAGAAAAAAATATGTTTATTATTTTTAAAAGAATCCACGTCCACAGAAATCAATTTGTAATTACGACTGCATGTTAAGGGTATTAGGGCAAATAGGGAAAATGCATCGTGAGGAGCATTTAGGCTCGGCTGATGTGCATAAGAATGCAAGAGGAGTCCAAGACAGAAAGCAGGGGTTCCCGAGGCGAGAAAAAAGGCGAGGAAGGTGTGCTCGGAGGCGTGCACCGGGCAGACATTATTACACAGCGACAAGTGAATAATTTCACGGTGCGCCTAGCTATAAATTAATCGGTCTCGTCCGCTTGGCGCCGAGCGCAACAAAATTTGCAACCGTGAACACGAGAATAATCTCCTGTGCGGTTTCTACTCGATCCTCCCACGTGTCCAACCGCCGTTGACCGAAACTAGTACGGCGCCCTGAGCTCGCCTAAACGAGGACAATCGAGGCTTCTTTCGGCTCGGACATAATGAAACTAATCGCCGACAGATTGTATCGCGTCGGGAACGACCGGTGACGCAACAAAGAGCTGATTCAGCCGACTCGATACGCGCCGGCAGATAGGTAAGAAAAGGAGGTAATAGAAATTCATGAGGTCGCGTCCGAGAGGCAAATTAATATCACAGAGGGGATAAAAAGATAAATGAGATTTTTAATTGGACAGTGTCGACAGACACGGCGGAAAAAGATGGAGACCAGCTGGCTCGGGCGAGCAGAGAAAAAAGGGATCGCTAAACTCCGAACAAGAAACTAAGAAACGCGGAGATTCGATCTCGTTGAAAAAGAGATGGGGAACATAAATGCCTGTAACGATTGCAAACATTGATTTCTCTTTGCAAAAAAATTTGTGAATATTTTCGAAACGTCAACGAAAGTGTACAAAAAATCTGATACCGAAAAGTTGTGTAGTTTTGTAGTAAAAAATGGTCAAAGTTGCCCTAAATTGGTTCAATGAGTCCCTGAAACGTGGAGATTCAATCTCATCAAAAAAAGACAGGGAACAACAAACGCTTGTAACAATTGCAAACGTTGATTGTTCTTCGCCAAAAAATTTGTAAATATTGTCGAAACGTCAACGAAAGTGTAAAAAAAAAATCCGATACCGAAAAGTTGTGTAGTCTTGCAGTAAAAATTGGTGAAAGTTGCCCTAAAGTCGACCAGTCCCTAAATCGCGAAGATTGGATCTGATCGAGAAAGTTTCTGACCGGAACCGACACTCGGCCCGCCGGTCAATTAGCTGGGTAACGAGATTCTAATTGAGGAGTCGTGATAGATACCACGGACAGGTGTCTAATTAGTGGGGCGACTGGAAATATCAACCGGTGCCGTGTACAGTCGAATCAAAAATCCCTTGGAGCCCATCCATCTTGTATTATCACTTCTATCAGGATCACACGACAAACTACAACGAGATAAATTGCAGAAAGTATTTTATTAGCACGTGGGGAATGATTGAATGACTTCCAATGAAAAGGAAACAGCGAAGTTCCTTCTGGAGAAACATGTTCCCTATCGAAAAGATTAGAAATTCTCATCATTAACGAAACGGGAACCAGTTAAAAATTTATTTCTTCGTTTAAACATCTCGGTAATTGAATCTACACATTTTTGTCGACAACTCTAACATGTGACACAGCTACCGGAAGTAGATAGTTCCCATATTTACGATCTTAAACTATAACGAAGGACACAATCCCATAAAATAAATTACAATTAGTGGTACAGCAACTTTCGACTCGCGAGGAGCGAATCCGATTTATGTACGAGCTAATACATAGCTGATTAGCTTTCCAAAATTTCTCCAACACATTATACAAAGTATAATCGTCAAGATTGTCATCTGTGGCGGAACGAAAGCATCACGAAGCGTTAAATCGAGTGAACCGCGTTCTCTATCCACGAAGCTTGTCCCAGGGAGAGGAGTCGTGTCGTATGCAGAAGCTAGCCGGTTAATCCTGGACGAAGAAGCTTAAGGCTGCCGTGCACGCGATGTTACGTGAGTGGTTGCCACGAATGTTCCACCTTCTGCGGTTTTGGCCCGCGGTTTCTCGCGTGGCCAAGCTCCTTCGGCATTGTTAACCTCCCTCCACGTGCCCGGGTCGTTATGATAGTCCTCTTTGCTCGTTACCGGTCCTGTAATTGCTAGACACGGGACGACCATAAGCTGCGGGAGTCGCCGATTTATCTTCCGGACGCTCTAACTTCGCTGGGAACGCCATCTTGGTCGGCGATCCGTTTAATCCCCGATCCATTTCATTTTTACGAGACTATTGAAACGTGATCTGTGTTCTTGGTTTAACCCTTGTATAATCAACCAGGTACCCGGCTATTTCTTTCAACAATTTATTAATGTTCCTCTAAAAAATATTACAAATTTTCTCTGAATGTCCATTCTTTACTCGCTAATATATTAATTTATAGTCTCGTAATGAGAATTTGTGCAAACACGTTAAACACAGAAAGGTTCTAAGGGTTAATCACGTGTAGTTAAGTATAGTTAGATTTGATCTCGGACCATTATTTCATATTTGTGAATCGAGAAATACGAAAAATGAATTTTCATGCAGAGTAAGGTTTCGGTTCTACCACTTCGTGGCTGACACAGAAAGATTTAGTCTCGCACAAAGACGCAGTCTAGTCACGAATCTTCGCAGGCGTTTTTCTAGCAAGCGCCGAGATCTTCAAAGAGGACGCTCTCGCGATTAGAGACACGGTGAATCTGCATACAATGAAGGAGGACAGAGAGACAGAGGGCTTTAACCGAGAGACTCTTCGGGGCAGAAAGCCGCGAAAGCAATAACGCGAGACGATAAATTTTCGAGCGTTTTAAAGGGAGCCCCGTCGCCGTTCGTCATCGTTCTCCCCGGGCCTTCGATGCTTTCAAACGGAAAGGGCATGGCCGCTGGCAGCTTCGTTTTGGCCCGTATACATTATTCCGGATCGTGGACGAGTCGTGCACCACTGTTAAACATTCCCAAAACGAAATGGACATTGAACAATTCGACTGTGAACCGATAAAACCGGTACCAACATTTTTTCCAGAAAAATAATAATGTTCCCATTCACGCACAATATTAAATACATAAATAACTATATTAAATAAGGCTGGGTCTACCTAAATTTCAAACTTTCAGCAGCCAATCAAGGGGAAACAGTTACGGAAACAGTGCGGAAACGTATGGGAAGCTACAGTGGAGACAAGTTTTGATCTGGCGACTCTAGTTTGAATTACAGTTAGAATGACCGCGCGTGAAGTAACAAAATAAAACGTCAACGACCTTTACGATTGGAGAAGTACAGTGAATTGAAGAGCAATTAAAAAAATAACGGGGCAGGCAGCGTCGCGGCGATTCCAAGAGCCCGACGACGTACAAAAGAACAGCGCACGGTTATCAACAATTGATAGGGCCGTAAACAAAATTTCTCCGGCGCGGCTAAGTGGTAAGGCGAACCGGAGAAAGCGAAAGCGCCAGGATGCGAATAAATGGATCCAGCCTGGCCGAGAGGGGTTCTATCGGTCGAAGGGGTCTTCAGCTTTACGAGCCTGGACAAAATTGAGGAGGAAGGGAACTGGTCTCGGACGCGTTTACACGACGACACCGAGCGGACAAGCAATCGGGGGACTAACCTCGGCTAACCTTCGCTCACGTGAACCTCCTATCCTTCGTTAAGCCTTGATTATTCCGAGAGTTAAGTTACCACGGGTGACTGCATTATACGCGAGTTGTTCCACGGCGTCTCTTCCTCTGCTAAGCAATATTCATCCTGACACACCGGCGATCCTGCGTTCTCTATGATTCTACCTTCGGAACGATCATCCTGTGGAGAGGATGTTGAAGGATTCCCAGGTGGAAAGCGTTTTCCGCCGGAACAAGACAGGTTGAAAGCAGCCTCGAGGAGTCTAGAGAGTGCCACAGGTTGATAGCTAGGACCTCAATGGGGTCGACAATGTGTGCTTGTACGAGGCTTGCGCAATCGGTGAGCTAACTCAGCTGGGGACCTGCTAATTTTTCGCTCATCGTCTCCTATCGACTTTGGCCTAACTCTGCAGGGACTTTATCTGTTTGTCTATGACATGTAGAATACTAATGCAAAGTAAAAATTGTTGCAAGAATCAGAAGCCACTTTGGAATTTGTTGGTTGAACTCGAACTTCGTCGACGCCAACAAAAACGTAAATAAAAATTAATGGGGAGCACTACGTCGTCCTAGGAGATGGGGATGGTCACGTGACAACTCCAGTACTGAGAGAGGGTAGTAAGGTTTGCAGCAATTGTGCAGCTCATAAAAATTGAGTTTGCATAAAGATGAGCGGTCTATTGATGACGGTCGATCGACAACGCGGTAAATCATTGGAAATAATCGGAGGGGCTCGGTGATTCCAGTTGTCCGATGATTCCCGGTGCTTGTCCATTCGCGGGGACGCGTTCATTATGGTTTATTCATAAAACGTTCGACGGAGGACAACGTCGCTCGTCGCGCGGCAAATTTAGTCGCGAATAGAATATCTGCGAGAATGCGCGGCTGTCGATCCGCGACGTTTATTGCTCGCGAGGAAGAGGATGGGTCGAAGAGACTGTCTTAAGATTTAATTTATTTAGATTCTTTACAATTTTTATAATAGCCTGTGGTGAAGAAAGAAATTTATTCAATGAGTTCTAATGAAAATGTTCTCTTCTTAATTTTAATGAAATTGAAGATTTGACTGATTTTATGCACTTGTCATAAAAATGAACAGGTGTGATTTGTCACAGTAGGAGAACTGAAAATATTAATAAGTTATTTTCAATATATTAAAATTTTTAATGCGAGGTTCACATTTCTATGTAGCTCCTGCATTCTGCAAACGGCCAATGAGTTTATTCAGGGAATTCTTTTTGGGTTAGGTGCCGAGGAATTTTTCTTTTGATATGATCTTTCGATAGCACTGACAATGAGAACCACTGGCAACAATCCGACGGTAAATTACAAGCCACGCGAATACCTACACGGAACATCGAATCCGCGCCGGTGGTCGGGCAAGATGTACGCGGAGAAATTACAAGAGACAATCGATCGGTTTTTCCCCGTGGTTTAATAACGAACCAACGAGCAAAATGAGGACTGGTTATTATTTTCATCGAAGCTTTTTGTTGCACGATAATTGGACGTCCAGGACAGAGGTTGCGTCGAAGCCTGACCCGGAAATTAGATATTAAAGTTGCACCGAGGGAATGATCATAAGAAATCGACAGAAAAGAGGACAGTTGCAGCTGTGGTTGTAAAAATTGCAACATTTCGACAGATATCGAAGTAGGACAATTACCTACTCGACGATTTACGATTTCCTATCGTGCTGATTAGGGCTGACTTATCGTCGGGAGTTTCCTGCGAGCAGACGGAATTTTGCAAGAAAGGAAATGTTCATCGCGTAGTTCGAGAAAATCGAGAAATTCAAGAAAATTAACACTCCATTCGATTACTATCTTCTAATTCAAACTTTGTCATTTCAATTATTTTTCTAGCTTTGATATTCTGGAAGTTATTTCTCCCCTTTTACAGCAAAACGAACACCAATAAAAAATAATGGAATTGCAAGGACTACTTGAGCTAATTATTGCCAACATTTTCCCCAAAGTCGGATTAATTTTTTCTGGTCCTAAAGACTAAGGGTTGAGGGTTGTTTCCAACCCCTGAATAAAAACAACGAACAAAAAATACTCTCTTAATGTTCCTCAAAATCGGATTAATTTTTGCCAACCCTACACACTAATAATCGCCCCTCACTTACTTTAACACTAAACCTACTACCACTGGTTCCAGATTTTTTGCTGTTCAATTATTGAAATTATAAAGATGCTTCCATGGTAAATGATTAAATTAATATATTTAATAGCTCAGATATTATAATATCAACCGCACAAAGTTTAAACAAATTTAATCTTGTTATTTTTATAACGCAACATGACCCGGCTACTTTTAAAACTCGGTAGGTTTAGTGTTAAGGGTTGTTTCCGCGCCTCCCAACGCTAACAAAAAGGTATTACAAGGATTATTGGCATAATTATCGAAAAAATCGGCGGAAGTGGTAGCACAAAGGCGCTCCAGAATTCCGCTAATACCTTGACTTTCCATTTCGAGAGCAGGAGGTTAATCGACGGCTCGCTGCCATCGAGATTCCTCATTGACAGCGTGGTTCCCAGTTCACGACTGCCAACGACGAGAATGCGCGAGATCTGTTCGCCTCTTTATCCCGTGCTCGTATTGAAATATCCTACCGCCGCGCGGTACTTTACATTCCACAGGGGGAGTAATTACTTTTTGCATCGGACATCACGAGTTTCCCATGAAACGGGCCCGGTGTGCTCTTGTACAGGGAAATCTCGCGGAGATAAACGTCGCTCCGCCGTGAGATATTACCCGTAAACTTCTCCTTGCGGAAGCTACCGCGGAACATTGTATTGTTGCTGCCGGACTGCGGCCTGCACTGTCAACCTTATAGCTTGTAAATATCTTTCTTAACTATCATAGGCGAACAGGCGAAATTAGCGTGACCTCGTACAAGTTCCCTATTTTCTAGGAAAAAATATCTTTCGGAGACTGACACGTCCACACAATGATCAAAATTAAAATAAAAATAAATGAAGATCTACTTCTAAAAATATACGCAACTTAAAATCTCACACTATAATCCAATGTTAAATAATTAGCTGCAAATTTCCAGTTAGCCAATCTCCACAGAGATGACTACACAGACTGATTGCGCAAATGAAATTAAAAACTTAAAATCAGAAAAGGTATACTGAAACGATCAACGCGGAAGATCTCTTCAGGTTCTTTGTACCGCGAACATTTTCAGAATTCAGCTGCACAAATCCACAGGAAATTTGCAGTTCGCGGTACGGCCTCGCGGAAACGTTCGAATCTCCCGTCGAGCGTGTTCAGGACGAGAATACTCGTGTTAGGGTAGCGCGGGTTTTCCAATTCAGTGTTCGTGGAACTCGGATTGGCTCACGACACGGCGGACGTGGCACGAGCAGCAAATAAATCGCGGCGTCGAGAGGTCTTATGCTAATCCGCTTGGCACGAGTGTCTATTACGAAAGTCGGTGGGGTAAAAACGCCGGACCAGTGAAAAACACGGTGTAGAACGGTGTACAGAGTGTCGCCAGATTAAGACTTGCCTCCCACTCCGGCCGGTCACGTGATGCGTTCCGTCGTGCGTGCGTCAGAACGTCACGTGACTGATCCTGTACTGGTAGAGGGGAGTTAAAAAGATTTCTGGATTTCAGCGAACTAGTTTCCGCTTTAAAAAATAATTAAAAAAAGGAAATTAATGAATAGAGGAATAGATGTTTATTCTGCATAAAGATTATCAGCTGATCAATGTACTCGAAAAATCGACGAGTAAGTTCCTTTTCATTTTACGAGGATGGGAAATATCAAAACGCAGTCAGAATTGCTAATAATTCACAGTTGTACCAGGATGCTCGTACGAACCAGTGGTGTATATCGGTTCAGCTGGTGTACCGGTTCGGCCCGGTATCTCACGCGTGCAAAAAGAGCAATCGATCGGGAACGGCCGGCCATAATCGCGCTCGATAGCAGTAATATTGATTCTGACGAGGTGCTGAGAGGTTTCCGGGGCCCGTTCTCTCGGCGTAATTCGCGTTACACGGCACTTTCGTTGATCAGAGCTCTCAGAGATCGGTGCTCGTCCCGACCGTTTACCCGTATCTTATCGCGCGGCTATAGTCTCTTACCGAGAAGTAATACTAGTTGCAACGAGCGAGCGGTAACAGGACGCTGCGTAGTAAGTCACACAAGACTGGATAAGATTACATCTTTCGAAGGTTTTGCGAATAAATTACGTGATCCCTCACGAAACCTACGGCGTCCTGTTCGGTGATGTCGAGGATCGTTTGAAATTATATTACACGCTGTTACGAGCGGGTTAATGAGCGCCCGGAGGCAGTCGCGTGAAATTTCAGGCAACAACCTGTCGCTGTCGTAAAAACATACCGTGGCGAGATGAAAAGATGAGCCCCGGGACGGCACAGAGCCAAGAGGGGTCTATCGTTCCGCATAGAAGCAGTAGGATTCTTCACGCGCTTCGATTAGTGTGTGCGACCGCTTCGGCCAATAGAATTTTTCTTCTATTTCAATTCGCTCAATCGCCAAATCGGCCGCGCATTCCTGCCAGGGACCTTCTTGTCGTCTCACCACGATACACCCAGAGTCACCAATTGAGGGGAAATACAGTTACCCCCTCTCTGCCGGTACCGGATCAGTCACGTGACCGGGCGGAAGCGTGGGGGAACGGTAGTGTAGGGAGGACAAGTCTCAATCCGACGACTCCGAGGAAGAGTACGAATCCGATTCACGGTTCACCGATCTCGAGGCTCGTGTGCGCGCGATTTCGTGCCTGCTCGTTGCGTTTCATTCACGAGCAGTTGCCCCGAGCGAGATACGGTGAATGTTAATGAGAGCCGGCCGGTCAGCTGCTCGATCCCCGGCCGGGATCGCAGCAAGATGATCCAGCCAGACGGGAAATTCCAAGATCCGTCTGGGGATCTGCGATTCCTACTTGTTCCTCTTCCTTGATCGACTCCTTGTTCGTCCATTTGGAATTCTTCCGGAATTCTGTAAATGTTGATGATCTTGGCTGGTTCCTTCGACACTTTTTAAAACCGTAGTACACAATGAAAGAAAAGTTCAAGGAGGTCAAGGACAATTTTGAAGAATACGCCTACGGCAGCCAAGATATTTCTCTGCACCTTGTGCACAAGATTCGAGAGAAAATGGACAGTTTAGTGATCGAGATATCGAGAGAGTGCAGCATGGGCGTGGATCGGAACCGCTGCCCACCCCGAGTGCAGCTTCGAGCGCAGTTTGCGAAGGCGGAACGCAAGCCGCACCGGAACTGCATTATTCACGCTCGATTTTTCGCGAGTCGAGCGCGCAAAAAATATGCAAAAGTCCAGAACGGATGTGCACGTCGCAAGAAACCACCGAGCAGCCCGCCATGGGTGGTTCAACCAGGAGAGATCGGGCCGCGCGACAATGGCGGCGGACGGGGTTCTTTACGTAGATAAACAAAACACGTATATAATTACGTAGATAGAGAAAACACCTGTGTGCTTCGCTGACTATCGGAGAAATGTAACTTGAACTCGCAGTCAAGCGTTGTTTATACACATTTACGGACTGAACTCGTGGGACGTGTAACGTTCACAACGAGCTTTGACGTGTTCAGGATTTCTCGAGGGGCACGCGGTACGCCACTGTGCCGGCAAATTTATGACCACGATCTCTCGACCAGGCTATTCGTCAGGGACGATCGCGAATCTCAATCCTGGCGTGCACCGTCTTGACAGAGTGCGCCGCAGCAAGAAGGAGACAGCCCGCGAGCGCAGTTCGTATTACAAAGATCCGGCGAGATCTTTGCGCGCTTTGTCAGCGGGCAAAAACCGCGGAGACCAGAGCTACTCTTCGCGGCAATTTGTCCTGGCCGGTTCTTTATTGTTCCACCGTGGTTAGGAGTGTCCTTCGGGAGATAATCGATTCGTTCCCATAGGATCCACCGATTCGACCCAGAGTTACCCTCGTTTCTTCCTCGATTAGTCACGTGACCCAGCGGAAGTGTGGGGGAGCGTTTTGGAAGGGGAAGCTTCAAAACTCTGTGAAATCGTTGAAAAATTTATTTTTCTCAGGAACGAATCGTCCACAGATTTGAACATTGAAGTCTCCCCTTCCCAATGAGACCTCAGAAATTGATGTACGATTTTTTTCACGGTTTTATTAAATAAAAACGAGGACTAAGTTTGGAGGTGTAAAACAACCATGATGTACGTAGCTGTAAAGTTGCTAAAAAAAATCGTACCTCAATTTTTATGATTTCGTTGTAAAGAGGAGACTTCGATTTTTAAATCTGTGGAAAATTCATTCCCGAGAAAAATTTTTCAACGTTTCCGCGGAGGTTTGAATTCGTACCATTTTTTGGAAGAAATGGGTCCTCAGTGTCTCATCCGAGTTGCGTGTACTAATCGCTGGCATAGTGAATCACGCGTTCCGAGAACATTGTGCTCCGTAAGTGACCCTTTCGCGAATGGTTGGCGGCAATTTGCTAATTCCAGCACCGTGTCCCTAATTTCGCTGAATAATTGGGCAAAATGGTGGAAAAATCCTGAAACCGTCGGACAGCTCTTTAATCAGCAGTGTACTGTTATTTATGCGAGTGAGCGGCGTAGACCAAATAGAGAACAATTTAATGAATTGCTTCGTGTGGAGAGCTGTAGACAAGCAAACAGGAAGCGACTGACATAAATCAATAAAGCTTACGTTTTATTGTGCGATAAAAATAGCAGTCCGTTCTAAAACAAACACTGAGCCAACCGGAATTGTTTTTGATAAAAATAGCAATTGATTCTAGAATAAACAGCGTGCCAACCGGAATCATTTTTACGACGCGAGTTTTTTCGTGTTTGTTCAGGTTCGAGCTCATCGCTCGAGACACATAACGCATGTGGAAGCGATTTGAAAGCGGCTACGTGGGTAACGCGGCATTTAGTTAGCACTAATTGCTGGAACCCACTATCTAGACGCGCGCGGAATTCGCTAGACGGTTGATAAACGGTGCATTTCAATTCGCGAGCGATCGAGGGATCGAGGATAGTCGATACGGAGATAGAAAGCTCGTTAATCACGGAAGAAACGTGTTCCAGCCCGTGTGGCATACTGATTCAACTATTCGAAGCACCTGGACTTCACCGAGAGTACGTACACTGTACCCGATCGCTCCCATTTTAATTGCTCGCGAGTATCGCCGATCGATAAATGGCTCGTAATTGATCGCGTGAAGTAGGCCGTGGCCTAGGATCGAGAGATCGTCGACAATGGGCCTGGCGGAACGAAATGCCGTGATCCTGGGTCCAAGGGCGTAGATCGATCTCCATCGACACCATGGGATTCCGCGAGTAGGCGCGGTGATCGAGACGCTCCTTCGTAGATCGCGATCAAAGGTCGCCATCAATCCACGCCGAGTCCGAACGCGCAAAAAAATGGAGATCGATCGCTGTCTCCGACCGCATTGTTTGGACATTCGTGCATACAATTTACTTTTGTTCGTTTCTAGGGATCTATGATCCACGACTGAAAATCAAAATACTTCCATCAATGTATTCCTGACGTTCTCCCGATTAAAATGAGTCCAAACACGACGTCATTCGGAGCTCATTTGTTTATATGAACTACCGTTGCCTGAATCGTTCGGATAATCGAGGCTGCACTATATCGTGGATTGAACAGGTAAATGTGCTCTGAATGGTGTCGTGTTTGAACTCGTTCTAATCGGGAAAGTGTCGCGGGCATGTCGATGCAGATAAATCACAAAAATATTGGTAAAAATTTTTTATTCTTAAATCTTGCATCTTGCTATGATAATAAATGTCTACCAGACGTTCGCAAAGGGGCAACCGAAGAGCAAGCCCGCACGCGAGTCTAGAAATCGGCGGCGTAAAAATAGCAAGCGAGGGTAATTAGTGTCGATTGGAGTTGGTAAAGTGTGGCCCGACGATACGGCTAACCCTCTTACAAGCGTGCAAGCTCGGGCACGGTGGAGCGGGCCGAGGTTAATTGAGCTCAATTAAAAGCGAAGCGATGCGCGGGGCCGATCGGGTCGATTCTATTCCGCCCGCGCGGTTTACGCGATTATCCCGAGAGATACAACCCCCTCGCGGGGTTAGGATTAACGTGGAGTGGAATAACGATATCTCCGTTTGTTACAGACGACGAGCGTGGGCGGCGCCAGCGTGGTGGAAAAGCTGTCCTTCTACAACCACACGGAATGCGAGTGCAAAGAGAGGACCGAGTACGACACGACCAACGAGAAACCACCCGAACAGAGAGTCTACAGGCACTATCAGCCATCCCCCCCAACCTCAGAACATGAGAAGGGCACAACCCAGAAAGCCGTGAGTCCCTTCGACTCCCTCTTCGAGAGGCTCTTTGTTCCTGCATTCGCTGTGCAAATGAATTCGGTGCCTCCTTCGAACACAACATTCTCGTTTCTGTTGCACCTCGCATTTCTGCAGTCAGCATTTTCATCCAGGAAAACTATTTTTAACAAATGCTAAACTGTTCTTATATTTTGCAATTGGTTTTAATCATTGCCATGCAATTATTCAAATTAGTATCAAGCTACTTCCATGTCACTATCATGTTAAATTCAACCTCCTGTTTAAATTAAACAGCTAGAACTACCTCCAAAAATATGTTCCAAAAACTTGATAAAAAGCAGTAACTTTGGTGTTGGAAAGAAGATGAAGGCGCCGAACGAATTTATGCACCAGATGCACAAATCGAACCGTGCCAGAATAATTTATGATTCGAAATCGACCAGGTGCCGCTGTCCCTCGGAGTTCACGCCCAGGATCACGACGGAGGGCGAGTGCCATTGCAACTGCTACGAGACCCATCAGAACTGCGTCAAGATCAGGCGAGGGAAGGGCTACTTCTCCTTGGCCGATCGATTGTGAGTAGTAAAATCTTTCGTGTCTCAATTTTCAATTTTCTCCATTTTATCCGAACTTGATATCCGACATATTTGGATTGCAGGTGCATCCAAAACGAGGAATGCGCGATGCCAAGCTGCGAGTTCGGCGACTACATGCGTCGCCAAGGGAAATGTCCCAGGAAGAAGGACAAGTTCGACGCGATCGTCAACTTCCGGACGAACCTGAGCCACCGCTACAGAAGTTAAACGCGCTGTGCGAGAAGAATCAAAGGGATCAAAGATCGTGTGCCAGTGAGAAGAGATAGATGAAAGAGATACACGAGAGAGAAAAGCTGTAGGACGAGAGCGCGAGGATCGCGCGACGATTAATCGACGGTGCCATTTTCTTTCCGAGTGCCTTCTACTGTTTTCTTTTCTACCAGAGAGACTCGTTATACATATGTGCATACCTCTCGGGGCAGTTAAGTACAGAGTCGCCAGATTAAGACTTGTGTCCCCGCTTCCCCTTCCACGACGCTGATCCCCCCCCGCTTCCGCGCGGCCCGATCACGTGACGCGAGAGAGGGAAACTTTTTCCCCCTTGAATTCGTGCTTCCTCCCCTCGTCTGGCGACTCTAGTTAAGTATAGGGAAACAATCCTTCCTGCTTTGAGCTGCGTCGGCCATCGACGACTGTACTCTCCCCCCCCTCTCTCTCTTTCTTCGTTGTCGTTTCTTTGTTTTCTTTTTTTATATACTATTGTTGTCGACGTCGATCGTACGATAAGAGACCGGCGACAGACTGCGAATCGCAAATATTGAACTCCCACGGCGTGTCGCCCGAGGCTTCGTTGCGCGAATGACCGCGCGATGCACTATGCAATTATGCAGTCTGCGAAGCTGCAGTGCCTAGCCGAAAGTTACGCTTTCATGTGGATCTTCCTCTCCAGCGAAATTATTACTGCAGGATATAGAAATGTAATTTGTATTCGTCTTAGTGTCTGTCTCATATTCGATCATCGTTAGTTGCAATCTAAAATGCATAACATCAGTGAATCTTCGATTTCGAAACTTACGCGGTATTTTGGAAATTGAATTTTGGCTGTGGAAAGCTGCTTTCGCAGAGCAGAGTGCGCGAGCAGAGTCTCCGTTGCAACAGACTGCGATAATGCTTCGCCTCCGAACACTGTACAATAAAATTGATGTTTCCGAAATTGCCTAATGATCAGACAGCGGATTTGATGCGTTTATGTTAATTTCAGCCTATCTACGGCATTCAGAAAGAACACTTGTTTGTTGCAATTCAGGTAGAAAATTTTTACTTCGCACGAAGATCCGCTGTCTACTAAAGTATATCCCACGAGAGAGTAACCCCGTTTCCATTAGGGCGAAGATGCGCAACGAACGACGAAAACTGTTACTCTCTCCTGGAATATACTTTAGTAAGTAATTCTTAATCCACACTCACTTTTAATTATACATTCTGGAGTCTGTCTACGCGAGTTCGAGAATTTTATTATTTTATGGAATACGATTTTGAAGGGAGCATTATTGAAGTCATCGGCGAGAGAAGGGCCAGCCCTTTGGATTTCGCGAGAAGGGACGTCGAGGGTCGTATACCAAAGTGAGAGAACCGCGATGAGAGATTTGCGGCGTTATTAAATAGGTCCCTCGACGTGCCGATTTTTGAAAATGTTTATCTCTACAATCTTACATATTGCGATTCTTGCGGAAGAAGTTCTCTCTGTGTACGGTGTCGATCGCGATCGAATGGATCGTGATCGAATGGTCACGTGTTCGATCGTGTACAGCGAGAAGAGAAAAACCGATTGCCATGTAGGTGTAAGCTCAGAATCCCTGGTATATAAGAAGGATATTGTAACACGTTTACGTTGTGTATCCGCGAAACTAGTTAATTGTAGTCGAGATGCTCGCCGCGTTTCGGGGAGATCGAACCGTTTCGATGTATTAGCAAACGATCGTGGCCCTTGGCCTTAATTGACACCTTCAACCTGTTACTAAATAAGTTCAGATGATTTCAAGTTCTTAAAAAAAATTCTTCAATGGCCCTCCATTCGATCTATAAGACTCATTCTTATGATATAAAAATTCTCGATTATCCGATAAGAATCCAACGATCCCGAAAAGTCCTATTAATTCTATTGGGCCCACTGTTCGACCTAAAATAACTTCCACGTCGTTTTATAATGGTAAAACGGTCCCCTTCGATTTGGTCGCTTTCTAATGGAAATAAAAAATCTCGTCGTTACGAATGGCATTCACATTGAGTAGCATTTAGAAAAGAATTACAAACTGGGCCACAGGTTGACCGTGTTAAGAAACGAAGAATGAATCTCGAGATCGCGGCTCTTCGTCAGTCCCTAAAAGATAGATCGCGCTTAATTTATCGATAAGCGTAGCGCGAGAGGATCATCGAACCCCGAACCTGTACAGACCACGAAACGACGGACATTCGAAGAAGCTATTTAAGTATACGAGAAAGCGCGCGAGCGAGGGATGTGGAAGCAGAAGAAGAAAACGAAAATAAGCCTGTGCGACTCTCATCGGAGTCTTGAGTATTTCGTGTCGCGCGACCATCCCCTCACCCCCCTCCCCCTTGAATCCTTCTCCGATCCAACTAAAAAAAAACGTGTTTTGTACGCTTTTATATGCATTACTATAATATATACGTATGTATTACTCGATCGCGAAAACCGGTAACCGATCCAGCATTTATAAGCCGATGGAGAACGTCGTGTCACGCTTTGTCGTCCGATGATCGAATTCCACCGATTTTGGAACGAGATCGTGAAGACAAGATCGTACAAGATGCGTGTGTACACGACTTATTTGAACCGTATCAATTGTTGTGAATGTTGAACACGCATCTAACTCGATATTCAAGCTTGCTGTTGTACTCGCTACCGACAGTAGACAATATACATAATAGTACGTAGCCAGCAAACCATGCAGTAAAATTGTATAAAGAAATTCATGATTATCGTTTCAATAAAATCACAATTGTGTATTTTCTTATTATTATTTAAATAAATCACGATTCAATTGTAGCTGACCTGGTGTTCGTAAAGACCCCTGGGAGCGGCAGCTGGTTTTTCTTTGAACCAGTGCAACTTATTCCGTGTCGCAAGGTATCTGGTTCTGATCCAGACTAAAAAGCACCTGTCATCGACGAGACTGCCAGCCGCTGTGCTATTCAGCGACATAGGCAAGTGGGCACATGTGGGCGCGGGGATAACGTGGAACTTACAGTGATCTAAAATACCACATCGCTATAAGTTCTTGTGGGAGTTCGTGTCACTCGAAAATTTCGGTGTCCTCTTACGCCCTCTAAGATATATTCTGACTGGAATGAGAAACAGAAGGCCATCGACATGATCTCGTCGGTGCAGAAGGCTACTGAGGAGATTCTCGTCGGTGAGAAGGCAAATCGTTACAAAACCATTATATTGATCATCATGAATTGTTACATTCTGTACCGAGCAGATATTTCAGACAATGTTGGTTTCAATATTAAAAGCAAAACTCAAGGACAAAAATTCTTAGAAATATATTATTGAAGCATAATTTTAGGAAACCCAACAATTCCTATTTCAAATTTTATATGAGACACCTCAATTTGTAATTTCAAAATATTTCATTTCCGGCACGTTGTCTTCGAAATGAATATTAGATAAAGTTGAAAAATGGAAAAGCGCAATCAACAATGTATGCTCGCTAAGTTTTAAACCCACCTTTTTGGATCCACCCCATGCGTAGGGGTGACTGGACAGCGTGTATGGTTACTTACTACCTGTCCCTTCGGCACTGGGACTTTACGATGCGGTCTCTTGAACCTGGGAGGTTAAATTGAATGAATAAGTAATAAAACCATTTGTAATTGTACTTATTACTATGTGCCACGTGTTGGCTGCATGCCGGTCTACTAAACAAATGGCAACAAATTAATAATGGTACACTAAAAAAGAAATTACTGAAAAACTACCAGATGGTCGACAGTACCATAAAGTCATTCCTAAGGTACAACATTCGCGAGAATTTAAGTGGGATTTCTGGATCTGAGAATGATTTTCCCCTAGGATTGTTTAAACGTTTGACGACTCGAATTAAAGGTGGTACTTTATCGTAGCGACACTTTGATTCAGAAGGAACATAAGAGCACATGGAAAAAACAATAGAATCCCATTGTCAGCTCGAACTCTATTGACTCGATAAAATTTTTTAACTACGAAATACAACCATAAGGTGTAAAAGGAAAACTTTGAAAAAATACCGACAATTGTTCTATTTTCGCAGCATTAGCTCGATGTGATTGTCGATTTTTAATATGTTATTGAACAATTGGTGTTATTTCTAAGAAACAAAATATTAAAAATCGAGAATAACACCGATTGCCCGGGTCTCACCACGTGGAGGTTGCTGCGAGCGAGACCCACCCACCCACTTAACACTAAACCTACCAATTCTTAAAATTTATTGCGATTTTAGATATTAGTCGTAAAATAAAAAATAAAATAAAAAATTCTGGAACCTGTCATTTTGACCAGTGATGGTAGGTTTAGTGTTAGTATTTCTTTAGGCCGCGCTCACAGTAGCTCCGATGTCGCACGATTCGGCCGATGTCCGACGTGTGTCTCTTTTTCGCGTGCTCGAAAAAAGAGACAGATGCGTCGGACGTCTACCAAATCGGCCGATATCGGACCACTGTGAGCGCGACTTTATCGGCCCACCCGACGGAAAATTAAAAGTTTCCAAAATTACAGAATATAAAAAAAATCCCTATTTATGTATACACCCTTCCTAATATACATTTGACAGGGTTCTATTTTTGACCACTGTACAAATGAATATGTAGTAAGAAGAGCCTGATTACGAGCCTACCCGTCCGACCCCCTAAATCGTCTTTATTTGAATTTATTTTCTCTTTATTTATTTATTTTATTTATTTATTTCATTTAATTTATTTATTTTCTGATTTTCTTATTATAAGCTTTTTGCATATTTTTTATTCAATTTTTTCACTTTTAGTGATTTTGTCGTGTGTACGTAAAAATTGTTAATTTTGTTTAATCCTTTGTTGAGTAGAAAATGCATAGGAATTACATAAAAAATCACAAAGTTTTTCATATTTACTTTCATTTTGGCTTACACTTTGTGATTTTTCATCAAATTCCCATGTATTTCGTAACTCAACAATATTTTAGATTTTGTGTGTATGTATGTGTGTGTGTAAGTGTCTACAGGGTAGCTAACCCAATTTTTCTGAAATGAAAAGACAGTTGATTAAGTGGAATATGCAACAAAAATGACAAATGACACCACATGCAACCCACACACAGATAATAATCTACAGAAACAATACAACATGTACGACAATCACAAACTATTATGTTGAAGACGTCTGAATCGTTGAAGTTTCCAGTGTTTCCTCTTCGCTGTTTTAGTAGCAAACAAATGATCTAGAACAAACTTAATTTTCAATTAGCACACAAAAAAAAAAATAAAAAAAGAATAACACCTTTGCCATACAATTGTCCACTCGATGTATCCTTCAAACAAACCCGCGAGTGGACCATTTTCTCGCAACGCTAATTTACAAAGGACGATTGGACGTCCCGAAAAAAATCAAACGCGACCAGTGCATTATTATATTCGTGATGTTAATTTAATAGACATGTACAATATAAAAAATTCCCGTGCACTTTAATTTTCATACGCAACTCTACAGGAAATCTTCATGGGCCGCCATCTTATTTGTCTTACCTCAGGGACGAAGAATCTGAAACGAATCTTGGGTTAACACATAAAAAAAAATAAAAAAAGAAATATTCAGAACAGTTGTCCACTCGATATATTTCAAACAACGCGCGAGTGGACCATTTTTGCGCAACGCTACTCTACAAAGTGTGCAATGAACATCTCAAGACAACGCGAGCAGTGCATTCTCTACCGCGACGCTAATCTATTTAATTCAAAATAGAAAACTCCCGTGCACTTTCGTTTCCTTTTACGCAACTCTAAATATAATCGCGATAGTAGCCAATTATATATATGGGGAGGAACCAAGCCGAGTCATTCTTTCGCAACGCTAATCTACAAATAATAAAAAATAAATATCTTATTGAAAACGCGAACAGTGCATCATTTGTCGCAACACTGTTTTATTAAATTCGGTATAAAAAATCTCCCGTGCACTTTAATTTCTTTCTACGCAAATCTAAGGGAAAAGCAATGGCTACGAGTATGTAGGGACAGCCACACCGGCTGGGAGAAATCAGAATCAGTCATGAGGGTGCAGTGTGGCATTTTATTTATCGCAACTCTAAAAGGCGGGATTTTCTAGTATTTGCATATTAGAAAACTTTCACACAATAAACGATTCGATTCAGTTCTGTGAACTCTGACCGTACACGCGAGACTATACTTCACGACATCGAGTATTATAATAGATTCGGACATTGCAGAAACCAGTTTTGCAGGGCGCAATGAAAACTAAATTCCGTCGACAAAGCTACTGCACTAAACGTAAAGATACCCCGTCTTTTACCTTGCGGGCCGACGAGGCGTTCGATACGTTGTACATACACATCGTGTATGTCTACTAACGCGATCGAACCACTACAAAAAAAATAAACATGCTGGTGAAACGCAGTGGTACGTTCCACGCATTTAACGCTCACACACCGGCAAATGGCTAAAGGCACACGTCGCTACGTTCAGGTAAACTACAGTGTTTTCCGTCATCGTAAGTCACGCCTAACACCATGGCTTGCACCGCATTAGATGCTAATACGATGCTCACCATGGCATTGTCGTGCATACCGCCACAGGTGACGTAACTTAATACGTATTCTTTTTGTGTACGGTATTGTCGAACGACAGCGGAAACACTTGTTCCATTGCTGGAACGGCAAACGAGTCGTGTGTTACGGCACACCGCGGGGAGTTGAACGTGGCAACGTGCACCGTGATTTTGCGCTAACTGCTTACGGCAACTTGGCCTCAGAACGCACCAATACGTTTCTACTCTACGTAGTGGTCCGGTGGGCGTATGCTCCACTTTTTTACGGTATCAAAGAAACTAAAGTAATATCCAAATATATATTTGGATATCCATAAAATGTCTCTGAAAAATGTTTCATGCTCCGAGCGCGACTGGTCCTGCAATGTCAGTCCTCTACTCACTACTCTAATACGAGATCGCGACTCTTATAATTAAATCTGATCGTCTAGAGAGGTAAGTTTTCCAATATGCGTGTACTTTAATCCCGCCTTAAAACAACGCGTTGGTACTTTTCGCGACACTAAAGCAATCGCGACAACAAATTCTCGCAACGCTAATTCGCTAATTCCTCCTATTAATTCATTCGCGGCATGCATTATGAATGGCAAAGTCTACTAGTGGAGAGTACCGGTTCCTCCACTATCCCTCTTTGCCATTGTCAAAAACGGTAATTAAGCAAATCGTAGTCTAAACGAAATGAAGTAAATGCGAGGCAAGATAGCTAGCGACTGGGTTTCCAAGCCCATAGGATCAACCCCGGATCCAAACGCAATGACACCATCCACCTGCCTGGACGTCGTAACGCCAGGACAGATGCGCCCCTACGCTCAAAACGTTATTCCAACTAGCGAGTATACACTCCACGAGCTGGCCGCTTTGAGTATAGACCGAAGCCTAGTAACGCTGACTTTATCAGCCAGAGATGGTGCCACGCGGTCACGTGCTGCGAGGCCACCCCTACTTGAAGAGTAGGTGCGGGACCTCCACTAATCTCGTCCCAGACATTCTCTACTTCAATTTCGATTTCCACAAATACTACGCTAATTCAACCCGTTATTATTCTCTCGCAACTCTGATCGAAATCGCGGATGCCTACACCACACCCGGCAGCCGTTTCGACTGCGACCACTTGTTCAGTGGTCCATTGCAGCTGGAGCATGGGCGCCTGAAATGTCGAAAGACTCGAACGCAAACGCGATCCTTTCGCTGCGCAACGCTAATTCAACGAACAGAGAGAATTAAACTTTTATAAAATTGTTATATCTTAAATATTGCTTTTCAAGCAGCAATAAAAATGAAATGTGATTAGAATCGCGACTATTTTATTCGCAACGCTAAAATTAAACAATCTACATTGAAATGTATGAAAATCGCGAATATTTCCGCAACACTAACTTCAATCTCTGTTCACAATCGACTAATGCAATACCCGTGGTTTTTTTTCGCAACGCTATTTCAATCGCGGACGTGCCCATCTCCGCTGATCGTTGGGGCGGCGAGGCCTGCCCATGTGTACAACTAACTACTTCTACTACTACTACTTCTACAGACGAGTACAGTGACAAGGTAGAAATAAATTAAATGACTTCGCATCCGAAGATGCGAGGCCATTGTAGTTGCCCTCTTGAGCGACAGTTTGTCGGGGCCACTTCGGCATATAGCCTCTTCTTTTGGTTCGGCGGTCCGCCAAACAACTGAAACCCTAAACGTGCTCGCAGTGAAACGATCGACAACTTCCGAAACGCATCACAAGTTTCGAGAGAAGCCGATCGTTCCGCTGGTGCGATCGAGCAGGTGCGCAACGTTTCGAGACCCTATCCGCGCGCGTTCGCGTCCGCGTCCGCGAAAGCTACACGAGCAGGAAGAATAGAGCACGAAGCATTAATTCGAACGTCATGCCTCGTTCGATTTAGCTTCGAGACGAAACTTCCAGCTCTTCCGGTGACTGACTACCGTGCGAATCGCGGCCTACCCGAAAGAGAAAACGGTAGCCAGCCCCGGCCCCTACCTACTTAAAACGAACAGTCACACCAAGACGGTAAGCTACCTACCCTACCTAGCCCTATATTTAAAAAATGGCAAAAGACACAAGCTCTCCAACACATTCACAACACGATCTCCACACAGACGCCAGGGTGCAACAGCCTAACACCTAGAGAGAACGTCCCGGGACGCCTCCGACACCCTAACGTTCACATCTCACACAAGCATACACTAAGGTACGTACCAGTTTTCCTGAAATCGACTGACAATGGCAGTGATCATTGCGAAATAAATCAATAAATCGAAATAACAACTGAATTGACGAAGAATTAAATTACATGTAATTCTGAATATCACACGTTGTTTTTAATGACTTGAGAAAACTACTACACATATTCCACAAAGATCCATGTAGCATGTCACAGATCAACAGGAATATGTGCTACTGAATCTAGTTTAAAAAATCGACGCAATTCCCCTGCCTAATAACACAAACACACAAGTGGAAAATACGTCGTGCACGATACACTAACCACTGTCAGTCGCCACACATATGATTACAACAATATTCCATGTGCCCGTTGCTCTCATCCTCCCGAGTAGCGCCTGGGCACGCGAGAGGATTCGAGCAACGAACAGGGAATCTTAATATCCTGAAAATCCTAACTAAAAGAATCTGTTAGATTTTAAACGGGCTAATGTTCTCGCATTTTTGAAAAATGACTCTACTTTGAATTTAAAATTTGATGTTAATTTACAAATTGAATATTTAATTAGAGAAAACGGCACTGGAATTTTATCGTCGAATAAAAGGAGACTGAAATGATTCTAATAAAGATCTTATGCTTTAGATCTTATACTTTATGAACATATTTGAAAACCCTCGGACGATCCTTAAGACACAGCAAAGTTTCGAAATAATGAAAAAAGTACTCTATACTAAATGTAAAGTAATCGTCAAAGGTTAATTAATTAAGTAATTTTGCTTTGTCAAAAGAATCGATTTGTCGCGAATCGTCTTTTTGTACGTGGTATCTAATCTAATGTTTCTGAGCAATTCAAAATATAATTTTAAAATACAAACGATTATCTCAATGATAGAAAATGACTCTAATAATTGTGTTCCAAACTATGAAATTGTTCATTTACCTAAACAAAAACATGACGTACAAAAAGACCCTACCTAGCTAAGAAACAAATTACTCCCGCGGGAACGCCTAGCGTTCTCACGGTCACTGTACTCGTCTAAATTATCTACGAAAGAAGTAGAATAATAAAAAAGAGAGTTGTTTATTGACTTACTACTTGCTGGGAGGATGAGAAGCTACGTTAGAGACCTGAAATCAAAAAAATAAAACAAAAACATATTAAAATCGATTCTTAAAATTTCATTAGCATATAAAAATAATTTAATTTAAATGCTATTTAACAGTAGAATTACCGAACACTAAACACAATTGGCATACATATCAATAACAAAATTTCATTTATTTAGATTTCGTTTTAGTTTTGTTTAAATAATGTACTTCAGTAGAGAAGTCCACTAAAAAAATTTCTCAGAAATCATATTTATAGTTTTAATATTTCTAAAAGAACAAATCAGGAACAAGTCATTTTGACTCGTTGGCTAGTTCTAGTGTTAAATGATTTTCAAAATATGATAGAAAGTGTAGAATGTACAATTTTTCATTAATACTTTGTAAGGAAATGTTCTATAATAAAGATTAATTGTAAAAATGTCTTGGTACTCACATTCTCTCCCCCATGTAGACAACACGACATTTGTTCTCGATCTCACTATCGATGTCGTCTTTGGTCGTCAAGGTAGGCAGCATTAGGCATCCAGCATTAGGCAGCATTAGACAACAGGTTCAAAATATTTTATACCCTAGGGCTCTGTAACAGAAAGAATAAATCCATTTAATCTCCATAGGAATCAAATAATTAAAGTCGAATATTTATTAATTGTACTTACGCTCACGTCCTCTCCTGCTTGAAGAAAGCACCGAGTATCATCGAGTAGTATCCATGGATTCTTTTCCCTCGGAATCTGGAACAGAAACAACAAACTCATTAATTTCAGTCGACCAACAGTCAGAAACTAAATAAGAATTAATAATAAATAAATAATTCCAGTTGAATATCAAATCAAAATTAATTTTAACGGACATTAAATAAAATCGATATCTATCGCACGACACGACTTCAAATACAAATGATCGCCGTAACACAAGAGTAAATCCAAATTAATAGGAAATTATTGATTCAAATGGATTATTTATTATTTTTTCATTAATGATATGTATAAACATGTTCAATAGCATAGTATAATTTGAAATATAATTTGTACTCACACTCTTGTCCTCTCCTGCTTCAACAAAGTACGCCATGAAGCTGTCACGCTTTCGATTATCGAAAGCAACGTGAAGTATCGATCTGGGAAAGGAATATGGTCCTTCGATCGATGGATTTTTTTCCCGCGGTATCTGTAACAGAAATAGCAAATTCATTAATTGCAACTGACAAACAGGCAGAAACTAAATCAGAATTAATTATAAATAGACAATTCAATTTGAATAGAAAATCATAACGGAAATTAAACTAATTCGATTTCAATGTAACGACACGAATTCAGATAAAAATGATCGTCGTAACACAAGAGTAAATCCGAATTAATAGGAAATTAATGATTCAAATTTATTATTTATTAATTTTTCATTAATGATATGTATAAAGATGTTCAATAACATAGTATAATTTGAAATATAATTTGTACTCACGCTCACGTCCTCTCCTGCTTCAAGAAAGTCCGCCATGATAGTACGTCACGATTCGATTCTCGAAAGCATCGATCTCGGTACCAAGATGCACTTTCAAACGTTGATCCTTTTCCCGCGGAATCTGTAACAGAAAGAACGAATTCATTAATTACAATTGACTAACAATCAGAAACTAAATCAAAATTAATAGTAAATAAACAATTCAATTTGAATCAATGTTAATCGAGATTAAATAAACTTGACTTCTATACAACGAAACTAATTTAAATAGGATTGGTCGTCACGACACAAGAGTAAATTATCGCGAGAAGGCAACACGATTCGAGAATAAATTTAAATCAATGAAAATTAGATAAGGTTAAGCTTTACCTACAAAAACCAGAAATTGTTGCCTCTTTCTTATGTAATCCTGTAGATTTTGGCGAAAAAAATGCCAAAAATATACGCTTCACAATTCTAAGCGGTCAGTGGTTCACTTCAAAATGCGTATTTGACAGTTAGAAATGCCCGTGCTTGTGGCGCCACCTAGCGGCACCGCTCGGTAACCGCCGTGCGACCGTTATTACATACAAACATAGAGCGCATTCTTACCCGGCAATAACATTTGAAATTGGCACAAGAGTAAATCCGAATTAATAGGAAATTAATGATTCAAATTGATTATTTATTAATTTTTCATTCATGATATGTATAAAGATGTTCAATAACTTAGTATAATTTGAAATATAATTTGTACTCACGCTCACGTCCTCTCCTGCTTCAAGAAAGTCCGCCATGATAGTACGTCACGATTCGATTCTCGAAAGCATCGATCTCGGTACCAAGATGCACTTTCAAACGTTGATCCTTTTCCCGCGGAATCTGTAACAGAAAGAACGAATTCATTAATTACAATTGACTAACAATCAGAAACTAAATCAAAATTAATAGTAAATAAACAATTCAATTTGAATCAATGTGAATCAAGATTAAATAAACTTGACTTCTATACAACGGAACTAATTTAAATAGAATTGGTCGTCACGACACAAGAGTAAATTATCGCGAGAAGGCAACACGATTCGAGAATAAATTTAAATCAATGAAAATTAGATAAGGTTAAGCTTTACCTACAAAAACCAGAAATTGTTGCCTCTTTCTTATGTAATCCTGTAGATTTTGGCGAAAAAAATGCCAAAAATCTACGCTTCACAATCCTAAGCGGTCAGTGGTTCACTTCAAAATGCGTATTTGACACTTAGAAATGCCCGTGCTTGTGGCGCCACCTAGCGGCACCGTTGGGTAACCGCCGGGCTATCGTTATTATATTCAAACATGGCGGGTACTCTTACCCGGCAAGAACATTTGAAATTGGCTAACTCTAAACCACGCATAATTTTTGAATCACTGATCTCCTAGGATTGAGATTTGGATTTTTGACATAAGAACCAAGTAAATGTGAATTAATAGAACGGAAATTAAACATACTTGATTTGTATCACACGACGCGAATTCAAATGCAATTGAATGTTACAATACAAGATTAAATTATCGCAAGAGGGTAACACGATTCGAGAATAAATCTAAATCAATAAAAAACAAATAACTCGCTTGAGTACATAATTAATTTTTAAAAAATTGAGGTAAATAATTATGATTTCCATCGAATGACGAAACACACGGAAACGGGACTCACCTTGTAACAGTTTCTGCTTTGCGTCGTGTGTATTTTTTACGTCTCGGTCATGAACTGCGGGGTTGACATGGTGGCTCGGAGACGACGAAATAAACGTACTTTCAGTTTGACCGTCTTGATTGCAACGAACCCGCGGTCCTTGCGGTCCTTTGCGAGCGATGTTCACCGACACCGACAAGATACTATCTGATACTATCTGGTACTATTATCTCGTATTATCTAAGTACACGCAGTTTACGTAGAGACCGTAATTCATTCTAAAAATGACTTACAGAGGTTGTTTAGAATTTCTAATGCTGCAAAAACTTTTAAAGACTTACATGATCTGCGCTGCAATATAAACGGTTTTGCAAAATTGGCCGTTATTGAAAACCATAGGTCATAGGGAGACATAGTGAAAGAGCGACGGGAGATTGTCAGCTGGATTGTCAGCACATCTAGGTTCACACAGTTCACGTATAGAGCAATAGAGACCGTAATATATTTCAATTCTAAAACTAACTTGCAGAGGTTGTTTAGAATGTCTACGTTTACATATCATTAATTATATATTAATTTGGCGATATTGGATAATCTGTTGAAGCTGAGAAAAACAATTTGATTGAAATAATTTCTTCATGTTTCTTCAGATATCTAGGGATTTTCCGTGGCAATAGTGGCGCCACGGTGTTCCGTTAGAGTGGAGGTAGCGTTCCCGCGCAAACTAGGCAACGACCTAACTGTCGCCGCCAAAATATCTGACGTCCATACGCATAACCGTCGTTGGCCAGGGTAGAAGTGTTCATTCGCAGTGAAGCATCGCAAGGAAGCAGTTCCTCTCTTATTCGTACGCCAGTTTCCATTTCGAATTTCTCGGGAAGATGTCAGGACGCGGTAAAGGTGGTAAGTATAGAATTCTGTTAGGGAAAAGCGATGAATCAAGGTAGAGCATCTGGAAAAATGGGTGGATCGTTTGGGTTCTAGGAAAGACTAAGGGAAAGGCGAAGACTCGCAGCAGCAGGGCAGGGCTGCAGTTCCCGGTCGGAAGGATCCATCGTCTTCTGAGAAAAGGAAACTACGCGGAACGTGTCGGAGCCGGGGCACCGGTTTATTTAGCCGCGGTTATGGAATATTTGGCGGCCGAAGTACTCGAGTTAGCCGGAAACGCCGCAAGGGACAACAAGAAGACAAGGTTCGTTGAGCAAGCCTTTGCCGTTCTCTCTACCCCTGTCCCCCCTCCCCTTTTAACGTCCCTCTTCCTGTATTTCCACATTATTTCGTTATTTCGTTTTTACACGAGCACCCGGTTTCTCCCTGCATATCGTACAATCGATAAGACTGCGATTTCTTGCCGGAAAAAATTCATCGAAATCCTATAACGCTTTATTATCGAGCTTACGCTCTCGAGAAACTCGAATCCGAAAAGACGCCAGAATCTCCGTTTCGGTTAAGTACCGCCTCCTTGCGATTTATTGCGTTCAATGGCGTGGGCTCGATCGATGTCCGATTTTATGTAGAATCACGTATCTATTTAAATAGGAAATTACCCGACGTACCTTTCGTAAATTATTCGTCTCAACCTATTTGTATGTAAGTTTCAATAAAACAAAGCCGATTGTTCTTGCAGAAATTATACTTGTATATGCATGTATGAAAGTCACGCTGTTGTTTCTATCCTCAATTTACAGGTTTTCATATATTTGAAGGCTATACATGTTTCTCTGGCTTTTAGGATAATTCCACGTCACTTGCAACTGGCCATTCGCAATGACGAAGAGTTGAACAAGCTGCTCTCTGGCGTAACTATTGCTCAAGGCGGTGTACTGCCCAACATCCAAGCAGTTCTATTGCCGAAGAAGACCAGTACCGGTAGCTCTTCAAAAGGCGACAAAGCATCCCAGGAATATTAGAATAACAACCTTTCTAACTTAACACAGTACTTTAGGGCTATATTCTTCATTGTTCGATCTTCAAAAAAGAAAAGAGAATCAATACCTAGAACACATGAGAAAAAGAAATCACAATCATTATTCCAATCAGAATTAATTTTCTTCATTTCGATTAACCATGAACAGTACACATTGCATTATCGCTTAAGCTAAATATCACATGTACCTACGTATAAGTTGCATAATTTAAGTATTCCATTTACGAATCTGTACACCCCATCTCTTTCGTTTCCTTTCCAACTGAATTTTTCACAAAAAATCAACAAATGACAATTTTAACGTGTTTTATGTTCTTGTTGACTGTAAACTACGTTTAGAGTGAAAAATAAATACGACTACTATTCACTTTAAGTAACAACGATCTTTCTCTGTGTGAATCTGCGATAGAACCTAAATATTTATGATAGAATGAAATATTCCACAATCAAATATAGTTAACGTACACGTACGTTATGTGCTACGTGTTTGAAGCTGAGACGAAAAATACGTTTATTAGATTTTTTTCAAATTACGACATAAACAACTTCCGGTATGCGTAGTTATAAAACGTGCGAATTGGTGTAGGTAGCGCGTCAGTTGAACTGGTTGAACGTGACGTTTAGTTTTTGATCGTTGGGTCATTGAACACCGCTTTGTTGATGATAAAGATACATTAATTTGAAAGAAAAAAGACTGTGTAAGATGTCGTCGAGCGATGTAAATATGCTTCTCGATATGGGCTTCAGTTTACCGAAAGCGTAAGGTTTTACCACTGGTTGTGTACGTCTAACCTGCAATGGTGTATCATAGTATTTTCTTTCAGGGAAAAGGCCCTGGAGATCACTGGAAACAAAGGCGTCGTTCCGGCGATGGAATGGTAAGGATTAGTTTAAAGGATTATGCGTAACGTTCCATAGTGATTTTAATTTTTCATAATTAATTCATCAACGATTAACGTCATTTAGGTTGCTGGCTCACTCAGACGACGCTGAACCGACACCTGAACAAACTCTCGGCGACAGCGTCCCGACGTCAGCCGCTGAGACTCCAGCACAAGATAGTACAGCCACTGCCAGTAGTCAAGTATCGACCACTGAGGTTGCAAAGTCCATGAAATGCGATGTGTATGTATGTTACTGTGATCCTTTGCTACCCAGGTTCTCTCTAGCTCGTAGCGCAGAGTTTAATACATTCCGTGCCTATGTACCACCAATGCTACACGTTAAACTATCCGTTCAGGCTACGTGTACCATTGGTGGTACACAACAGTTTCCGATCGGAGGCATCGATACGTAAATTACAGAGAACATACATGTTTTAGAAGTATAAACTATTACTTTATGCAGTTAAGGGGGTAGTCTCGTTTCCAAGATTGCAAGGGTGCAGAATGCACCTTCTCATTTCTCAATAATGTAAAGGAAGAGTTTTTCAGTAGTCAAAAGCACCAGATAAAAGATTCGAGCATAAAGCTGCGCCTGTAGCTATTTTCATAAATCTGAGATAGCTACATGCTACAGAATAGTGCAAATTACACCTTGTAAACGTAAAAATAGGACTTTTGAGAACGACTGTGGCCTAGATTGATCTTTTATCTAGCGCTTTTGAATACTGAAAACCCCATCGCATGTGTTATCGAAAAATGAGAAGCATTTTTGCAATCCTGGAAACAAGACTATCCCCTTGAAACTGATGGGATATTAAAGGAAGCTTATTATAGAATAAGAAACAAGAAAATAACATAAGCTTCCATCTATTATAACAAAGAAACGAGAAAATAAACAAAATGTTACATGAAAAGTTGTATATATGTCGAAACATATATTTTATAACAAGTTTAAGACTGTAGAATACATTTCCACCAAAAGAAGGTGGCATTATAAAAGATGCAGTACAGAACGAAACACATGAGTTTGCTTGAACAAAAACGGCTCGGCACGGAATGTGTTAACAGAATTTGAGCAATTTCAAGCAATTTCTGATCTCAACTAACATCGAATACTTTTAGATGTGGCAAGCAATTCACAACTAACTTGGCAGTTGAGTTTCATGCGACAAAGTCTGGTCACGATAGATTCTCGGAAAGCACGGAGGAGAAGGAGCCTCTTACGGAGGAGGAGAGGAAAGAGCAGCTGAGAATATTAACGGAGAAGTTGAAACAGAAGAATAAGGAACGAGAGGAGCAGGAGAGAATAGAAACATATGCGAGAGAGAAGAATAGGATACGTGTTGGTAAAGAAATGGCAGAGGCTAAGAAAAAGTAAGTTCGGTGTGTGTCCTCTGCGGTGGACGATTATTAAAATTATTTGCTTGGGTGTTGGGAACGTAGGTGGGACGAATTAGAAACGAAAAAGATGTTGGAACAAAGAAAGCAGGAGAAGGAAGAGGAGAAGCTAGCGAGACAAAGGATAAGGGCACAAATCGAGGCAGACAAAGCCGCTAGGCGAGCGAGAGCTAACGCTCAGGATAACCCTCAGCCACCTCCGTCTGTGCCTTCATCCTCTACGACAACAGCTCCCAGAAAGGATTATAGCGAGACGAAGCTGCAGGTAACAAGTCGCATATTTGCTTGAGCAAATTCTTTGTAGATTAGGTACCTCCGATTAACAACGCTAAGGTTTAACGATTTAGATCAGACTCACCAATGGGCAAACGTTAACACAAACATTTGGCAGCAAAGAGCAGCTATCCGCTGTGAGGTTGTTTATTGAAATGAACAGAACAGACGAGACCGGACCGTTTTGCCTAATGACGAATTTTCCGAAGAAAATCTTCGGGGAAGACGATTACGACACTCCGCTAGATGTTCTAGGTGTGTAATCAGTGGACTGCGGATCTTTACGCATTTATGGAAAAATTGAGTAGATGAAGTTCTAGTTCTTGAATAGATACGATTTCTCGTCTATTAAAATTATTAAGGGAAGAAGTAGCTGATATTGTAATACTGACAATTTTTATTTTGCATAAAGATCCGCAGTCTGGTAATCAGAAATTCGTTAACGATACTCTGAACTCCAAGAGAGATCGAGAGACCTCCGCTGAAGCGAAGTCCGTTCCCAGTGATTATCATGATTAATTGATTCCAGGCTTAGTACCAGCATCGGTAATAATTGTTAAGAAGAAAGTGCAGCAGTCCTCGTAAATACCAGAGTTACTTTTGTCATACAACCGTTAAAACACACGGCTTCTAAGTAAATGATATCATTGTACAATGTCCAGTGAGTCGTTCGTCGAGAAAGACAGCATTTTTATTCGAAAAAAAATATTCTCCGTTTGTAATTTATATGCAATGCGAGAGTTGCTGTGGCATTTATTATTCGAGAAGGATATGGATTACGAGAGAGAGTCGAATGGAATAAAAGAGACTACACATTTGGAAATACTGGGAAGTTTATTTTCAATTTAAAGCGGAAAGTAGTTGTTAATTAATGGACTTTATAGGGAGGTCGATATCGTTGAATATCGAATCTTATTATACCCTGACGACATTGTAATCCTGCGATACGCTGCTCGGGTACACCACGTCTACGGAAGCATCGCAGTTCGTGGGATATTCGTAGACTCCGTCGCAGTCGATCAACTCGAGCGCCTTGTTCAAACAGATTCGTATCTCGAACAGGTACGAGTATCCGGTCTCCTAGAATCATTTAGACATTAACAGACTGTGGGTTGCATGCATTTATGATTGCAAAAGAGTGAGAACATTTAACTCTTTGCACTCGGAGCTGTCCTAATTCGAAAACCGATTACAATAGGTTTAGTAGTTTATTTAAGTATTAAGGGGGTTCTCATTTCTCGATAATGCAAAGATGGGGGATTTCAGTAGTCGACAGCGCTAAATAAATTTTCTATTTTTAAGTTTACGGGGCGTAATTTTTATTATTCGGCAGCTTTATGAAAATAGCTACACACGCAGCTTTAACCTTCCAAATAATGCCAAAATTACGCCTCGTAAGCGTAAAAATAAGAAACTCCATCTTTGCATAATTTGTAACGAGACTACCCCCTTAAATATAAATTTAAGTCACCACTCCAGTGCAAAGGGTTAAAGGATTTCAAAATACTTTCGCACAGTTTTCGACTCTGCGAAATTATTCAGAGTTGGGGCTCAACGAGTTCTTCTTACCCTGTCTACCCTGCACACAACCATAGGGTGTGCTCCCAAACCTTGTTGAACCGCGTTGTTCAGATCGCTGTACGCATAGCTCCCTCCAGGAAGAATGTTCGCCGCTGCCAGGATGTTTTTCATATCATACTGCTTCAGAAGAGCGAGACCCTTAGCGAAATATTTTTCTTCAGTGCTCAATGGCGGAAGCACAGCCGCACAAGTGCCGTGCTTGTCCCACTCGTGTTTCCAGAGTCCGTACGACTCCCTTCCGAATTCTATGTCTATCCATTTCTCTCTCAGTTCACTCTCCAACGGGTTCAACGAGGTGGGATCGAAAGGCTTACTACGATCGCAAAATAGAGGACCTATTCTATGAAACTGGGATGGCCAAAGCCCGTGGATCGTCCATTCCGAACTATCTGTCGGCAAAGCGCAACTGTGCGAGGGCGATTCCTCTTTCCACACGATGCAAATCGATTTTGGCCATCGTTGGGTGAAGATTAGCACGTCGAATTCGTTAGATCTCGCTGCTACGTGCCTGCGATTATTATTATGGTTTCAATATAGCATTTATTTAGGTGAATGTAGGGGCATAATTAGGAGAAAGGCTTATAATAATTTGGACTAGTTTCTGTGAAAATATTTTTCCCCCTGAAGAAAAGATTGATGACCATAAAAAATAAAAAGGTTCTGGTGAAAAACTGTCGCCCCAAATTGTAGACCTGAATGTACAGAGAGGTTTCTAAAAGATAGAAAATGTTTATTCGGAATCTAAGTTTACAAACATTATGTTAAAAATAATTTAACATTGACGTGCACGTGTATCGTCGGAGAACGTTGATAGCAATATTATATTTAGAGCTAGATATAATGTATTTGCGTGCTGTACAACTCTTGTTTTCTCTCTGTGTGTTCGAGCGAAACGGAAAACAGTAGATTTAGGGTACGCGTTAATTTGGCGGGTCATCGAGATCGTAAATATATATACTGTATTTCCTTAGTTCACTCCTGCCTAGCCAAAATACAACGCGCGCCTAATTATTAAATATAGTGTGATTAACTAGAGCGTTCGTTACTCACCCACTGAGCGCACCGAGGAGCAATACAAATAAGTTCAAGTTTCGAGTAAACATCTCTGTGAAGTTCTCGCGGACAAAGCGAGTACAAACTGTCGACGACTAGCGAGTGTTTAGTCGGACACGCTCGAGTACTATGCTCTCATCGTCTTTTATAGGAATCGCCCCACCATTTCGACCTCGTGTTTTGTACCAGATGGTGAGCTACCTGTGCCCCTCGACAATGTCAACGGTTACAGTGGTTACAAATTATTTGAACGATGTTGTAGATAAATATATATGAAGAGTGATAAAAAAAACTTGTTGCTTATCGGCAGAGTTCGTTTTTTTTCTGGCGCAGGGTAAACGTAGATAACGATTTATCTGGCGATTATCTACCGTTTCCCACTTTTCTTGTAGACATTTTACTACAGTCAATTCTCGAATGCTTTACAAAATTTACAATCGCGTATTTAAAAATATTCTACTAATCTAGCTAATTAAAATGATCGATCCCGCAAAAATTGGGACTTTAATTTCATAGTTGTTTATATGTGAGCACGAGCTATGCACACACGCGATATCGTCCGAAATGTATCTGCTCGTAAATTAACACCTGGATAAACTCGTGCGTCGATACAAATCACATTACGTAACGCAACATTATTTAAATAATTTTGTTTCACGTCCCATCGAATACAACGTGGCGAACAGATGTTATGTGACGCACGCGTGCAGATTACTGGGAACTCTATCATTGATCAACTATATTTCCGTAAACAGATTCGTTGCATTGTTCTTTGTGAAGCATTGGTCGATCCCAGTCGATCCTTTCTGCATGCAACCATGCTGCGTCGGATGCATTGGCGTCCGGGTTCCATCATTCAACACGATGAGCCGCCACTGTTGCGATTTCGAATGAGTAACACAATGCACAGCATAATTAATCATATTTGAATTACACGTCGCTTCCCAGAGCCCCTAACTGTTTAGAAGAATAGATAGAATTAGTATCGATCGTTTTGGAAGGCCACCCCCGAGATAGGGGATGTAGGAAAGTGTCCAGTTTTATTTAAACTGGTGTTCTGTACAGGCGTCGACACTGAGATTACAATACTATGCTTCATGTATCGATATTCAAATGACTCTTCACTAGTCTGCCGATAAGTTTCAACGCTTGGAATGTCCTGTTCGGACGCAGCCTCTGTCTTAGCAAATAATACGTTAGGACCTTCAGGGCGATGAGGATGATCACCAACGCGACGATGTCCACCCACACCACGACATGCTCCATCTCTGAAATTAGAATTTGAAAATGAGCATTGCACACAGGGCGATTGGAAATGGGGTTCGAAAATACAAGGGTTGATAGAACCAGTTGTTTCACAATTAAGGCAGAGCTCCCAGAGTCCATTTTCTGAATTTATGGTTTCACAATTACAGCAGAGCTCTCTCAGTTTTTCTAAACTTATGGTTTTACAATTAAAGCAGAGCTCCCAGTTTTTCTGAACTTATAAAATTCGCCTAGTGGCCATCTAAAATATTATAAAATTGTATCATAAAAATTAAAAATCGTTGACTAGCGAGTATAAATTATAATAGCCCACTGATGGGTGGCCTCGAACCCTTTGTTCTATCACCCCATTGTTCACTGTTTGTCCTGAGCATTGTATAGGGCGATTGAAAATGGGGTTCGAAACTCCAAGGGTTGATAGTACTTCTCTAGAACCACTGGTATTACAATTAAAGCAGAGCTCTCGATATCATTTTTCTGAACTTATAAGATTTAGAAACTAAAAATTAGAAATCGTTGATCAGCAAGTAATAGTCCATTGATGTCTCGAACCTTTGTTCCATCACTCCGTGTAACAACATGACAGTCTATAACTAGACTTCGGATTTTATGCACTGAGAGCCGTTACGCACCGTCGATCAGTCGTCGAGAGACCAACAATTATTATTACTAGCAGCGGCCAAGTGCGTACGAGCTGGTCAACAGTGCGTAACGGCTCTTGTATTAAAAGTGACTTTTGCATAAAAATCCGCAGTCTACAACATAGCATGATTCTTACGCATAGTTAGAAGTATCTGCTTCGGCATTTTGAACTCGCAGAAAATTTCGGACGGTGGGCAGTACAGTTTTCCTCTGTTGTAACCATAGAGAACTGTGATGAGACCTTCTAGACCATACCGTATGTAACTGAGATACATGATCAACCTGCGATAAATAGGCAGAGCCTCGGTTTCGCCTATCCCCTGCACAGCTACCAGCATCAGTGGAACAGACAGTGCAGGTCCAACGAACGTTCCATTCTGTAAATGCAACTTATCTATTATCTGATTGCACGTAATTGAATTACATTGTATTTTATATATACAGTATTTGAATTACATTGTATTTTATATATACAGTATTTGAATTACATTGTAATTACATTACACGTAATTCGAACTTTTCACTTCATTTAATTGCTAATTACGCGAATCATGAGTGTAATCGAAATACAAATAATTGAAATAGAATGTAATCGAAGTACAATATAATGTAAATTACTTAATGTGAAAAATATCTTTCATTTTTATTTGTGTTTCTTCCGTTTCGCATTCAAAGACAGCTCAATTTTATGTTCACGTTTATGAGAATGTTTTAAATAATCGGATGCAATGTATATAATTGAATTCACTTTGTAATTATATATAGTTCGTGAAGTAATTCAACGCAACTCTGATTGCAGGAAGACACGGTAAAGATACAAAACCGCGATACGTACCACGATGTTTAAAGTGCTGCCTATAGCCATACCCAAGCTCTCGGCGATGAACATGCATATGAACAGGATGCTGAAGAACAGCGTACACCTGAAGAGCTCCAATGGCTGTCCGGTGATCAGGTACACCATGGATAAGTATATCGACGACACCAACAACTGTGGAGCACGTAAAAACATTGACAAATAGCCTCTAAATAGAATGAATTAGACAGAGGTTCGTTGTAATCTGACCTGCGCGGGTATGTTGACTAAGGTGAAAGCGCAATAATACGGGCTCAGGTTGTACCACATGTTGAAATACTCCCGCTTAACCAGTTGCACTTCCGAGGGAACTGTAATTTCAACGCTGCACTGAGAAAAAGAAGGTTCCCCAAGAGCAAAGCCCTGGGAGAGAAACGCGTGCTAGACAATCGCGGTTAGAAACTTTTCTGATAAAGGAGATCCGATAAACAACACGTTTCTCGGGTTACGTGACTGTTCTTGCTTGGGTCGAGAGTATTGGGTTTAATAAGGTGTCATGTCGTTAAGTCAGTCGATTTGTTAAACAGAGCTCACGCCCGTACGTACGCGCGTGGCACGCGATGTTGCGCTCTCCCGACGGGTTATTAATATTTTATGCGATTGGTCCCGTGCTAACATCATTCTCTTACAGTGTAGCAATACCGGTAACATAGGCACGTAGAGGAAGACTATCAGGCAGGCGAAGCAGAAGCCGAAGTTGAACAGCGTCTTCGAACCGTCGTCGCCCACGTTCAGAAACAGTCCGCCGATTATGAAGCCCAGGAAGATGTGCAGACTGATCTTCAGGTAGATGTAGTTCTGTAACGGAGCAAGCAAACATTCTGAAACAAGTCGCAGATTAGATGCCGGTCAGCAAAATGCTGTGAGGCTGCTTTGAATTGGACAGCACACCTTTCCACCAGAATACATCTATTTCCGAATAAGGCTCGGCGCATGGTTGCACGATAGGCGTCGTTTTAGAGGGCAGGTCTTAACTGATACATTGCCTTACGACAATGACGAAAATATGTACTTCAATAGAGAAGTTCGCTAAAAAAGAAGCAGGTCATTTTGGCTGATCTGGTAGTTTTAGTGTTAAAATGTACTTGCCCTAAATGACCGACTTGCCCTCAACAACGACACCATGTGCCCTTCATCTGCCCTTTTTCTGCCCTCGAGTTGTGCAGGCACAGTGTGCAAGTAGAATACCATACATCTAATTCCGAATAAGGCTTGATACTGGCACGGTGTGCTGTCCAATTCAAAGTAGACGAAGAGCACACTCAGCTTCAAGCATCGTTCTGAGACCATAATGCCCGCTTTCAGCTCGCATCGTACGATTGCAGGCTGTAATCGATACCGGCTCGAAGCAGATCTGACTGGGTAGGTACAAGCATCATTCATTTTTTGAAAGAATTGAAGCCAGATTTGATTGCAGATGAATCATACCCTATTTCTGTTCAGCTGCAGCATCATCCTCCTAGAAAGGGCGATGAACTGGTCGCACCAGGACACTTTGGCCATTCTCTTGGCGAGTAGAAGATCATCTTCCCCCGGCGATCTGCAGATAGGAGCAATAGGCATCTCGGTATCCACCAGGTTCGTCATCCTACCAATCCATTCCTTCCCATACTCGCCCGAGGACACGTCGATCACTGTAACAATCGAGGCTAGGGGTTTATCAGTGTCGTGGATCAACCGAGCGATTTGAACTCACTGAAGTCGGCAGGGTTGTAATGCTTCGGACACTCGATGCCTGCTTGCCGTAGAAACGGTACCAGGTTGTCCACAGTGTTTCTGTAGACGCATTGGCCCTCGGCTACAACGTACACATGATCGAACTTGCTGAAAACCGACGCACTCGGCGTGTGCAACGAGCAAATCACAGTTCTACCCAGGCCCGCTAGGCATCTTAGAAGATCGATGCACTGTGCAGCAGATATTTCGTCCAGGCCTCTGAAAATGATCACTATGTCAGTGACAGAAGGTGCTCGTTTAGCTATGCACTCAACCACTTATTCGCATATCGCGCTGCTATCGCGAAACAAGTATATTACGTTGTCTCTGCGAGAGCCTCTCTAGCACTTATCAGCCTTTTTTTTTTGTTTCTTCGTGAATACATGTTTCGCGTCAACGAGTATTCTAATCTCCTCATTTGTCGCTTGTTATGTCAACTTCATTTTTCAATTGATGTAGAACTGTACTCACGTGGTTGGCTCGTCGAGAAATATTACTGCAGGGTTGTTCACTAGCTCCAGAGCTATCGACAGCCTTTTCTTCTCGCCACCTGACAGCCTCTCGGTGACAGTGGACCACGCACTTTTCAGCCGCAGGATTTCGAGGATCTCCGTGATCTGAAATCACAGAAAATTTTTTGAACTTCGATTGAGCTCTTTAGCCGGCGGAAGGGTGGTCAAACGAATTTTATATCGTTCGGGAGAGCTTGACAAAGTAGAGATCCCTATTTCACGTGTATTAACGCATCCGCATTTGAATTCGCATCAATTTTTGGGACACGGTTACTAATTTTCGAAAGCAAAATACGGGTACATAAAATAGATCAATTAATATCAATGTTCTAAAAATTATGCAAATTAAAATGAGTATACGAAGAATGCAAAGTACGTGTATGTAAACACACGTTCAAAGCCACGATCTGTAGAATAAACCTTTCGGAATTTTTTTCAGAACCGAACAAAACCCGCACGATGATGCAACCACGCCGAAACAAGCTCGTTTCCCCATAGGACTGCCAGCGTCCCATGGCGCGCGTTGGGAATATAAATAAAGAGACGCGATGCAATTCGAGTGCTAACATGTTTCCAAGAATACATCGCCGAGCTCAACATCCGCCTATTCTCTATTCCATCGATTTCGGAACGTGTGAGAGAAAGTTTCTATTGTGATCTTACAATAGCGAATTTAGCTTCCTTCGAAACTCTGCCCAGCTTTAGATCCACCGCGAACTGCATCGCCTCCGACACTGTCAGCCTCGGTTGAATCATGTCCTTTTGCATGATGTAGCAGGAGAGGGTCTTTAGGTGGTCCACGGTTTGTATTTGACCGTTGACGCTCACGTGGCCCGACAATCCTGTTATTACACTGAAAATTTATCGGTGGTTTAACAATCAGGATCTGCAGACACAGATTCTCAAGAAGGCTTCAAAATTGTTACATTGTTGTATTCAAGAGAATTTGTAGGAATTTTGAAATCATTCATTTAACCAGACAGGTATGCATTTATTGTACTACATAAATTGCTTTTTTCGCAGAGAACAAGACAGTACCAGCTCAATTAGTGTAAGAGTTTTTAAGTGAAGCGGGTGTATCAATATTTAAATCATTCATTTAATCAGCCAGGTATGCATTTATTTGACTAAATTGCTTTGTTCGTAGAGAACAAGACAGATCGATCAGTCTAGGACGCCAGGACTGCTAGCTCTGACTTAGGTGAAGCTTCCGCTCACTCGGTGTGGGTCGCAAGGTCAACGATCTTTGACAGCGTGCTTTGAGGAAAAAAGTGATGCGACTTTGACCCGATTTATTTCGAATCGCGCGTGGCAGAGAGGAACTTATCGAAATGATTCATGTCAACAAGAAAAGAGAAATCGTCAGCTGTTAGACTCACTTGTATCCTGCGAGGATATTTAACAAAGTGGATTTCCCAGCGCCAGAAGGACCAAGGATCGCTGTCAACTCTCCAGACTTGAATTGCCCGCAAATGCCTCTTAAAATCACTTTCGAACCTAGGACATATATAAGAATCGTTTCATTACGTGTTGTAACGAGCCGATATTTTTTTCTTCGTTCGGGACGAACGTAACTGCAGATAAGTATTTTCCGTGGAAAATCACCGAACTAGTGCAGCGTTGATCTATGCGCCTTGGAGTCATATTAAGTCTGCACCTTGGACTGTCATTTCATAATTCTAATTTTCATAGCTTAAATTGGCAGCAATCTGTTTGCTGCTTTGCATTCCTAAGCCTTTGATTTTTGTTTACGTTGTTTGTAGTTAAAGTTTCGTTCGATGATGCTGTAACAGTTGGAGGTTTGAACTTGAGCGCGGATTTTTTTGCACTAATCGTGTAGACTTAATCTTCAGTTATACAAGAAATTCGCTGATCTATTGAAATTGTTAAGAGGAGAAAATTTATTTTCATGCAACTCTTTTAACTCATAATCGATGCCATTTTTATTTTGCATAAAGGAGTGTCTAGTCGTAAAAGTCATACATGTTCAACGCGTCTATACATCGAGAGATTGATCACGCTGAATGTTGAAGACTGGAACATTTGACAGTGAATGATTTGAAGCCTGATTATTGCCTGAAGCGGCTTTTTTCAAATTCTCGTTGAAATTTTCTGGAATACTTGTAATACTTCTAGAATATTTTATTCACACAGGGTTAAACCAATTTAAATCGAAATTCAACTTCCAATCATAGTATTTAAATCTAAATTCAAATTCAACTTTCAATCATTATATTTAAATGAATGAATTAACTGAATGTATTTGACCCTGAAGCGGCCTTTCTCAAATTCTCGTTGAAATTTTCTAGAATACTTTTAATTACACAGGGCGAAATCAATTTAAATCGAAATTCAAAGACTGGGACGTTCAAAACTGAATGTATTTGACCCTGAAGCGGCTTTTTCTAAACTTCTCGTTAAAACTTTCTTAATATACTTCTTCTATTACTATACTTCATCGATTAGGCAAATGAGCAGCTCAATTTGCTGAAAGCGCAGAACTGCGAATGAAAACATCTCAAACAGAGTGCAACGCACTGGTCTGATCGTACACACACGAGGTTCCGAATCATTCGGTCGCCACTTTTCTCATGTAAATCGCCTTGTTAGCATAATTAAATATTTAAGCGGCTCCCTAGTTCGTTAATAGTCAAACACATCGTCCGACGTAACTTCTTTCGTGTCACGTTTGCCGAGAGTCGTTGGTAACGCCTCGCAGTTTCATAGTTAGCAGAAAGTAGGGGTTCGGCTCTGTCTAATTCAATACATGGTGGGCGAGGTATGCTAGCGTTGCATGCACAAAGTATTGATTCCTTTTGCAACGTCTCAGACACATCGGCTGATTAATCACCAAGCGCATTCATTGGGTTGATTCATCGCGGAACAGCGTTTGATTAGCTAGAATGAACGTCAGAAACGTCGTAAAAATTCAAATCATGCTCATTAATTACAATGAACATAGTTTTTCAATTATAGTTACGCAGAAAAGACCCGAGGACACCGGAGAAGCTTGTTAATTATTATTGGACCTGATCGATGTTACGAAAATGTCCAAGGACCCAGCTCCCGCTTATGAAACGATTTGGGTACTAGACCCGAATGAAATGAAATTACTGTAGTGACCTTGCGAAATTTATCTTCGCGTACAAATTGAAATGCTCATCAATTACCTTTGATCATGCTGTTTCCAAAATTACGCTGAAGAAGCACAAGGGCGCATGAGAAACTGGTAAAATGATGCAATTTTTATACTGGACCCGTACACAGCTTCAGAAAATTTGCGTTCGTGTTCGTGATTAGGCGAACCGTGCTTCTTCGACGGTAGAGAACGTTTAATTGTCATTATGACTAAACAGCGGATCTTTATGCAAAATAAAAATGTTTAATAAGTCGAAAACAATAGAACAGTGGGTTTAAATTCTTCTAATGTTTTCACTGTATCGAATTCCACCTACTCCCTTTGGTTATGAATGTATCAAATCTGCTGTCTAATTATGACGGAGCAACAAGTCGGAACAAGATCCTTCGGTGATCTGTAAAGAGAAAGGCCGGGGAGGCATTGTAGAAGCATAGAAAGCGAAACTCGGAGAATTACAATGGTCCCGGCGGCGATTACGGTCGTAATAGGACTAAATTACTTTTGCGAGACTTCGCTTTTTCGCGGAAGCCTGCAGAGAACTGCAATTTTGCACCGTAAACGATGCTGGCGCAGTAAACCCGCGCTCCGAAAAGAAAACACGGATGTCGTTAAATTTTCTATTTTTTCGTGGGAGCAGAAAAATCTGTATGCACGGAGTGGTGGCTGCTTTCGTTTTCGATGCACGACTTTTGAACATGCTCCGGGAGGGATTGAACAACGTGGAAAGAGCTGCGTCACACAGTATCGGAATAGTCATTCGAGGGTTGAAAAATCCATTAGATCATTGTTCGTACATGGAGTTTATTATTGCACTACTTATTTAACACGTTCCGACCACTGGTGGTACACGCTCATATATTTATTTAATGCGCTAAAACCATGTATCTTACAACAAGTTTGACACTTAAGAGTGTTAAATTAAAAGAAGTTTTTATAATGAATTTATTATAAGATTTCCTCTTAATTCAAGCTTGAAATTTACCTCAATTTAAATCTTAAGAATTTATTTTCTATTAAAAGTTAAATAAATGTTTTATAAGAATTCCTCTTAATGTTTAAAAATTAACTTGGACTTGAAGTTCCCCTCAGTTTAAATCGTAACTTAATTTCCTATAAAAATATAGAAAATATCATCTATTCAAATATATTCTATATTTTTATAGGAAATTAAGTTACAATTTAAACTGAGGAGAACTTCAAGTCCAAGTTAATTTTTAAACATTAAGAGGAATTCTTATAAAACATTTATTTAACTTTTAATAGAAAATAAATTTTTAAGATTTAAATTGAGGTAAATTTCAAGCTTAAATTAAGATGAAATCTCATAATAAATTCATTATAAAAACTCCTCTTAATTTAACACTCTTAAGTGTTAAACTTGTTGTAAAATACATGTTTTTAGCGCATTAAATAAATATGTGAGCGTGTACCACCAGTGGTCGGAACGATTTCCATCAAAAGAATTATAAGAAAGGCATTATAAAAAATGCTGTGTATGTACAACGTTTGTTTATTTGTCAGGGAAAAATAGCACCGAACGTGTTAAAAGATCGCCGTGTCAATGTTTTCAAACAGTCTTAAGTAATGTCTGCGTGTTGGTATAGTCATTCGAAGTGCAAACAGTTGAACGCAAGGAGCGACCCTGAAAATGCTTTTTCTTGTTGCCTTTTTTCCTGCTCGAAACCCACTACTTCATTGCAACTGCATCACGTCGCAAGACACCATCGACTGGTTTGGCCTAGATGATTGTAACTCCGTATCGACAGTCATTAGGAATCTGCTTTGCTATAGGATTCTATGCGCAACAAATGAATGAGAGCGACGCGAAGGATACTGACATGCTTTTACTCTGACGCAATTCCTATTCTACCTTTTACTTCGCATGGTTGTCGCACGTGTCGATGCGCGTATCGCGTCCGTCATTGATAATGATCCCGCATCGATCATAATCCTCTTTTTGTGCAACGATCGACTAATTCTCATTGATACCACTCCTCGAGTTATTACAACGTTATGGGATCATTAATGAGAAACGATTACACACATGTCTCGGAACAAATTACGGTCGATTATAGCGTTCCATTTGATTTGTAGATTTATACGTTCTATCCACTTACGGTTGGAAAACAGCAATGCGTCCAAGCGCGATTGTCTATTCTTTGGAACCCGCGAAGGACGATTATCGACACTCGAAAGTGAAATCTGTGTCTCGTGATTCAGCATGCTAATTGAATCTGCGTCGTTGAAACAAGCTTATATGATTCACATGTACATTTGCATCATCTATTTATATTTAATCGTGTTTAATCTGCACTTTCATGAATTTGTATCGTCACTTCTAAATGAAAAGAGAATACATATAAATATTCAGAATGTTTTTACGTTATAAATGAATGTCTGCTACAACGAATTCTTCTGAAATTTACATTGTTTATTTATACATTATTTTATTTCATCGTGTTTAATCTGAATTTTTATGGATTTGTATCTCCACTTCTAAATTCGACGAGAATCGATAAAAATTCAGACTGTTTTTATTGCATAAATGAATTTTGGCAAACCAGGAATTCTTCTCTCAATCGAATTTCCACCGAATCAAGTAGAAATATCAGAATCCACTGATGCAAAGATCACAATTACCCATCGTTCTGCAGCGAGTATGCAAACTAGTTGTTATTGACAGAATTGCAATTATGTCATAGCGATGTTATAAGGTCTCATAATATCTCAGCTTGGTGGAGATTCTGTGGCACGTCAAACTGCTAGATTTAATTGGTCTCCGCGCGTATTAGCATGAAATCGTCGCAAAAAAGAGAAGCGAATCGAGGTACTTGAAGTTTGTAATTATTTCGCCGATTCAGTCGCACTACCTCGTTAAGAGCTATCTGAGCACAAAAATTATTATGGCCCGAGGAACGGGGGTCAAGCAGGTCGCCTGATTCGCGCGATTTTTTATCATTTATTTGTATCGCTCGCGGTATTCGCAATATTATAAAATAAGAAAGCATCCTGCAGATTTGACAAGCTAATCGTCGCTGCAACGCTTCGGGCATCTTCCTCATGCGACATTACGTGGAGCGTGCAATTCCGAACGACGCAGCGATTCAACATCGCCGCGTGTGTGCTTAACACTGTTATTAAAGTCCCTATAAGTATCTGAGATTCAATTATATTAATAATCTCGGCCGACTTGTTGATCACTCGTTGTTATTAACACCGTCGCTGCTGTGTTCGTTCGAACGTGTTTTATAGCCAGTGACACTTTAATCAAAAAGTTCTTTCCGCTGCACGATTATTAGAATTACGGAACTGCTCTTCTGGGGAAACATTACATATTTATCCACGCGCTGTTAGATAAGCACATATGAGAAATCGCTTCGAGATTCATTCCTGAATAGTTGGACACTTTTTTATAAGTTGTACTTTATACAGGTATAGTAATGTGCATCACAGACTAATTTCACTTTCATATTGGACACTGGACTTGCAAGGATAGCAACATTTCATCTACCGCGAGCTTATTATCATTCTTGATGCATCTAGTATATGAAAAAGAAGCTAACAAATCGTCTTTTAAACCGCGTTCACCATGACTTGCTGGTTCGAGGTTGAAATCGCTATTATAAAGGTTAATTAAGATGCTCTCCGCTATTTATCTAGCTGCTCCTTTACCGGATCAATTAACCCGTGAAGTGTAGAATAGAGAAAATAAATGGAATAATTAATTTTTATGATAATTCATTCTTGATCCTCAGGCGGAGGAACATCGTGGCGCTTATAAAATTTACGATTCGCCGTTTTATTTATGAATTTTTCAGCATACAGCCAGTTCTTGCAAACAAATTAATGTTTATGACGTTAGTAATGAAACAGATGTTTTTTTTTAACGTAATTAAAAGTTCAAAGATGATTACGATATTCCGGGTCAGGATAGACGAATAGAAATTGTGGAACGAAGAAGCTACTGCGTGATTATGCACATAATTATTTTCAACATTTAAGACTTATTCTAAATTACCATTTTGAATGAACAATAATTAAACTATTCCAGATGATCAAATCATGTCGTTAAGAATGATGACGTTCTACTTCTACATTTGTTCTCGTCAGGAAAAAGTTAATTAAATGCCCCAGGTGATGAAGCTGCATAAATTGTTCACGATGGTGACAAAAAAAATGGCATAAATTAATATACTCAATGTACCGAGCACCAGAAGTATACATATAAGTAGTGTCTACACACGTTCAGCCTTATACCAGTTTCGTTTTACGATTTTCATAACAATTAATTGAATTGAAATGGAACAAGAATTATATGACTTAGTTAGACCATCTTCATAATTATGAGCATATGTTTAAATCGAAATTCAAATTTAACTTGCAAATCATTATATTTAACCCTTTGCGCTCCAGCCTAGTGACTCGTATAGTACACCAACAACTCCAGCACTATTTTAGTTACATTATTATATTAATATATATCATATATATAATCTACACATTGGTGGACAAATGATAAGGCACCGCAGTACACACAAAAAATTTCATGTATATGTCGTGAAACCTCAGTGGAAACGAATTATATTCACGGATGAAAAGAAACTAAATTTGGATGGTCCAGATGGATACAAGTACTATTTCCATGATTTAAGAAAGGAGAAAAGGGTTTTGAATCGTCGACTATATGGTGGCGGTATAGTAATAATATGGGAAGGAATCGGCTACAGACGAAAAAAGGAAAATAAAAATTCAAGGCAGTATGAATAGTGCTGGCTACTTAAATTTAATTAAAGATCAAATTGGAACATATGCTCGCAGAATTGCTGGCAGAAAAAAATTATGTACGAGTGAATGTTCATTGCTAAAAACCTTGAGGTGCCTTATCATTTTGTGTGTATGACCACCAGTGTATAATACATATATATAATAAAAACAATGCAATATAATAAAAACAAGTTCAAATTTATAAATCTTCAACAAAATGAAAATTTTATGGTTTGTAATTTCTCACACTAATGTCGCATGGTCGGCGACAACGGAGTGCAAAGGGTTAAATCTATATTCAAATTCAACTTTCAGTCCCGCCACGGGGAAGATCCCGACATAAAACAATTATCGTCGTACCTTTTCTACCGAAGGGCACCGTGTAGGTCAAGTCGTTAAACTCGATGTCAACCAGTGCCATTTTCTTCAGGTGTGACAGCGGCGCCGACGCGTCTGGCGTAGGCGCGCTGTGCCGATGCAGCTGCAGTTCGTGATGCATCGTCTCCTCCGTGACGATCTTCGGCTTCATGGTTCGATCTCTGGTTCGACGAGCTGATTTATGTCCGTGTCGTTGCATCCATTACCCGAACCTTCTCCCTGTCAATTTACCGCACTGGAACCCCGGAAAGATTACTGATAACGAGCCGGTGCAATTCCGGAAACTCGCGCCACTGCGTAGTGCATCGATAAAGGTAAACTTTCCTATTAAAAATCAATCGTCCGCGTGGAATGTCGGCTCTTGGTTTTAATTTGTTTCAACTTGATTGATTGGCAGATTTTCCTGGGATTCGTATAAGGGATGATACTGACTGCAACGTGGTGCAGGATGCACGCATACGAACGAATGCTCAGCGCACGGCAGATCGCGAGAGAAGACTGACGCTAGAGCAGCTTTGTCGAGCTCCTTGTTCCCGGCGCGGTGCTCACATACACACTGACACTCGCTGAACGTGTCCTATACACCACTATCGTGGATACACACGCGAGTAGTCAATGATAGCGGTTATCATTGCACGAATCTTTAGTTGACCACTGTGGAAACTGGAGCGACACGAGCCGACAACAAGTCCCACGCAATTTTTATCCTTCGTGCTACACAAGTCACGACTCTGGGGCTGAAAAATGCGGTAGCATAATTCATAACTATTTTTATAAAGATTTGTTTGTTATGTTGTTAATACTCTTGCGGAATATCGACTTAGTTTCTTTGTTTAGATCGGGTCTCGGCAGAGTTGTGCTAATTTAGATACGACGTAATTGGATTACTCTGTAATTAGAATTCGTGAAGTAATTCAATTGTAATTGAACACAACTCTGGGCAACTTGCGGCTCGCGAGCTGCAGATTCCTCACTCCACTCACATGGGCCCTGTCCCACCAAATCAACTTTTTCGACATAAAAATGAGAAAGGTGTTATCAAGTGTTAACAACGATTTTTGTGATTGCAGCTCTTATTAGTACAAGAGCAGTACACATAGACTGCTTTATGAATAACCAACTCGACTACCAGTATCACCCCCGAAGGCAATCCGCTTCGGTAATAAAAAATGGCTTGCAACGGTGGGTGCATGTGCAGCGTGAAGAACAGACTTTCATTACCTTGAATACCAGACTTGCGTATGGCGGTGCAATAAACCGTTTAAGGATAACATCTAAACGGAAAAGGCGAAAGTTATGGCAAGCAACAAATGCCATATTCTTCGAAATATCAAGGTCGACGTTTTTTTAAATGGTACTTGAAGTCATAAGTACATGAAGTCATAAGTAAACAAGAAACCATCTTAATAAAAAAGTAGGTCTCGTCGTTTAATAACCATAGCAGTTGAAGAAGCGACGTAAAACCAAAAAGAAAAGTCATCAGTATAAGCCTCCACCTCCATCAATTTTCCGAAACGAGTCCCGTACCCCATAGCGTGACCAAGTAGGCCAACTCCAAGCAGTATACCTATTCTCGACTCGGGAACAACAAATTCCTCGGTAAACCTATTCGGAGAGCTATTGCGACATAGAATGATTGATCGAAACGCTCCCACGTGGAGAACCCTCATGAAAAGAGGAATAGGAGCGGGGCCTTTTATTCGAAAAACCGAGTCACGTTGCGGCTTACTCACAATCAGTAGAATGAAGCTACGGTGCGCGGGCTGCTAATCAACCGAAGATGAAAGCAACTTGTTGTCACCGAGTTAGCATCGGCAATTAGCGTGAGACCGTTGCCCTGGCCGATCACAGCAAAAGCGAACCAGTATCTCCAAGTTTCTCTCACTTGCAACTAAGTTTTCCTCCGCTCTATTTTTAAACGCTCGCGCGATGGCACCGCTATACTCGATCCGACCAGAAGAGTTAGAATACAACATCAATTTTTCACGATTCTTACTCTTGCCTTTCTAGTCTATTATTTTATTAGATTGTCTGCATGTGTGATTAGCTTCTGCGAATCTATACAACACATCTCATGAATTTCCAACACATCTATTTAAAAATTTTCATAAATTTTCATTAAAAGTCATCTAGTAAATTGATCTTAGCTCGACAGAAAATCTTAAGATCGATCCTTTCTCTCACACTACAATCTAATTAACTTCGGTACATCGAAGCCTTGATCTAACAAAAACGAGTATCCTTTCCACTGATACCTTCACGATCAAAACAAGAACATCAAAATGTCAGGTTTTACTATTTTAATATGTTCATTACACGTCGTCTAGTAAATCAATCCTAGTTCGACAGAGAAATTGAAGATTGGTCCGTCCACATTAATCATGTGGTTGCTAACAACAATAGTTCCTTGGTAATGAAGCTCTCACCTCGCAGTACAATCTAGTTAACTTCGGTACAGCGAAGCCTCTCTCGATCTAAGAAAAACAAATATCCCCTCCACTGCGGGGATACCTTCAAAACAAGCAGATGGAACTTAAAGCGGTAGACGGATGGGGGAAAACTTCCAGGTCAGTGTACTAATTAAAATGATAACAGATTCTGCCTTTTGCAATAACGAGAATTAACTTTAGATGAAAAATCCGCAGTCTACCAACGACCACCGTTCAGCGTGTTGGCTTCACTCGACTCGTCGGATGTACGGATCATCTAGATCGGGGCACTGTGCAACTCGAACTGTTTGCTGACGTTTGACTGCGTTTTTGGCGGCGATTCCCGGCGCGATAGTCTGAGCCGCATTCGCAGCCGGCGAGCAACCGTCGCAGACTGACTGCGCTGCGACTCTCCGCCCTTTTCGCAACGGGCGCGCACTCCTCGATGTGCATTGCTCTTTGTAATTTTGCAACGCTCCTCTATGACCTCCGGAGTTACGCGGGGATGATTCTTTTTCCCGTCGACCAGGAAGTTCAAATGTTACCCATTGTGCATCGCGCTGGTTCACCATGGAACTGTTATTTCAGTCGCGGAGATTTTCCACTCGATAACCATTGTCCCGAACGACATAATCGACCGGCTGTTTTTCAATGGAGGCCATAATGAGTAACAAGCCCGGCGAGCATTGTTTCTCGGGACACGGCGAAAAGTCACGGTCGCGTTAGAACACCGTGTATAAATAGCTCGCGTATAAACCGCTCGACCAGCGTAATGACCTCGTGCAAAACCGGCCAAACCGTCTCACAATCGAACAGCTGAGACCCATTCAGCCCCTGCGCCATCGATTTCTTACTCTCGATTTCGTTTGGCGGCGCGCACGATGGTGCTAAATACCCAAAAAGCGGAAAATAATCCGTGAGAACGAAACTGTTCAACGAATTTCCTTGAAAATTTTTTAATTGATTGCCACAGGTACTTATTTGTCGATAAAAATGTTCTTAAAAAATTGTCAAACTTCAAGTAACACGGGCCAATTGGTGATCTGTTTTCTGCTCATTTTTTATTTACGGATTCTTTCATCGAAAACATGATTTCATTAGATTCATTCACAGAAATCGATTTGTTGCAAAATCCTGAGGTAATAGACAAAGGCGACCTAATTTGAAATTAACGTGACAAAATCTACGGGAAATTCTGCAAGTTTTGCAGTTCTCTATTTTTCCAATATTCTGCGATATTTCAGCGTGAATTTGAAACAAAAATCATGGCTCTATCTCAGTTTTATTGAAAGTTCTTTGATTTTGACGCAGAATTCGTCACTTTGTCCCATTGTGCGGCGCAGAGACTTTTGGGGGTGATTAGGGCGGCTGAGCACGCTTCGGCGAGGCTTGCTGGTAGTCGATCGAAAAGAGAAAGAGTGTCAAGAATTTTTTAATATTTCTTTATGTATCAATTTATGTCTTGGAAGCACCATAATCGTTAGTCATCTTTGTTATCTCGGAAGGGAGTCGGGCGCAGAGTTAAATCATAACAAAATACTGTTTTCCTATGCAATCTTTCTAATTGTTTGTTGCATACAAGTTCGTTGACTCACTACATGCAGTGTCACAACCATCGGGAACAGAAGACTGCAATATTTGCTTTACACTTCAGCTAGCGGAAGCCTGCTAATAGGCTTTAAGATGACTGTGTGTGTGTAAGAAGCTTAGTTATATCCTTTTATTTATTTTCGACTCGAAAGACGTCATTAGAGTGTATTACTAAAATTGTTGTTTCTAAAAGAGTTGTTAATTCATTCGATTCGACCATCGTCAATTAAATAATAATTACACGGAAGTAAACAATCTAATTCCGTTCATCTTATGACAGATTCACTGATCACGTGTAATTAATAGTGGTGCAAAAAGAGGATTAGAGCTAAAAATCAATTACCTTTATCCGGATGCATAAATATACTTTTCACTGGTCACCGTGATTCAGAAGAAACATTTCGAATGAAAATGTAGTTGACATTTTAAGTGGAAGTGTCTGCGGATCGCGTCTGTAAGGCAATTCAAATAAATCTTGAAAAAGATCCAAACTAGGATCGAAACGTTGATTTTGTTTGACAATTAGCAAAGTTGCTTTATAATTTCTTAATAAACGATCGAACCGTTGCGCCGAAAACATTTAAAAATTTATTATCAGATAAAAAAGTTAAGAAAACAACATTTTTTAAATTTCTTCTTATAATTTCTAACAGCAATCAAAACAAATTTTTGGTACTCATTCTCTAGCAAACTAGGCGGTCTGACATCTTGAGGAGATTCAAGTCGTTCGGACCAATTTAAAAAAAATTATGCTATTATTAAAAGTGAGAAAAAGAAGAAATAGAACATGTATGCCCGTGCATTTAAATTGACACGCACAGAAGTACGTGTACGTGAAATACATAGACAGTGCATATTTAAATACACGTGAAATAGGTATCTCTAAAAACGAGTGAACAATTTTTTCGCGTTGATCGTAAACCACGAAACGCGCAATAATAATAAACGTCGAGGCATTTGTCTCGGGTGCATTGAACTCGGCGTACAGCTTCCTTGAAAAGCGAAGATACTTCAGGCTGCCTAAACGCTGCTTCTATTCGTGCGCATCCGGCGAAGTTGATTACAGCTCGCTCGCAGAGTTATTTCCATTCCGTTGAAAAAAAACACCGTCCAGTTTCTCGGAGCATAAATCTCGAATGCAAAGTGCGGATGATCAATTTACGTATAAATCAGACGTTACATCAGCGTCCAATACCGTTTTAATTGGATGCGGAAAGGTCGTTAGGAGACACGACGATTATGAAAAGTATGTTTTTATTCGTAATAAACGTATCCTATAAAATACAACGAACAGTAAATACGCCTGCCTGTGTTCCGCAGGCTGCCTTTTATTTTTTTGTAAATGTGATGGTTCCTCGGATCGGGATTCGACCATCGCTACTCCATACATATACATTATATAATATATATATATATATATATATATTATATAAACGCGTATATAATTTATATCCCATTCATGTAAATATATAGAAACGTATTTCCAAGTATTAAAGTACATTTGTCGAGTCGGCGTCTAGTGTGTATAGTACAATTATGTATAAAAGAAAACGAACAGGCTTACGGAAAAAGAAGAAGACACGGTGGATAGCCGATCGCTTCGCGACGCTCGATACCGTCTGTGTATGCACAGCGACTCCCTCTGATACTCGGACATTCTTAGAAAGACGATAACTTTTTTAATATTGGACTTTTTCAGAAGTTAGAGCGATCAGTTCACTACACGATGTGAAGAGATATTTTTCCGACAATTGTAATTCGTCGAAATTGTAGAGAATTTATAATTTTTTTAATGTGTTTCGTATATCTGTGTCGATTACGTGCGCTGTGGAAGTTTCATCGGAATCGGTTGACGCGGGAAAAAAACGACGGACATTCAAAGATGTAAGAATCCTTCGATATATTGCAGTTCGAGGCCGAGTATCGTGGAAATCGTAGCTCATTGCAACGTCGACCGATTTCGATGAAGTTTTCAGAGCATGTTTAATTGTAATAGATCTAAGAAACGTGTCTTTTCTAAATTTTCCAAATAAGCCCACATAAACAACTTGCAATTTTCTTCAAAAGTTTGTTTCACTTTGTGTAGCAGATCAATTGCTATCCAATATTAACCCTTTGCACTCGGTTATCCCCTCTGAGGCACTACTAAAAACAGTGGTGCTAAACATTTAGATATTGTACGAGGTATTATACCAATTGCATATCCATAAAATTCCAAAAAATCATAGGGAATGGAAATATTCTAGATCGGGAGAAATGTTTAATTTTCCAGTTGAAGCTCGGTGTGCAAAGGGTTAAAAATGTTATCATCTCTTTTAGAGCTTCCAAACATTAATGGAAGTCGCCGTATGCGGCCTCCGGAAAGCTAGCTCGCTATTTCCGTCTTTTCTTTGTTCCTTGATTAGTTCTCTGCTTCTTCTGTTTGTCTCGTTTCGTTTGTACAAAAGTAGGCTCGTTTACAAAATAGAGGTTGATTAGTATTATAGAATATAACATGCTACCGTATAAGAGACACGTTAATTGAGAAGAGTTACGACGAACGTAAAGTTACAGCCCGTCCGCGTGTATCGACGAAACTGTAAGCGCGCGCGCGATTCAAGTTGGCAAGATGATTTGTTTGTCGATCTGTATCGTAACTCTCCTGCGTCGTCAAACTCACAGCCATAGGTGGTTAGAACAGAAATTTCTGATCGCTCGCGAAACGTTTATCAATTAAGGCCTCTTATTCCTGGGAACGTGGAAGCCGTTCCTCTGAAAACGTGCATCCGGGACGCACAGCGTGTGCACCCTGCTACCTTGTCTAGTTAAACGCATAATTAAGGACGAAATGGTACCCTGAACAAACGCCATATTCGCGCTAGTTGCTGCGTCGTCGTTATAAACCTAATCAAATCGAATAAATTACGATGGGTTAGATCTCATTGATTACACGGCCCATTTGCCTCCGTAGACAAAGGGCAAATTCCTCGCGGCGACAAAACGTTTGTTAATACACGTTCTAACGCGTCGCATTCCGGAGATTGTCGATTTTTCGTTTTTACAAATTTGCTCGTGTTCGACATCGATTCGTACACTTTTTGTTGCAGATCATCGAGAGAGGCCTACCGCGCAGTCTTCAGTTTCCAACGGAGGAATAGATAGGCAGCGATTCGGAGAACCAGGAATATCAACAGCAACGCGAGAATGTCCAGCGTGAAGTCCGCATCCAGCATGTCCAACTCCTCCAAGGTCGTTTCCGGGTTTTTAAAGTGGCAGTACACCTGCGAATCACGGTCATTAATCAAAACAAAACCCTGGAGCTGTTAATCTTCGTCAAAGTGCGTACAACTTTAAAAATCAAATATTGTATTTGATGGAGTAATCTTTGAAAATAGTATTTGAAAGTAGTATTTTTATATATTAACTTTATCAATTTTGAATATTATTGCTGAAAATAATGGTTCCAATTCGAATGAATGGTTTCTGAGTATTGTAACGATGTGAAAAATGAAATGTTTACATCTTATTTAAAATACTATTTCCTTCAACCAAAACAAAATCTGAAATATTAAACAGTATTTGAAACATTTGTTTGGCCAAATAATGTCCACCTCTGATCTTCATTCTCTAACCAGAGCACGTGTCAATTACGAATACATACCTGGAAACATTTCAGCTTTTGCCGACCGAAGGAGTACGTAGCCAGTGCAGTGCCCTCGAACCCGTACCTGATATAACTCAGGTAAGTGATCCACCTGAGGTACACGGGAATGGCGTCAAAGCTGACGAAGAAACCAGAGAATAATAGGAACGGCACAGACATCACTGGCGCCAGGAATACACCATTTTGCACATTCATAGCCGCTCCGACAACGAGTCCAACCGACTGTGCGACGAACGAAATTAGCAAACATGTTCCCAAGAACATACTGAATCGCATCATGTCTGCCGGCTGACTTGTCATGAAGTACACGATCGTGACGTATAACACGCAAAATATTGCCTGCAAAATAAAACCGTTCAAATGTTGTTCCAGATTCAAAGTTTATTCTTGTTCAAACTCTGTCCTCACCTGGAACGGTATATCCGACACAGTGATCGCCAGGTAATAAGACTTCAGCGAGTACCATCTGTTAAAGTTCTCCTTGAGAAGCACCGGCAGCTCCAGTGGGACTATAAGAAAACGGGATCATTAATCGAAAGTGTAAAAAAAGAACAGAACGAAGAACAATCCTGAAGAACAACTTACAAGACAGAATCGTGATGGTCATAGACGTGTACATGAGGAACAGCATGTTGAAGAAGAGGAACCCGAGGTTGCTAAGTACTTTAGCGCCATCATTACCGATGTCATAGTACAACGCACCGATCAGGAGTCCTACCAGTATGTGAGCGAACAGTCGAAGGTACATGAGCGTCTGAAAAGAAAGATTTACATCAGTCCACCATTAATCTCTCATCTTTAAACGTGTGTAGCTCATTGCAACGTTGATTTTGATAAAACTTCAGTACGCCTCCTTAAAAGAAGTCTCAAGAAGCACACGTCGATTCCTGAATCATGAAACTCACCCAATCCCTGCGACTGAAGAGCAAAGTCCTCTTCAAGACGATCCAGAACTGCTGGTACTCCGACGTCGGATATCTTTCTGGAGTCGTCCCAGTTATGGAGTCATCGAGCAACGCTGATTCTGCGTTGTCTTTCTTGTCCACGTCCATGGAGATCACGACCTCAGCTGCAGAAAGTTGCAATTAACGTACGAAGTTAATCATTTACTTGTTTCGCTCTAGGTACCTTGCTTCGCGATATCGTTGTTCGCAAACGTAGGAATGAGACTCCTGCTATTCGTCATTTTCGAATTGTTCTCCTGGAACTTCTCCTCCAAATTCTTCACGTCGTTCTTGTCCTTCGATTCCGCGTTCTCTGCAGCATTATCTTTTTGGAACGCTTCGGTGGGTTCGTTGTTCAACGGCTCGGGTTTGCTTTCAGGAAACGGGTGACCTTCTCTTATATCGTACTTGCCGTTTTGGATAGCGTTCACCAGGCTCTTTATGTTGTCTCCGTACTCTCCGCAGGATACTTCGATGACTGTGGATAGAGTTACCAAGATCAGTATCATCTTGCATGCTTGCGATGCGTATACAATGAAAGAGGTTAGAAGCTTTTAGATGCTGAATAGGATATTGGTTCGCGACTCACTGAAAGAGGCTGGGTTGTGGTAGCTCGGGCAGTTCAGGTTTATATTTCGGAGGAAGGGAACCAGCTGTGACGTAGACCCTTGGTACACACACTGTCCCTCTGCCAAGGTGTACAGAGCGTCGAACATTTCGAAAAGCCTGGCGCTCGGCTGATGAATCGTGCAGATTATTGTCCTTCCTCCTCGAGCCAGAGTCTTCAGCAAGGAGATGCATTGGAAGCAGGACGACGAGTCCAGACCACTGAAAAAGATTTTCATTTATGTTGTAAGCAGACAGCGAATTTTATGCATTTATAGCAAAAATGCGTAGGTGCCGTTTGATACAGTGAAAACATTAGAACAGTTTCAAAATACTGCTAGATCATTTTCAGCCTATTAGACACATTAAGGAGGAACATTAATTTCTATTTCACTCCAGTTTGTGGCAATGCGGTTGGACAATTTTTATTTTGCATGAAGATGCACAGCTGTAATTTTCACAGAAAATTCTTCTGGTCCATAGAACGCTTCTCAGGGCAGAATTTAGGAAAAGAAATAATGAATAATTTCAGTGTATAAACTGTTCCCCTCAGCCCTATCGCGACATCGTAACCACAGCTTGTATAACCGGTTGTATATCTTGAAAAATTTCATCCTTATTTGTTACAGAGAGGCCGGCTACAAGACCCATCGAAATTCGGTCTTGCGAGAACACGCGGCGACCTTGTATTGCAGAATCTCCAGAGAAAGCATCGCGTGCTTCGATAAGTTAATCTGCGCATTAGTCTGTACTTTCTCCGACGTGTTCTCCTTATCATTAGACAATTCAAGGTTTAAATTCGAGATTGTTGAATTAAAATCATTAAGGGAAGAAATAACATTCGATTTATTTCTCATCGATCAACTGTTTACAGGAATGGCAGAGAAGCAGGGACGGGATCGTCTCAAATCGCGAATCTGACGAGTCACGGCGAACTTTCCGAGAGAGTGGAAGAACTTGAAGAACGATTATTTACTGACACTGACCGTGTCTGAGTTATATAAAAGCCTGAGACGGGTTTCTCCGGCGCCAGTGAAAGTAAATGCAAATATCGCCGGCAAAGAAATGGCCGTGTGTCTAGCTGAGAACGTTCAATCATGTTCGGTGCTGAGGTAAGAGCATTTCAAATCGATTTGCAGTTTCGTAGAAACTCGTAGGAGAAGGGACGGTGAATTCTGAGAATTTTTGATCGTTGTTGCGAAGTTTGCGAAGCTTGTTTTCACTTGGTTTCGTTCCATTGCGCCACGGTGCACGGGGGCGTGCAGAAGCGTAGCGGAAAGACCCGTTGAATCGCTTTCTTCAGGTGCATCCAGCTAAAATTACAACTTGCGACCGCCAATCGGCTTCGTCAAGTTTTGCGCGAGCGGGGATCACGCGAGGATGCATAACAGAATCAAACTTCGAGTGCAGGGACGCGTTCCGAGACTCCTAGTGCTCCCGATTGCCCTCTGGAATTGAGTATTTTCCAATTAATTAATTGTTTACGTTTTTTCTCACCTGGTGGGTTCGTCGAAGAACATGATGGGCGGGTTATTCACTAATTCGAGAGCAATGGAGAGCCTCTTCTTCTGTCCGCCGCTGAGGTTCGAGGTCATGGTGTTAACATGCTCCGAGAGACCGAGAGTCTCAAGGATCTCCTGGATCTAAAGAAACGAAGTAATAAAACATTCCGTTAGCGAGTTACACAGTCTCCTCTTTTAGCTCGAACAGAAGTTTTTCTAGAAGAACGGCCGTGAGCCTGTTGTCTGTAGAAACCAGACAAGAAACTTAATGCGAACGTACCACTTCCTCTTTCTCCGCTTTACTAACATGGGAGCCGAGTTTGAGGTTCGAGGCGACCTTCATTGCCTCGGCCACCGTTAAGTTCGCGTGGAGCTGATTGTCCTGCATGATGTAGCATGAGAGCTTCCTGAAGGCACTAAGGTTCCTCTCGTGGCCGTTCATCGTGATGCTGCCTTCCACGCCTGACCACCTAAATCAATCGAGAAATCAATCATTAAATCCACCTAAATTATCTATATAAATAAAAATCAAATGCTGTTCGTTGGTAAGCGCATCACTTGAGAACGGCTGGACCGATTTGGCTAATTCTTTTTTTAAAATGTTCGTATTAGTCCGAACTAGATTATAGGATACGAAAAATTGGAAAGTATCACGGAAAAATGGAAAATTCGGGAAAAACTAAAAGTGCTTTTAGAATCATATTTCAATACAACAAAAAAAACGAACGTCGTAGCTTTTAATCAATATTTCAATAGAAATTTACATTATCGACATCTGTTTGCATTGTCGACGTTATAAACATTCGCCAGTTAGTTAATTTCGATTACAATAACAACCCTACTCTCGAAGCTCGTGATTTAATAAATAATTCCCGAGGCACTCGGAAAATTATGATTTTAATGTCTCAGAATGTTGGAATTTTCTGCTTCGTCATGCAAAAGGACACGATTCGACGAGGCTGAAGTGCAGACTCCTCGAGCAGGGAAAATGTCTCGGGCCGTTGGCCGATTTCTTTTTTCGTTCGGAGCGATGTCGCAAGAGAATTAATTGCTGCAGTCTAATCCTTCTTCGTTCGTCACAGAGTTCGTTTAGAAAGTCTAGGCGACCATGTGTAGTCAAAACGTGGTTGCGAAAGGATTGTATAACGATGATCCACAAAGAAAGCGAAATCACCGAGAAGAAAGTGAAAGTGCACGGTTGTTCCGAGAATCGAGACAACCGGAAATTAGGAATATTTAGCAAACGTGATCGATGTTCGAGTGATGAATGCAGAAGTGCTGTGCTATCGGCGAGCAACAGATCGCAGTGACTCACTTGTATCCGGTGAGGATGTTCAAAAGCGTGGACTTTCCCGCGCCGGATGGGCCCATGATGGCCGTCAGCTCGCCTGATCGCAGGCGGCCGCTGACGGACTTCAGGATTGCCTTCACATCTGAAAAATAAGATTGCATTACTTTATTTGCCGGGAATTTTCGAATAAATCGAAGTTCTATCGATTGGCTATTGTAATTCATGTCAAACAGTTTGCGACTAGCGGTATACTGTTAGACCAAAGAACAGGCAAATGTTGCTGAATGGGAATGAAACAATAAAGTCTCCGATTATAATTGACCTTCTATTGATAAATATGATTTATGATTCTAGACGTATGACCCTGGGACGAGAGGGTAATTAAAGATTATTCTATAATTACACTTGAACAAAAGTGATAAATCTGGGTGATGGGACACATTCCTTACTGCACAATTAGTATGATCCGCGAGCGTTGTGGAATAACGACGGGAAACGACAATTACCATAATTATTTATGCATATAGAAGATCCGACTTGCATCCCTTCCGAAAGCGATTCTTGGGAAAATTTTTAAAAAGGAAATGAGCTACGCTCAGAAATTAATCGGGGATTACTCGATATATTTTCGCGATCGACTCGCGCATTCGGGGATCTAGGGGGCGAAGGGGTGATTGAAGATTATTCTATAATTGCACTTGAACGAAAGTGATAAATCTGTGTGATGGGACACATTCCTTGCTGCAGAATTGTGGAATAACGACGTGAAACATCAATTAATTATTTATAGATGTAGAAGATCTAATTTTCATCCCTTCAGAAAGCAAAATTTGGGGAAATTTAAAAAAATACAAGCTACGTAAAAATCGCAAGAAAATGTGGGAAATTAATCGGGGATTACCCGATATATTTTCTCGATCGACTCGCGCATTCGCGGATCTAGGGAGACGAGATCGAGCGGATTCTGACCTTCTGTAACTACAGTAACTATGTACGTCGATCCGACGATTATTCCATCGCGTGACAAACAACACAACGAAAAACCGCGGCTGGGGATCGACGGAAAAACGCCGGCGAGAGATCGCCGGGTTATCGAAGCTCGGTTTTTCGCGAGCGAGCGAACAAGGACAAAGGAGAATTTGAGTCGCAGAAAGAACAGAGCACGCGATCCTCTTCTTCTAAATTGCGAGCCACACTTTGGTCCCGAGAGCGGATATCGCTGAACAACGTAGCTTCTCTTATCGCGAAATTGCGAATTGAAATGCTGCTTTCGATTCTCATAGCCTACGATATTTATTAGATTACCGTGCTACTGTTGCGTTGCTCTGTTCTAGCAATAATATAATTAACAATTCGAGTGACTTCACGTGTGTCAAGCGTTACGTGACAATCCTTTTTTGTCATCACCGGATTGCGCATTTATGCAATTTTTAATTTTTACAGGCCAATTTTAAGAAAGTAGGGCAAATGAAATCTTACTTTCAATGGTAGCAGCCTTTACAGATCGGAAGTGAATAAAAATCGTATTGAATTCTGCAGAATTTTATAATATTGCATTTTTTGACAATTTTTAGAAGCCATAAATGCATAAGGATCCGCAGTCTAGTCATTACTGACGCGACATAGTTATCTAGTCTTATGACAGAAATCAAATTCTTTAATTTACTCAATTAATCTAGTTGAAATGTCATTTTTAAATTTCCTCTTGAAAGAGATGATTCCCACGGTCATTTCAACGAAAAACACGGACCAATCAGCGCACAGGTCTCGCTGAAACCCGTCCGCAGTAGCCGCGCTGTGATTGGCCGGTGTTTTTCGTTAATAACTCGTCAACGAATCCACGAAGAGCATTTTCGCAAAGGGAAAACTTGCTTGAAGTGACCTCAAGATCATCTCCTTCGGGAAAGTACAACATTTTCGTAGTAAATAAGCTCTATTGATCAACTTCAATAATTTTCCGCAGCTCAACTGCAACCATTCTCCGTTTCCCCAACATCGTTGACTGCGAGATTAGCGTATTTATCGCTGTTTATAGCTACATAGTAGCACCCAAAAAGCAGAAACTATACCGCGATAACAGACTGTCCGACCGGAAACGACGCTCAACGCTGACTTATTTCGTGTCCCAGTTAACGGAGACAGAGTTCACGCACCTCATTTCCTTTCACATTCGCGACAGAGTTCGCTCCGGGTATTTCAGCGACGAGAAGTCGGCGTGGATTGAATTTCGAAGGCCCGGGCAGCATATCACGCATGGAATCGAGGCAATTATAACTATTGGGTCTGATGGAATGTCCTGGTAGCGACGGCGTTGGTTCCTGTTTCGTAGTACTCGGAGCACAGGTTGCTCTCTGAGGCAAAACTACAAATCGAGAACGGTGCCACACCTATTGGGTTGGAAAGAAAGTTCGTAGGATTTTCAAATTAAGAATCGAAGGTAAAATTAAGATATTTATTCGTATGTTCATTCAATAACACGAGTAATAACGAAACATAACACGGAAGTAATAGAACAGAATCGATAATATGTTATTGAATAAATCTATGAATAAATATCCGAGTTTTAGCTTCCAATTTTTATTTACAAACGCTACGAACTTTCGTTCCAACCCAATAGTTAAGACACTTTGATGGGACAGGATCAGACAGATCAAGTGTCTCCTTCCTTTGACGTCAGCAGCCCCGAAACGTTGCCCCTGGGTCAATGCAGGGCACAATGCTGGCCAAAGAGCAGTACATAAATGGCCGACTTACTGACAAACCCTAATTGCCGTGAAATTGTTAGGCCAATTTGAATACCTCCTTTGTCGCTCGATGAAGAGGTTGACACTTTCGTCGACACTTTCATGTCTGATGTCAAAATTGTCTACATTGAAATTCTTTATGCAAAATAAAAATCTCTTGCATTGATTTCGGGAAGATAAAATAGAAATTGATTTCATCCCTTAACGACTTTGTTGCATTGAAAACAACGATATTCTTAAATGTTTCTAATCCTTCATTGTTTTACATTTCACCCAAGCAATTTCTTCATAAATTTAAAAATCTTCATAAACAGGAGCCAATGTCTCCTTTGCTTTATGAACATTATAGTAAATAAAAATTCTCTACCGGAATTGCAACAAACTGGAGTGACAATCAAATTTAGTTTAACAAGTTGAAAATAATACAACAGTATGTTTAGATTCTGCCAATGTTGTTGCTCTTTTAAATCACGTCTCCCCATTGTTGTCATAAACACATAAAGTCCGCTGTCTATTTATGAGGAGATAAAACCCGATGCTAAATGCTGTATCAACGAGATCTTGCAAGATCCAAGAACCATTCGGGTATTTCCTGCGGCGGTATCTTGGCAAAACGAAGAAGCTTTATCTCGTGGCCAGCGCCGAGTCAGTTCAGATAAGTGGGAACAAAGCCCGGTCTTTTCGAATTATCTGCATCTTTTTTTAAAACGAACTAGAACGACGTTGACTTGACTTGGACACAGAGTTACCCCCTCTCTAACGGAGCGCGCCACGTGACCGGACGGAAGAGTGGGGGATTAGCGTCTTAATCCGAGTACTCTGTGAGTCTGTGACGAAGATCGGAGAGCAGCGTTTTCCATCGAGTTCTTTGGAAATCGTGATGACCGCAACCGGTCTTACAAAATCTCGGTCAGTAATTCCATTCGCCGGAGCGGCTCGTCTACGCTCCACAAACTGCGTAGAAAGTTCCCTTAGAGGATCGCGATGGAACGGTGCACCATGATCAAAATGATCTTCCAGGCTGCACCGAACGAAGATTTGAAAGTGCTCGCGGAAAGCCTTTGTTACAAATAATTATTTGAAATGGGTGGTGACACATAACTAGGAAGATTATTCGGATAGGCTGCAGCGGCCCTGTTCTTAATGAGACATCGTTGTTAATTGCTGGGAAATTAGTTTCTCTCGCTATCGGCCGGCCGGCGCATGACGCAGTTTTCTGCGCTTCTGTCCTTTTGTCTCGTTATCCAGCTGGTTACACACCGATAAAGAGTGCACCGGGAGATGCATGTGCATATCGCAACGCACAGATACAGCACGCGTCCCTATTTTTCCCGGTGGATGCCATTTACTTTCACTTTGTGGTCAATGTCGACGGAAACCAGCTTCCACAGCAGAGACACAACCGGGACCGAAAGAGATCGACGCAATTCTGCCATTAGAACTCGGTTGAATATCATCAGTAGACTGCTGATCTTTATGCAAAATAAAAAATGTTTGCATCGATTGCAAGACACAGGAGCCGAATAAAAATTACTTTCTTCTTTTAATTATCTCATTAACGTTAAACTTGTGCACTGGTGGCCTTAAATCTTTTTCATAGGTCCACTTTCTTAAATTATTCATATTTTATTCACAATTTATTTTTGTCATAAATGCATAAAACCCGCTGTCTTATCATCAGTATACTCAATGCGTTTGAATACTCTGAAATGTTCATCAGTTTGTAAAATTATAAACCGAACAGGATTCGTTGTGTTTTTTTTCTGAAGTTTGAACACATGAAGCCATTTAAACTAACATAAACGAACGTGATTCATATCCGAGAATTACCTGAAAAGTGAGTCAACTTTAATGGTAATCTTGGTCATGAATAAGCTGCAAGTATTCGTGCAAAACATTGTCAATTTGTTAAACCGATTAGCAGTCGAAATAGATTTCTATGAAACTCCTGTTGCTTGTCAATCAATGCCCAAGGTTTATACAACAATCTTCACATCAATCATATTCACATATTCAATCTAGAATATAACATATCACAGGATTTACCACCACTGAATGGAATATTTATTTGATTCCACTTCCTCGAAGTTCATTTGGAAAATTGCAAATCGCATAAACATCCGCAGCACAGCCACAATTATTCTCTAAAAGCAGATTTCCATAACGCATTCGGCAAAAATGGATGAAGTAACACGCCGCGATCTTACGCAACCATTTCCGATATCGCACAGGTATTAAAATCGTTTTCGCTGCTTCCGATGCAAGAAATGCGCAAAGCCTCGCGTTGGGTAGACAGTATTTACTTTCTGGGGGTGGAGCCGGAAATTCGGGTTCGGACCGGGAACCCGAATCCGATAAAATCAGATTTTACTCTTTCTTCGATCATTCTTGGATTAAATAGTATGTAATTACTAGACTGCGGATGTTAATGCGTGTACATTATGCAGATATGCACGAAAAATATGATTCAGAACTAATACAAAGGGATATTTATCAGTTATGTTCTAATTAACGATTTATTATAACACTTACAAGGGAAGGACCCCAAGTGTCCTTGACTTCGATTTTGGTAATCTTTTGTGAGACAATGATATATGGATCCCTAATGATGTCTGCAAAATATTGGGTGTAGCTACTCAATAGTTTTAAAGATATGAACAATTGAACTTTCACTCAACCTGCTTACACGACTAATGGAACGCCGAAAACTTGAGCTGCGAATCATGGTATATCAACAATTGTTTATATCTTTAAAACTATTGAGTAACTACACCTAATATTTTGTAGACATTTTTAGCTCGAGATTTTTCCAATTACTCGGACACAGTAAAGTCTCGATTCTTATCAAACAGCCTGTGTTCTGCACGGTCGATTACGTGCTGCACGCACGGTACCTCGAAAGCTAAAGATCTATTCGAGCTGAAAATTCAGTTTCGATTAGATCGAAGTTCTACGAGGGCTCAAATATCCGACCCGCTTTGATTTGTTCAAGTAGCTCCCATTTTTTCGAACAGTTTGTCAATTTCAAGTAGCTCGGAAAAATCAAACGCTCGACTCGGCTCGAGCTTAGCTCAGCTCGTAAATAAGCGTAATCAAGAATTGTAACGATCGTGGAATACTCACTGTTCTTGCGTCCCTCCCGCACCTTATAGATCAGATCGGTGAACGCTAGATCCACGGGCGGCCTCTTCGGCAAATGGGTGATCGTCTTCGGCTGTATCGGCACGATTTGCAACCGGGTTCCCGAACCCTTCCTGGGTTGCAACAAAATCTCATTGGTGTTATCCTCGCGCGAGCAACTCCCTTCAAGCTTCATCTTTAATCGTTCACTTAGTAACAGTCTCTCTCTCTCTCGCTCTCTGTTTTCCTCTCGCGAACTTGATCCTGATCAGTACAACTATTACCACCCTCTGTTCACGGGATTATTGCGGCTTGTGCGAACTGCAGTCTCGGCGGCGAATAATCGTTTCGTTTCAATCATCGCCTGGAAAAATCGCAACAACCAGCAACGTCAGATTTATCGTGTTTAACGCGATTCTTTTTTAGCGGGATCATCGGAGGTTTCCTCGCGGGAATGGGGAAAAATACCGATTGATTATTTCTGCTGATTCAGTATGACGACGCGATCAGCTGTCGTCCAAAGCCGCGTCCGCGTTAGGCAACATTTGGATCGTGTAGATCGATTCACGATTTGAATGGTTAGATGTCTTAAAAGTTCTGGGAGGTTGAACTAATTTATTTCGCTAAATAAAAATGGAGATCGTTTGTCAACTTTCTTTTGTAGGGCGCAATCATTTGCTAAAAATGTGGTTAACATTGAAATAGATATTTCCAGTTAAATTGTAAAGTTTGCGTATCGATTTGATTTTTCCTGACAATTGCGACCGTGGTTGAAGCTCCAAAGTTTAATTTTAACCAACAGCCACCGCTATTTCCATTAATTTTTATACAAATCAGCTCTATTTAGCAATGGTTCAGTTTTAACATGTGATCGCGGACGGACCTTCAAACTTTCATTTCAATTAAATCTCCCCCATCGCCGTTTTCATAAAAGTTTATACAAATCAGTTCTACTGTTCCGCGAACATTCGATTTTAGCAACGGTTCAATTTCAACATGTTTGCTTGCCAACTGAATTATCAATGTCCACACGACGCAACGCAGTTCGAGGGACCAGGTCGTTCAACCAAAAGACAGAACGCAGCTACCTCGGGTTGAACGAACAGAATTCCTCCGAATTTGGTTAACAGCGGTTACGCGGACGATGGTTGTTCGACCAAAAGTTACCCAACGTGAACGAGGTTTAAATGTCGCGACTGTCGACACGGATTTCCAGTATGGTAAACGTTCCTCCGCATTTACGATCTACAGCAGTGCTCCGGCGACTTAAGCATACTTCTTCTCACTTCATTAGGAGCGAGAACTGTTGACAGTCCCATCAGAGTGATGAAATGTTAGCGTACTGCAGGCGTACACGGTTATCTCAGAAATCATCGAAGTCACGACAAACCTTCCGGCGAACTTCCATATAAGGCGATTTAAAAATATTGTTTCAAAGAGTTCTAATATTTCCATGAGGAATTACCGGACAAATTTATCTCTTTGAACATATACAATTGTAAAAGAAGACTAAAAGGTAATGCAAAATGGTCACTTTCAGAGCAACTCGCACAGTTTCCGAGATAACACACTTACACTGTGCGGTTTTCAATATTAAAACACATTTCGGTGCAACACTGTGGCGGGCCACTCCGTGATAGCGAGTGGAGGGGATACCCGGAACGCCCACTTGCCGAAATTGCATTTAAGCGAGCACTACTGTAGAGTCCTCAGGGGTGTAACGAAGTTTCGCGAATGCGAATAGCGATCTTACATGCACGATAACGTTGAATAAACGGAGCACAGCGTCGAGTAAAATCCTCGTGTGTTAAACTCGCGGCTACGATCGACGGGATGGACGCCGTATCGATCGTTTTGCGAGAATCGCGCCGATAACGAGTGCGCGAGACGGTATTCGAAACGATCGAGCCTCGATGCTCGTTCCTCGGTGTCTCGAGACTGACTAACTGACTGACTACCATTTAGCTGCACCGCGGCCATCACCATTGACCGTCGCTGCTTTCCAGAGCGCTCTCTTTCTCTCTCGCGCTCCTTTCCTCTCTATCTAGTATCTCCTCGCTTCCTTCTCCCACACGCTCCCCTCAACCCCCTCTTTGTCTCTATCTTCGTCGGGAAAACGATCAACAAAATGAAAATTACCGGTATAGCCTGTACTGTTTATTGCGGATCTCTGTTCTCACAGATACAAACAATTTAATTTCGCATGAATATTCGCTGTTACTAATTATTCTGGGATTGTTACTCGGGAGAAAATTAGTCTTGCAGTCGTTCAAATACCTGTCAGTGGGCGAAACGTCTTTATCTTTAAATTTTATATATTTTATATGGCTACATTTATGCGAATGCTTAAATATCGATTACAAACAAATCAAATTTCATTTCATTCGAAAAGAAAGGCGTAACATTCATATTTGTTCGACATTGTTTAAAATCTTCATCACGAGTGCGACTCGTTAAAATACGGCGAGATAATTGATAATTGTATTGAAATACTTGGCAACGGACTTCCAGATCGCACGAGAAGCAGATTGCGATTATAAAAATAGATAAATGTTGATTATTTAGTTTGTCCCGATTCAGCCTAATATCGTTCAACGAGGACGTCGCTTCGGGCCCCCGTTGTTAACCAATGATCATTAAAGGCGCGGCAAGTGAGCAATTTCTCTAATGCCAGTCCCTTCCTAAACGAGCGCGTATAGGGTTCCTTATTCGATGCTAGTCGGCATCAATTCCATCGGAATCGAGATAAAAAGACGCGGCGAACAGACTGGTCATGATAAAAAGTTGTCGTTGCCGAATTTACACGCGTCCAGCCACTCACACTGCTATCCAGAAGTGGTTAGACACTTGTGAGCTCTTAAAGAAGTATGAGATAAACAGTTATTCCAAGGAAATCTGCTCGACGAATTTATACCCATAACATTTCATCTTGACGAACACTGGATGGCAATCATAAATTCCAGAGAGATCGAAACAAATTTTCGGAATAGCAAAAAACACGAATAAATGTTAAAAGTCGTCATGCGACTCTTCCTTACTGCTTTCTGAAATCCTTTGCTTCAGTGATCGATAATATATTTTCCTCAATTTTAATATAAAATTTGGCATTTTAAAATTAGTAATGTAAAGCCGATAACGAATTCCAACTTCGATTCGAGTAGGAGATACGGTATAGTGCGTGCACTATAGCGCTGAATAGAAACGATACCTGCACGGCTTGGGAAAAACGACACTGTCATTGTGCTGATTAAAAATCCTATGCAAAGAAACGACACGATTACAAAGCACATTACGTAGTTGGATCTATTCGAGGAAAAAATAACGCAATGCTTCTAAAGTGGGAATGAGAAGTGGCTCTGTGGGGCAGTGCTGTGGCCCCGGTCTAATCGGGAGCAAAAGGACCACGCCTACTAGTAGTCTAAACTGAGTCACTGCTCTAGCACTGTCCAATAAGTGAGGAGCAAATTACATCGCATACTACTGTATGTTTAACATTATTGAATGGTATAATTTCTATTACATATTTGCAACAACTTGCTGCCATTACAAGCAAAATTACCTGCCTATTTAAAACACGACAGAACTTCCGCTCCAACCTTATACAAGGAGAGAAGAGAGAAGACAGTCTCCCCTCTACTTTCCTGTAATCCCATCAAGCATTTTGCCAGTTTCAACCTAAAAATTCAGAGTCACTGTTTTATAGATTCAACCTGAACGACCGTGACGTCAAAGAAGCCTACTAAATCGCCGATTTCGCTTAGCGAATCCGCCGTTACCGGTCCGACGAATGTATCAGCGATCATTTACATGTTCCTCGGTGCTCCGGAAAACAATGGGTCGTTACGAATGTGTCTAGTCCGAATCGCGTCGCTTTGACGTGCGAGGATCATCGCGTCACGTCTGATCGGCGTCATGCGTACGTGTCGGACCTAAGAAAGAGCGGAGAGTGGTTCATTATGGGCCCGTATAAAAGCGGCGCGGCCTATTCATTAACTCCCCTACGATACCGAAAACGAACGACCACGTTCCGTTCGCTGTTGTCCACGCGTGGCCGAGTGGTTTAGCATCGTTGCTCCTGTTCTTGTCCAACAACTCGATCGCTACGCTCGATCCGAGATTATATGTAACAGAATAAAACGGTTCAAGACGGTCGCTCGGACTTCCGGTCCGCGACGCGGCGAAACGTCGAGGCTCTTGCCGGTGTTACGTATGCACACTGCATCGCATCATTATAATTCATTGCCGTTGTCCACACGTAACGACTCTTCTCATGCACGACTGAAAAAATGCATTACACGAACCTCGCGTTTTTCTAACTCGATCGAGGATAGCTACAGCCGGCTGGATCGAAGATTTTGTAGTGACATTGTACCGATAAATGAAATGAATCATATCGATGTCTAGATAATGATTAGACTCCGGTTTCCATGCATTTATAACAAAAAAAGACTTTTTGAAAACCACGCTTATATTAAAATGCACTAAAAAGGAGAAAATCATTTTTTCCTGGTTAAATGATTAATAATATTTTTCCCACTTTTAAGCAATTAGTTCAACATTTCTTCTGTTATAAAATTAGTGTCGGGATAGTTAGAAAAATTTAATATAAATTTAAATAAAATCATGACATTAGTGACTATAAAAATAAAAGCGTGGAGCGCTAAACTATGTTGACGTAATTTTCGTGGGCGCTCCAAGCTTTTATTTTTATAGTCACTAATGTCATGATTTTATTTAAATTTATATTAAATTTTTCTATCTGTTCCGACACTAATTTTATAACAGAAGAAATTCTGAACTACTTGCTTAAAATTTGGGGGAAAAATGTTATTAACCATTTAACTGGATTCGGTATTTTATGGAGAACAAGGAAAAAATTATTTTCTCCTTTTAGAGAATTTTAATATAAGCGTAGTTTTTTTTTATTTTAAACACGATATAATTTCAACTGTACATGGTGAGAAGAAATAACAGAGTTAAACATTTCTTATTATAATTCTGTCAAATCGACGAATCGACGAAAAACCAAATAATAACAACGATAACATAGACCGTTAGTATTCATATATTTAAGAGGTTTCGAAATGGCCACCCTTTGAGCCTCTGCATCGGCTCAAACGTGTTTTGAAATTTTCGGCAATGGGCCGCAGTAACGCACTAACGGTCTATGTTATCGTTGTCATTATTTGGTTTTTCAAAATTCGTCGATTTGGCAGAATTATAATAAGAAATGTTTAACTCCGTTATTTCTTGTCGCCTTGTATTTAGTGGTTTAATTGACGATGAACGTTTCGGGCGCAAGGAAGGATAGCGTATGGGAAAGAAAGAGACGCGGAGAGTCACGCTGTCCTCCTGTACGTTCGGCTCGGCCTTTGAAGCTCAAAAAAAAATAGTGCATACGATAAATGCCGACGAATCCCCCCCGAGGCTTGGCGTTTATAGAGGATTTACCGTAGTTAAATTTCTCGATCCAGCCCACTGCGCAGTGCCTTTGTGTCCGACGTCCGCAAGAACAGTACATACTTACGAATCTTCATCTAAACATTTCCCTAAAAATCGCGGACTACCAGGTAAAACTGCAGCGTGCAACGAATGCACATGCAGCTGCAAGGACACTCCACTCGCTCGTTAGTATGCAGTGAACCGATTTCGCACGTGCTTGTGCGTGTCCACGTGTTCAGCGATCCCTGGTCGACCGCCATAAGTTCATTCGCAACACGGATAATTTGATAATTATTAAATGAATTTTTTATCGCGGAACAATCAAGGAAACGAGTAGCGTATGTCCGCGAGCAAAAACGATTAGGAAATCTGATGCACGAGCGTGACATCACGATCCTCGGGAATGGGCGGTACGTTTCGATAAAAACCGCGAGAGATAATCGATCCAGCATTTATGCATACACGCGAAGCTTGCGGCCAAAGTTATGCAAAGCGTGGCGGTCCGCGCGAAAATCTTTCCACGATCTCCCGAGTAATGTATTGCATGTCACTTGGAAGAAAATACCGTCGATACGAGATATCGAGAGATGCCTCGAGAGGCTGACCGGAATAAAGGTCGCTTACACAACCAGAAGCGCAAAGTCCGAACAGTGACTGTTGCTCGACAGATAACACTGAGATTTACGCTCGGCGTGTTCCTCTGGATTGTTTCGTATCGATCCGCTTGAAAATCGTTTGACACTTCGTCGAATCGATCGCGGACACTACCTGCATCTCGAATCTCGGAAAACTATAAATAGAAGAAAAAGTAATGCAACTCGTCGCGATAGTATAATCTGCTGTTCACGCGCGCCGTGGCGAATTATCTACCTTATCTTTTAATTAAAAAGATATACCCCTCGGAATGTTAAACTAAATGATTCCTGAAGTTTTTTTTTGTTGATAAACAGTGCGTTCGGCGGAAACCTCGAGTTCATTTCTACGGATATTTGTAAATCTGTGAATAGAAGATCTCTGAATAACATCGGAGAATGGGAATGCGATAAGTTCGCGGCTTTTTGTGTCATTCAAATCAGCTGTGCTCGCGGAAACGATGATCCACCGGTGAGAAATTCTCTGCATCGCGGATCAAAGTTCGGCGGAGAACGACAACCAGCTGCGGAAACTCGTAGCCGAGCTCTTATCGGCCGATTTATCGAGCCACGATCGACTTTATCGCGGTAACGTCTAAACACTTTGGTCAAGGCTGAGATATAAACGAAAATACAAGCTTATTTTTGACGGAACCATCTCCCCGAATTTTTGTTCGTATCTACACTGCGGATTTATGCGTTTAGGACGAACTTCAGTAAGCGATGTGTACGATACTAGAATTATCACAGTCTTGAGAAATTGTCAATCTTCAAATAATCATGATTTCATTAAAATAAATAGTACAGTGATGAACCTAGTCTCGTTTTAAAGCTTCAGACTTCTACTTTCAGCAACATTCATTTTTCCCCGAGACAATCTCGCGCGACGCGACGGCTGGAAATACGAAGACATGTTTTTCTCCCGAAAATGTATCAATTAAAGTGGCTCTAAAGAGATCGAAAAATTTTTGTCAGAATTGAATCTTTCGCGGATTTGAAGATTGACGTCTCCTCTTTCAAACGACATAAAAAACGTGATCTACGATTTTTTCAAGCGATTTTTCAGTGACATACACCATGACTGTTTTACACCTCCGAACATGATCCTCGTTGTTGATCCATAGAACAGTGGAAAAAAATCGTAAATCAATTTCTAAGGACTCGTTGGAAAGAGGAGACTTCAATCTTCAAATCTGTGGAAGATTCATTCACAGAAAATATTTTTCAATGTTTTTACAGAGGTTTGAATTTGAACCATTTTTGAGGGAAAAGGTGTCCTCAGTTTCTCATTTGTTGCATCACGTAAAAATATCTCAGAGTAAAAAGAACAATGGCGTACGAAAGCAGAGTCTTCAAGGTTCAAAATGAGTCCAAGTTTATCGTCGTATGATTATTTGACGACGAATGTCGTCAATTCTTGGATGGAACGTGCATATCTGAGAAGTTGAGAGTTAGGGCATCTCATTAGAATGATTGAAGGAGGAAACAAATTTCCATTTGATTCCGGTAACTTGTTACTGACGTAAACAATTTTTATTTCGCATAATGAGCCGCAGCCTACCGATATCGATTCACTGTCAATGCTGCGTCCGTGACAGGGTTCTAAGGCCTCGAGTTGGTGGAAAAAGTCACTGAGACTTATTCAAAGTTTTATAACGAATATGGCTTTCGGTGCATAAAGCGGCTACGAGGTCATCATCGCGATCCATAGATCAGCCGTATCGCATATTCAACCGTTTCTGTGCGAGTCGATGGATCGAAACCTACGCGGGATGTCTTACTTCGAGGAACCTGTTCTGTCAGTCATCGCTACTTTGCGCAACACATCCTCTAGGTACTCAAACAATCATTTTACATGATTTCCGGTTTTTCTTTACACGATCTTGTGGCTCGTTTTGCGAGGGGAAATAAATTTTATTTTCGACTGGTTTCGACATTTCTTCTGGACAAGTGTTTTACTGCACAACAATTTTTATCGCCCCGAAGTTCTGCCATTTGTTTCCGAAAAAAAGAAGCAAAAGAATTTGGAGCTCGTGGAAACTGCAAGAAATTAGTGGAGTATATTTCTTGATAAAATAAGCCCAAACATTATTTTCTCTTCAATTTTTGTACTGCACAGCAATTTTCATCGCCTCGAAAATCTGCAATTTTTTCCGAAAGAAAAAGAATTTGGAGCTCGTGGAAACCGCTAGAAATTAGTGGAGTATATTTCTAGATATAATAGGCCTGAACATTATTTTCTCTTCAATTTTTGTACTGCACGAAAGAAAAAGAATCTGGAGCTCATAATTTTATTTTCGACTGGACTTACTTTTGTTAGTTGTACCGTGGGCAATGAGCATTTTTGACTAATTTAAAAACGATTATTAACGAAGCTTGAGGGCTGCATTATTTTCGAACAATACGGTCTCGTTTCCCTTCGTTAGCGTCGCGAGATCGGAGACTGTAAGGAGTAAAATCTTTAATATACAATTGAGAATAAAAACGCGACGCTAACGAGATAAATTCGATGTGTTCCGTAAACTGTCGACTCTATGGCGTACAATTAGAAATAAAAACGAGACGCTAACGAGGCTAACTGGTGTTTGAGTAATGAGGCTTACCCTTCAGCGCAATTGTTGCTCGCTCCAACGTGGTGGTTCTGTTTTCCGTGTTCCACCATATCTAAAACCGTTTTATCTTTCGGGACGGAGTTATCTCGTTATCGAAAAAGTAATTCGATCTTCTGAAAACAGAAAAACAGAGACAATTATTTTTAGGAATTTTTAGTAATAGCTTTTGACAGAAGAATAAACCGGTTTCCGCGTGATTGTGTAATGTAGGATGTTACGGAGGAGAGTAAGGATTCGCTATATGTACCGTGAAAAACGAGACGGATGTTAGGGGACACGCATCGGAAAACGAGCTCTTTCCTTGCGACTCATGTGGCTTCACATAATAACTCGATGATTGTGCGTTTGAATTACGTGCTCGACGACGCTCCGCCATCCTCGGGCAGTGTAGGGTTACCGGACGACCAGGATTGGCTCGCATGTGTTAAAAAATAGCGCACTAATAATCCTGACATAATAAGACTCGACGTCTTTTTTTGTCAGTTTTTTACTGCACCGCAATTTTTATCGCCCCGAAATTCTGCAATTTGTTTTCGAAAAAAAAAAAGAATTTAAAGCTCATGAATACTGCTAGAAATTAGTGGAGGTTTATTTGATAGAATAGGCTTCGACACTTTTTACTGCACGGTCATTTTTATCTCCCCGAAATTCTGCAATTTGTTTTCGAAAAAAAAGAATTCGGAGCTCCCGGAAACCCCTATAAATCAGTAGAGTATATTTTCTGACTAAATAGGCTTTGACATCTTTTAGTCATCAATTTTTTTTCTGCTCAATAATTTTTATTTCCCCAAAACTTTCCAATTAAAAAAGAAAAAAAGAATTTAGAGCTCAGGGCAACTGCTAGAAATCAGCGGAGTATATTTTCTGACCAAATAGGCTTTAACATTTTCGTCCCGGTCTGAAAAATAAAAATTTGGCTTTAATAATAGTTTAATAATAGATCATAACAATATTTGGCCAGAATAAAGTATTATTTAACTTTGACATTATTTTCTCGTCAATATCTTTTTACCACGTGTTTGTGCTACATGGTTGACGTTTCCTATAAAAAGCTAATAAATCGAGAAGCAAAAAGCGATGTTTGAACTAGCTTACTAGCGGAATGACAGTGTAGCCACTTTGAAAGAATTTTTTGCGAGTTCGTTAACGAGGGTAATTAAATGCGAGAAAAAAAACGATCTTAAAGAGCAACAACGTGAGACAATAGCCCCCGCGTAATCTCTTGACGTATTTCCTTCTCCCGAGTTGCTCTTCGTCATCGTTTTTTTAGTCGGCAACGAACCTGTCGACCTCGACAAGGTAGTATTTCAAGATTTAATTTCTGAGATATACATAATCGTGCAAAAAACGATGCACGAACTTTGTTTGCTAGTACTTAGTACTTAATCCTTGTCCTGGGACGTTTAAAAATAATTATAATTAATATCAATCGCCAAAAATCTCGAAAATATCCTCCACCTTTACCGACAATCATTAATTAATGCCTCAATGAATCACGTAATAAACTTTTCACTTGCTACGCAAGCCACTCGTTAGAAGCCTCTTCTATAAATCTTCTATAAAGGTGTAACCTAACTAAAAACCTACTTTAATCTTGTTAATAACTGTGCTGTCGGGAAAGAGAGCAATCATGTTTTTCTGATACGGTTTTTTCAGCGATTATGGTAATCTTCTAGATAACAACAGGAAACTAAAATAATTCTTGTAATTCTATTTTTCAATAGAATGAATTAACTAATTTCTTGGTTTACGAATAGACAGCGGGTTTGTTGCGCAAAATCAAAATGGAGTAAATCAGAAACTTATTTTCTTTCGTAATATGTTGAATAGGTTGAAAACAATATAATAGTATTTTTATCCCTTTGCACTCGGACCTATTTTAACTCGAAAATTTTTTTCGACCTGTTTCCATTCCTAAATGTTTAGTAATTGATTAGATACCGACACATTTCATAATGTAAACAATATCTCGAATACTGGCACAGCAACTTTTAGTCATAAAAATTTAGTCATAACCGCAAAAACCGCTGCCATGAGTCCAGGCATTGTTTCCCTCGTCTAATTTTAATGTACAAATCCCTCGACCTTATAAGTCCTTTAAATCCCATAAATCACTTAAATCCCCATTATCAGGCCCCAGAAAGCTCAGCATAGATTAGTAAAAAGGAAAGTAGCGAATCGTCGTCGAGGAAGCCGCGGAGTAGTGGTTGAACGTGGCGGGAAAGTATAATGATCAATAAGGTGGTTCTATTCTTATCGATGGAGCGCGGCTCTGCCGACGCACTCCGGTCGTTCTCATAGAATGCGTACGATGCACCGTTGCAGTTCTAAAAACCATCAGAACACAATAAATAAAACAAATGCGAACGAACTGACCAATAATCATAATCAACAACAAAGTCCCATTGCACAATCCTTGTTAATTATAATGGTTGTAACAACTGGAGGTTATCGGACATACAATGCACGGAGCTCTAAAATTTATGGCACACGGCTAACCCGTACACTCGCCTAAATACGTACCGCCCGAGCTATAGGCGTGCGAATGATGCTCGGTCGCAGCGACGATGATCTCGTTTTCGGGAAAAGAAAACTGGGCATACCAGTGTAGGAACGCCTGTCAACACGCGGCACGACGTTATGTCACTGAGCCGAAGGATGCTCGACGACTGTTGCACGCCTAATCGCGGTCGTCGTCCCATACACGATCATGTAAAGAGATTCTACATGTACCGTATACCTAACCGAGCAATACAATCAGCGGATTGGCCGCCGATAACGCGGTCCAAGATCGAGAGCTTAATTACCCTTTCTTTATTTCAATACCCTCCACCCACCCCTCTCGATCTTCACCGTTCGCAAAGCCACGTTCACATTCAGCGCCATCTTCTCCACTTTCAAATCTCATGCGCGTTGCCCTCATGGTCATTGGAAATGCCTGCTTGAATCGAGAGTTTTGATCAGCGAGGTTAGAAACTTTTCCGACCTTTTAAAAAGACGATAACTTTTTAAATATTTTTATGTGTGCTTATATGGAGAATTTAGGAAACACGTTTCGTAGATCTGTGACAATCTGAAAATTTTATCAATATCGGTTGACGTTGCATTGAACTACAAACGTTTAAAGATGGTAGAAATTGCAGTTTTTCCGGATTTTCGGCGTCCGACTGCAGTACATCTAAGGATTCATCAAGAATTGTACAAGATGTAGTAAACTAATTGCTCCTACTTCTCAAAAAAGTTCAAATCGTACAATCCAATATTTAAAAAGTTATCATTATTTTAGAGCGTCTGAATATTAACGGGAGTCACTGTTCACGAATTTGAAATGCTGTAGAAAATGATTTATAGATACTCCAAAATGTTTACCTTCGCCTACGGTCAATTTCAAGTATTGTAAAATGTTTAAAATGATTCTAATATTCAATGAATTTACTCAGAAAGTATGAACAGATCAAAAAATAATCAACAGACGCAAAGTCCCAATTAATTTGAAAACAATTACTACGACTGAACACAAACGTAAGAAAATATTTAGACTCTGATGAAAGCCACGAACGGTCGCTGCAAGGTCACGCCATGTTGTCCTGCGTCCCACCACTGTTAATCTGAAATTAAAATTATATGGGCACAAGGGGATATTAGTAAAGAATGAAGAAACTAATCGTAGTCATGATGGGTCTTTTATTATGAACACAAACGTCAGTAAAATATCAAATGATACCAATAATCTTGCAGCTATTCGCAAATTTGCATTGCTTTTTTAGAAACAACACAAATTTCCCAAGTCACACCACGTGGAGGTTGCTGCAACCAGTGACTCTCCCTACTCCAACGGATCCCATCCTCCCTCCATATGCAAATCAAAAATTGTCGCATAATAAACAAATATTATGCAGCAAAACGATCAATCGTTCTTTCGCTCGAGAAAGAAAGATATCACATCACACTATAATGACGTACCCGAAAGGATGAAGGTGCTAGTCAGCCTCCATCCTTTTAAAACTACTTAAATTAAATTAAAACTAAATCGTTGATCCTGTAAAGAAATAAAGATTATTAACCCTACTTGCGTGCGTTAATTTAACAATTTCAAAACTTATTTACTAACTTAACCTATAGTACAATGGTTCAATAAATTCGGAAAGGCCCCGCCAGCGTGCTAATAGAAGATGGCTGCCGCCTCAGAAAGGAGAAAGCCATGAACAAAAACGAGAAACGAGATCGACAGCGGACTCCACAAGGTGGGAGTTATGTTGGTAAATCAATTGCCCAGGTTGGACAACGTTGTCGCGGGAATTAGGGCGGGGACAGTAGTAAATATCAAAGAAATACGTGTATTTCTTTGTTATTTACTGCGCGAATGTTAAATGGCTGCAGCAAAGCAAAGGAAAAGTATCCAACCACGAACGGGGGAAGTTATTCCAGCGCTTTCGTGCAGCGATTAGAGTCGCAAAGCTTCCCTAATGGGATACCGTTTTTGCCACGTTCGACCTCCTCCGGCCCGATCTCAGAGGATCGTATTACTAAAATGGCTGACGAGGAAAACGCTTGCGCAACGGCTAGCATGATCGACGAGCAAAGCGGGCCGTAATGGCGGCGCACGTTCCCGGCGCACCGGTCACGCAGCGAACTCGCATTACAGACACGAATAGAAGGATTAGAAAATACAGGATAGGGGACTAACGTTTGTCCAAACCGAGAAATTAACTCACCGACATACGCGGAAGACACGGCAGACGCGAACCACGCGGAAGTAAGGAATATTCACTTAGCACGCTAAACAAGTCACTGTTCCAAATACTAAAATTTAAATCTACAGTCTAGTCTGAAGATCGCTGTGACGCGACTTGCGAAACGAAGAAAAAATGGAAAAGTCTCGAATCATTCGAGATGGAAAGAAAATTTGGAAAACACGTAACTTCAACGACGGTTCAAACTAGACTGAAGCGTCGTCGTTGCGTCACTTGCCGCCTGGCGGATGCAACTGCCTTCACTCGAAGACCGTGCTGCCACCGGAAGTCCATAGACTTTCGTGTTTTCTGCTGTATTTCTGAGGATTTTGCAGGTTTACGCGAGGGAAATTCAGAGATTTATGTCTAAAAATTGTAAGGGTTTTTTAGAGACTGTTTCTAGGCGAGGAGCGATCGTAATTTCTGGGGAGGAATTAGTTACTGCGACGCGCTCTTTTCTTTTCGCTTGTCTCACTGGCTACGTGAAATTGACAGCGACATCTGTCGGTGGCGATTCACGTGGCGTTCTGCTAACGGAAATGGTTTTCTGACTGTTATTGCACAACGAGATTTTCATTTTAATTTTACATGTTGTTTATTAGACACAAGATTTAGGTTTATGTAGGATTATATTGCATTTTTAGTCACATTGAGGCTGGGAATGCGACAGAAGAGTTAATTTATACAAGACAAGAGTTCCGGAAATATATCAGTATGTACTGTTTCTTGTGGGATCGATTTCACTGGAATCCTCGACAATGTAATTAATTTTTTATCGAGCTCTCTGCCTTATTTTTCCTGTTAAATGGCATATTATGCACGATAATTCGCAATAAAAGTGTTCATTCGCAACAATCAATTCCATTTAAACTTTACAATTTTATTGCGAGTATCGAATCGATTAAAAACCATTGTAACAGCCTACAATTATAAAACGATCAATAATATTTGATGATAATATTGAAAAACATTTTAGTTCTCCGTGAACACACTTTTATGAGCAACAGTGCATGTCATTATGTCTACATCCTCGTTGCACACAGACGTTGCAACATGGTCGAAATTAATCCGACTCGAGTAACTGCAGATTACAAAAAGTCGATTCGCCTAATCGTTTGATTGATATCAAAAACGATGAGTTCTCCCTCATCGAGCACAAATCAAGCTAACTCATATATATAGGATATATATATAGGATAGGAGACTCGTTTTATTTTTCACCGATGCCTGTTGCAATCTGAAGGAACGCAATGAAACGATTGCATAACAATCTGCAGAGTCTGAATCTTTGTTTATTGCATACTTTTCTATTTTATTTGATAAAGTCCATCGTTGCAAATGTTTGGTGCGAATGGGGTACACGCATTACAAAATGGTTTATATAAAAACTTTGGAAATCTTCTCGCAATTCCTCAGGCTACTTATTGTCCTTGTTCGTAATACCTGCAAAACAAAAGATTACTCGATTATTAATAAAGAATAAAATTCAATCATGAACAGGAACATTGGCACAGTTTTTAATATAACGCAGTTTTTAATAAGCTTTTAATATAACTTCTAATTGAATGGTATAATGCTATTAAATGAATTTATTTAATATTTTCTGTGTGCAGTCCTTGTTATGGATTAATAATTTGTTCATATAGCTGTGTGTGTGTGCTGGTATTTTTGCTCGAGACTGCATACGGCTGCAAATAGGCTGTGAATCCTATGCAAATTCTTTCTGAAGCTTTGACTTGTATATTACAGATTGTCTAATATTTTTTATTTACATTTCATTAAAGATGCGTCCACGGGGAACTCAACAAATTCAAATTCGGCAAATTTATTTCTATAAAAAGTGGCTGAGAATTTTGAGAGACACATCCTTGTTAATTTTACAAAGTAAAAGAGTCACTGTTGAGAAATGATTTTATTTGATTGTCCAGAAACATTTCCTGCCGGTTGTACAGTGACTCTCACTAATATTCGGACACTCTTAAAAACACCGTAACTTTTCAAATATTGGACTATGCGATTTGAACTTTCTTGGAAAGTTAGAGCAATTAGTTTACTATAGGATGTGAAAAGAAATATTTTCAAAAATTGCATTTGACCGGAATTGTAGAGGAAATACTAAATGTTGCATTTTACAACTTTTTTATGCGGGCCTACATTGAAATTTTGAAAAATATGTTTTGTAGATCTGTGTGGGTTATATGCATTGTGAAAGTTTCATCGAAATCGGTTGATGCCGGAAAAAATGAGAGTCATTGAAAGATGTAAGAATTCTTAGATTTACTGCCGTTATAGGCCGACAATCGTGAAAATCTGCAATTTTTACCATCTTTAAACGCTTGTAGCTCATTGCAACGTCGACCGATTTTGACGAAATTTTCAGGATATGTTTAATTGAAACAGATCTACAAAATGTATTTTTTAAATTTTCAGTATAGGCCCACATAAAAAAGTTGTAAAATGGATCTTTTAGTATTTTCTCTACAATTCCGACCAATTGCAATTTTCGAGAAAATTTCTTTTCACATCCTGTGGTGAACTAAGTGCTCTAGCTTCCGAAAAAAGTTTGAATTGTAAAGTCCAATACTAAAAAGATAATCGCGTTTTTCAGAGCGTCCGAATATTAATGGGAGTCACTGTACATGCATAAACTTCGCAGCCTGGCTATAAATAAATACGGTTCTGGGAATAGCGGTCCCATGGGTCACGCCAATGGCCGTAGCCGGTGACCGTTTGTACCTGCAGGGTTTGGGTACGGTTGCGTGGTCCCAAACAAAGAGGCAGGCCCCTTCGTGTAATCTAGCGCAGCCGTCTCGCTTCTCTTTCCGATTCCAAGAGGGTGAGAATGTCCCCTTCTCGAACGGGCCCCTTCACATTACGGATCAGCTGTCTATTCTGCTCGTTCAAGAACTCCACCTTTACCTGCGTGCATTGTCCCTGAGAACCGGTTCTGCCGAGGACCTTCACCACCCTAGCACGCACTATAGGTTTCTCCATATCTCGCGATTTCACTGGCCTCTTTTATACGCGACGCTGTTGCACAATTGATTCAACAAATTCCGGCGAGCCGCACCGGATACACTTGCCAACTTAGCTGGAGAACGTGGCGCAAGAATCTGCAACAGACGTCCTAACAATGCTCGCAATAGCTCGCAAAGATACCTCAGAAATTATCTATTTTGGACACAACAAATTATCGACGCGGTTCGGATGAGTTTCAGGAAAAATTGTTTGGAAAAATTTGAATATCTTCACTGGGAAACTGCGAAAAATTGGACGAGCTTTGCTTTGGCAGCAGTGGCTAATGCGAGCTTAAAATAACTTCTTCGACGCTGCATTGGTTGCCTAGATCCCACGTGCTTGTGACGAATCTGCAGCTGAAAGTTTGAATCTCGCGATCACGCGAGACACAGAGACCAGCTTGTGGTTTGATCCTAGAATGACCACGAAGGGTCTCCTTGAAGGATCGAACTAAAATCAATGATTTAATAGCAGCGACGGCATCAGGTTTAACGAATTATGCTCTGCTCAACAAAAAATTTCGAAAAAATTGGTGAACATTATCATTATCTCGAAAAATCCGGAAGCCGATTTTACATCGAAGTTTTCAGAGAAATATCGTTACAAGGTCCTCACTAGAATGAAACGAGGGCGTACGCATTATACAGATGTTTATTCATTTGTGCTTTAGTATAAACGTGACATTCCTTGCTCAGAACATGGAACATTATAGTTGAAAATTCGCAGCTGTCCCACGTTCTCTCTTCCCGAGATGCAGACTCCGATGTCGCACACTAACACATGCGCACAGCCTCTCATACGTATACTCCTTTGTTCATATAAAATTACAATACTTGAAAAAAGTGTGGTTCACCGTGTCCGATGTGTGCTCGAACGATTAATCATCGATGAATGATCGGTTATTGTACACATCGGCGCACGACGATCGTGTGTGTACCGTGTGTAAGTGTTTTCGTGTAACGTGTACGTGTCCTAAAAGCGGAAATTTTTACGGAATCAATTGTCCTATGTTAAGTTCAATTCTGTCGCAGCAAATGCGACCGGTTCTGCCATCCGGGGACAGTCCCTTTAATTGAAGATTCGCTGGTTCGTTAGCACAGTCTCTGCTCTCGCGAGCGTTGAACACGGTACGCGATTGATTCGTGTGTGTTTCATCGAATCTGATAGGTTTCTTCTGCTGCTGAAATCGAGGCTCCACGATCTAACAAACGGCCTGCTTCTGATACACTGCGAGCTAGCCGAACGAAGGGGAAATCGGTTGAGTTCATCGCGTCGCTATCCGCGCAGACACGGAACGTGTCCGACCAGACAGATATTCTTCAATGCATTTGATATTAGAAGTTGAGATTAGAAGCGTTTATGCATTATGCATGCTGCTAGTTTCTTTCTTTTGGACTAATTGCTACCTTGAAGAGTATTCTCCTTCGTCAAAGTGTTCTCAATTTCTCCTAAAAGAATGTTGAAGCTATATCGTGACATCTCTTCTCAGCTTCGTCTATATCTAATAATTGGACTGCGGATGTTTATGCAATTTTCAATTTTTGCGGGCAAATCTTTAGAAAGTGGAATCGTGTGAAATGTTATTTTCAGTGGCAGTAGTCTTTGTAGATCTGAAATAAATAAAAATCGTACTGGATTCTGCGGAATTTTATTTCCCAGCATTTTTTCGAATATTCCTTGAAGTCATAATTGCGTAAAGATCCGCAGTCTTCTAATAATATAGATATTGCAGCCTACTCTTTTAGAGTCAAATGAGAAAACATTTTTACTGACTGACTATAAATTATAGTGTGAATTATAATACTACTGCCTGTGTCGGAACGGCGCGGCGCCGATACGCAAACGGTCCGTGTCTGCGGCTAGTATAAATTATAAATTCGAGCTAAACGTTTAGGTCTCGGCAGCCCGCGGATCCTTATGCTGTCACGGCGAAATGAAAAATCATCCTCGACGAACGTCAACAGAAGGAAAACATTTATTAAAAAATAAGAGAATTTGCATAAAGATCCGCAACCATCGGATCGTCGCTTTTGGCTCAGGATCGGTAAACTAAATACAACACACGGTGGGAATGCACGGTTTTACAAAATCTACCATTTGGTATGAGAACGGAGTGCCGGAACCTAAACGTGCAAACTGTTCGAGTGAACGCAATACGAATTATTGTTCCGCCATTCGCAAGGAAAGCCCATAATTGTAGTCCTATTACTTATGTACACTTTACAATATCGCTGGCAGAAATGGGCAAAACACTGTCCTCGAATTACCACTAAAATTAACAGTTTATTTCCGGGATACTGTTCGACATGTTCTTATCTGAATTATTCCCTTCACCAATAAATAATTCGGTCCGAAATGATTTCTAATTGACACTTGAAATAGCATTTTATTTCAGGGACACTGTTCGACATGCTCTCTCTTATCCGAATTATTTTCTTCATCAAAAATAATTCATGATTTCTAATTGACACTGCGAACGGTTGGGCTCCATTTTGAAATGTTCTTTGAATTATTTCCTGGACCCAAATGGAACCAACATTATTAAACTGAACATAACTTTGTTGAGAATATAATGGTTTCCTGCATTGCATTTCTGTGTTCAATTTGTTCATACATTAACACAAAAATTGTGCAATATTTAGTTTCACACCACGTCTCAAGGATTCATTCCTAATTAATAAAATTATATCAATCTTCCTTTAATAATTTCAACAAAAAGAATTCGTCCGAATTCCTCATTTGCACCATTTTTGCATTCAACGGCTCATACGTGACAACTTTCACGTCAAACCAATTTTATATAATTCATTATACATCTGAAATTATAGCACAAAGAATAGTATTCAAAGAGTACTGTCTTCTATTGAATTGTTTCTTCATTTTCATAACAAAGATGGGCAACGAATAAACACTTGCAGCGAACGAGATTTTTCTGCATCGTTGAAATCAAAATATTTCAGACAATATTTGCCGCACCTCTGCCAGGCATTCGTCTACCGTCAAACGTGAGTTTGCGGACGCTGACATCACAGTCGTTCCAAGTTAGCGCGATCGTACGATACCACGCTACAACAATGTAGAATCCATCAGGGAGTTCCAACTTGTAGCTTGCGAGTCATACGCGGCACCTTCCCCGCTTAGGTTCTTCCCCCACTCTTAGACTTCGTCGTTGCCGTAGAACTTGCGGCTCTCGGAGGGGAACAAGTTGGAACTCCCCGGAATACATAATAGAGAAAGGAAAAGACAAAGAAATGGAAGGTAAATAGAAAAACGAAACAGAACGGAGGTGCGGTATAGTTCCGCCGACGCGATTTGTCAATTTGCTCGCTTACGTTAACGATAATAAGTGAAAGTACAAACGATAATAATTATATATAGCAAGTCTAAAAATATGGAAACATTTTTTTGATCCCTACCCTCCCTGTCCGCCTAGCTACCTACGATTCGCATAATCTTCTCCCTCGAACGACCACCTTCTCGCTGTTCGACCGATTTCTCTCGAACCCGTCGAGAAGATTTCCGGTTCGGAACGTTCCGAAATTTCAGTTTTATATTTCGTTTATTTAAGAATAAGTAGAAGATAGAAGCGGGCTAAGAGTTCGATCGGATCGAGACTCGATTCGATTAAGTGAAGAAGCACGGATCCGAAGAAGGGTTTCCGAGCGAGTCCCTAACTGACCTCGTAGGTATATGGGTAAGTACTGTCACCGATCCGCGCCGCTAATCGACGTCGAATCGTTCGCCTAATCGTGTTCTCTGTCTGTAAATGAAACTGTCGCACGGCCGCAAAAACAAACTAAAGTACGAGAGACGACGATTTCGTCGTTTCGACTCCCCTAGACGAGAAACGATAAGTAAGTAGAATCTCTATACAATATATTCGGGAATATAAAAATATTTATACGACTACTATTTAACAAACGTCACTCCAACCCGAGGCGTACCGAGTTGAAATAAAGGACAACGACACGTCGATCCACTCTCTACCGGCTGCACCGGTCATATATTTCTCATTTTATTTATTTACTTCTTTCCTTTTTTTTTGTCGCAGACGCAACAAGATCGAGGAAGCGAGGGAATTGAAACTGGATGACGGATAGATACAGCTTGGTTTTCGTCGAGCAAATGAACCCGGGCTCGACCCGTGTATGTGTATGTGTGTGTGTGTGTGAGTACCAGACTGCGGATTTTTATGCGATTTTTACGGACAAAATTTGAGAAAGTGGTACTAGATAAAATTTATTTCTCATTGGGAATAAGTAGACTGCGGATCTTTATGCATTTATAGGGGAATTGACTAGATAAAATTCGAAATTGTTGAACAATTTTAAGAATTCAAGATGTTTCCTATTTCTTGCAATCGGCGCAGACAATTTTTATCTCGCACGAAGATCCGCAGTCTAGTAATAACATTTCGTCGGGAACGTTCTCCTCTTCTTTCGCTCGGTTCCTCTTCAGCGCTCGGATTTTCTTACTCGCGACGGCCGAGTTTCCAAGGCTACGCCCCCTCGCCCCCCGTGACGCTGTAGTTCTCCTAGGCGCCACGAATAGCGAGGGGGCGTGGCCTTCGAAACTCGACCGTCGCAAGTAAATCCGAGCGTTGATGTAGATGAACTGCTGTAAGATATGTTATAATTAGACTGCGGATCTTTACGCAAAATAAAAATGTTTTGCATTGATTGTGAGAAGCAAGGATAACGTAAAGATCGATTTCATCCCTCACGACTTTGTTACATTAAAAGCAACATTACAACGTGCACTTTTTCAATCTTTTACTGTTCTATATTGCACCCAAACAATTTCTTCATAAACGCATAAAGATCCGCAGTCTAGTTACGATCAATTGTAGGTCCAAAATAAATCAAAATCGAATTCTGAATTCTGTCGAATTCGATGCCCAAGCATTTGCCGAGAATGTTTGCAAACCATAAACGCGTAAAGACCCGCAGTCCAGCGTGTACGTAGGCCGTGAACAGAATTCCTGTAAAAATCTCCAAAACCAGAGTGTCGAATCTCGTTAAATTCGTTTCAACGCGCGCGTCTTGATTCTCCCCACGAGCCTATCGCGATACGTCTATATCGTCCTCTCTTTCTCATTATTTTTTTTTTGGTATCGTGTTTTTTTCTCGCCATTTTAAATAGTATTATGCTCCCTTCACCGGTCTAATTAAACGTTAACTATACCGTAATAAATGTAACAATGTGTTTCAGCAGTCCCACCCGTTAGAAGCAAACGCACAGGCAGCTAGTGATTGGTCAGATGTGAGCTTTTTTTCTTTTCTTTTATCTTTTTTTTGTATAACTCTGGCTCTTTTCAATGCACGCTTGCCATTGTTTGCCCGCGGTTCCCGACGTTACTTCCGGATCGAATATTGTTGTCGTTTTGAGTGAATGGAATGAACGATATGGGCAAAGTTTCACGACAGTGGTCACCGTAAGAAATCATCCTTGTGGTACAAATACACGCGCCGATACCGTCGCCGATATACGCGCAAACGAAACCCGGCGGTTCCTTTGGTATATCCTCGAGGCACCTGATCGTGTTTTAGCCTAAACGAATGGTGGTGGCGGTCGATGTAAAAACGAGAACAATAATGGGATTCGTCCTAGCCACGAATACCCGTTCAACTCTATTGCTTATCTAATCGAAAAAGTCTATACGTCGCGTGTACGCTCACGCGCTCATTGGAGGGACCATGAGTCTTGAATGGGCCTAAGGCTCCTGGCGAGTTTGTAGTAATTGGCTAGAAATGTTTTCCGTTAGCTTCTTCCGTTTTTTTTTTCTTTCTTTTCGATGCGTGTTGTCGACGATGGTTGTTGTGGTTCTCGACGCTTTACCGATGACGATGATGTGACTCGAGTCTCTAAAATGACTGCGTACCTCTCTACGGTTTATTAGAAATGCCTATGGTGATCTACGCGCACGATGTCCTTCATCTAGCCAGCTTCTGTATCACTGGCGCGAAGTAACGTTTACACGCGCGCACATTCTCTTCCTCCACCCGAACTCTTTCCAGTTCCGATCCACGGGGATCTAGATCGTGTTCATAGATCGTCTCACTCGAAAATGCCGAACGCGTCGCAACGTTCGTGTTAGCGGTTTTGTCGAAGATTGTCCTTTTTTCCACAGATTGTTTGTGTTCGTCTTTTTCTTCGTTCTGGCTTATTCGAACGCGCGAAAAGATTAAACTGTTTCTGTTTTAAAAGGGGGTTTAGCGGAGAGACCGCAGCTTCAGTCTGAGCACGAAGTAGGCGGTCACTCGGAGGAATAGGACGAAGCCTGCGAGCGCGACAGCGTCTACCCAGAAGACTGCGTCCTGCATCGACATCTCCTCGAGGAACATCGTGGGGCTCCTGAAGTGGCAGTAGGGGTCGGAACACTTGAGCTTGGCGCGATTGTAACCGTACACCGATATCATCGCCCCCTCGAAACTGTACCTGACGTACGAGACGTACGAGAGAAACTTCAGGTACTTTGGAATGGCGTCGAAATTCACGAAGAAACCGGAGAACAGGACGATCGGTACCGACGACACCGGACCGATGAACACTCCGCTCTGAAAACCAACGCATCGCCGCAGTTAGCCGAATCTGTTCGACATTTGGAAACAGTAAACTTTTGCAAAGTCTTTGTATACTGAGAAAAAAAGTAGTTACTTCAATAACACGCGTGTTATTGTAATTTCTTACTTCAATGAATATCAATGTATTCTTTTCAATAGTATGAAATTTAGAAGCAAATCGTCATGTATTTGAATTGTCTATCATGAAATGATTGAAAATACTATTTGATTCAATACCGTATATTATTATTCGTAATATTTCTTGTTTTCCTTCAATCAGATGTGTTGTTAAAAAAATTTGAGAAATGTATTGATTTATACTGGAATTGGTTTGAGGCCATATCTTATTTTTTTGAGAACATTGATGGTCAAGCTATTGGCTTATATGATTGGCGGAAGTGAGTTTTGCTATTGAAATTCAATAGTATTAAATATTAAAATAAGTTCATATGATATTGGCACTATTCAATAGTATATCTTATTGAATCAACATATATTTTTTTTGTTTCGACAGGATTTTTTTCTCAGTGTACCAGAGTTGGGCATGAATTAATTACATGAGTAATTAATTACATCTTCAATTACATGTGCAAAAGTGGACTATATAATTACAATAAGAAAGCGGTGAAATGGTCCAAAACTTAAAAATTAGTGGTTTAAAAGAACAACTACACTGAAGTAATTGTTAGACTCAATTACAATTACTGTAATTGTGTTAAGTAATTGCAATTACTTCTTTCACGATTACTGATTGAGCGAAATTAATTGCAATTCCGATTCCCTTGCCTTACAATATCGTGTCTGACACGTGATGAAGACTCTGAACGCAATCTGATAAAAATCTGTGTTAATAATTTCCTTTAAACCAAAATCAAATTCTATTTTGCTTTTGTTAAGATACAATTTCTATCAATATTCTCCTTTTTTAGGAAATTACAATCTACAAAAAAAGTTCCAGTCACTAAAACTGCAAAATAAATCGTAAGGCAAGGGGTTGATAGACCCCTAGTTGATTTTTAGTAATTTAAAACCGTAAAAACATTGGAAGAATTTGAAAATACTGTTGCATAATTTTCAACCTAGCAAACATATTAAGAAAAAAAAATCAATTTCTGTGTCACTTCAGTTTGTTGCAATTCGGACAGAAAATTATTTTACCTAAAGATCCGCTGTCTAGTAATTAAACATCAACAAAAAAGGATGATCGCATCTTTCCTAGTAACGTCAACTGTGCACATTACGAATAGAAGTTTCGGGGTAACTTGACGTAAAGTGTTCAGGGATTTTTAATTGAAAGAAGAAACAAGGAGAGTGTTCTTACCTCGACGCTCATCGCTGCGCCTATCACTAAACCGATGGATTGTGACACTAACGCTGTCAATACACATATAGTCAAATACATCATGAACCTATTCGTTTCGAATGGCTGTGACGTCATGAAATATACAATAATGACGTATGCTACGGAGTACACTATCTGCAAGAGAAAGGAACCGTGGATTAATCAGTTCTTATTAATCAGATTGCATGTACCGAGGATATTCTAGCGTAGGCTAACGTTTGCAGATTTTTCATCGTGCGATTATAAAACTCGTCAATTTTAAACTTTTCTGTATGATGTCTCTATCGACGCAGAAGCCTCGGGGGATACGTTTGCGTTGATCTCAGACAGGTAGCTGTTTTTTTTGAGCTTCAAAGGCCGAGCCGAAACTTTCATCGTCAATTATACCACTAAATAGAGTTAAAATTATATCGTGTTTGCTCTTTTTTTAATCAGAAAAATACCACGAATATATTGATAAAAGATTCATAAAAAAATAAGTAATAATAAAAAAGATTAAATATTGGTATTACATTGTGAGGACTCTCCGTGTCGCCTTAGTAGTGGTTCACACCGATATACCCGAGCCGAGATCAGATTACTACAGTGGAGGGGATATCTTTTTTGCGTTTATCGCCTACTGCCTTTTCGCGTCGATAGAGACATTACTGTAGCTCCATCTACAATTCAACGCCCACACAATTTTGGACGAAGAGAAGATGAAGCTTGTTGTAAGTGATCTTCAGGGAGTTGATTCGCTTTGAAACACTAGAATATACTCCAGCGTGTTTTGATTAAATTCATCGTGCTTACCTGAAAGGGGACATCAGCTAGTGTTCTCGCGATATAATAGGATTTCACGGAGTACCAGTAATTTAAATGTTCTCTCACGAACACGACCATTTCCGAGGGGACTGCGAGAAACAAAAGGAAATAAGAATCGAACGTAACTCGAGGATGAACGTAAATTCGTTCGACAGACTTACACGTGAGAATGGTAGGCATCATAGCTGTGAACATGAGAAACATCACCGTAAAAAACACGCAGCCGGCGTTGCTCATCACTTGCGAGGCCTCGTTGCCGATGTCGTAATAAATCGCACCGATGAGGAATCCAACGATTATGTGCGAAATCAGCCTTACTCTCGTTAATGTCTGCAAAATATACAAATCGTTTAGAATCGACAGTTTCACAGCCGTGCGGACGTGAGAGTGGAGTGGATTTTCAACTCGCCATGTCTCTTATCTGCGACAAGAATATCCTCTTGAGCAGAATCCAGAATTGGGTGAAGCTATTCGTTGGGAAGCCGACCGTTTGTTCTATACTCTCCGCGCTGTCCAACAGGGAGGTAGTGCAGGAGATCGGCATGTTGATCACAGTTCCTCCGTTCGGCTGTTTCAGCACGCCGTTCGGTATCAGCGCGGACTCGGACTTTGTCTCCAGCTGCGGCGAATCTTTCGCGATGTCATTCGGCAAGGTCTGCACGGCGTTTATCGCTGCTTGGTGGTGTTGATAGTTCGTGCACTTCCCATTGTTCACAGCCATCACTAACTTGTGCACGCATTCCCCGTGCTCGCCGCACGCCACCTCCATCACTGCGGCAAAAGTAAATGGTCAGAGGTGCGATGGTCAAACGCTGTTTAACCCTTACGTCAATAACCGGTTCTTTGTTTTAATAAACACTTCGCATCGCGTCATGTTTGGCTTATCGCGTTTTCTAACCAGAAAGACCCTGTCAGATAACATAAATGGGCTCTTAAAAAGTCTGAAAGTATAATTCTCTTCCAAAATGTTCAATTAGAGAGGAAAGACCCTGCCATATAACATAAATGAGCCCTTAAAAAGTCTGAAGGAGTTCAATTAGAGGAGAGGAACATAAACAATTTTTATGAAGCATACCCAGGGTGGATACCCGGGTATATCCCGCAGGGGGGTTCCTGCAGGTGGAAAGGCCGTCTGGATACGGTTAACCGGATCCTGACGGCCGATTCCTGTAAGGGCCTTTGGAGAGTAGCGTCTCCACGGACTCGATGCGCTGGCCTACCAGTGCCGAGAGTGTAGGCTCTCAAACTGGAAGTGGCTTCGGCTACGAAAGGTCCCACCAGTCGATCTAAACTGGTACCACGGGGGGCCGGGTGGCCCAGGGCATATGCGTCGGGGGTTGCTGGAGCTCCCGGGGTACTTGCCCTACACCCTGGCCGTGGGTTGGTCCATCGTGGTGGCAGTGGTTGATAGCTAGGAGCCTCTCGAGGGCTTCGGCGGGTTAGCTACGCAGTGTCGCCAGGTCGAGAAAATCGAGGGGAGTTAGGTACCCCCTCTCCGATGACCAAAACTAAATGCTCCCTGACCCTACAGCTGATGAGTATTTTGGCAGTTCCTGCCCTATGTGGAGGAACGCGCTGATTGGGCGTATCGCCCATGGGGGCTGTGTGGATAAACTTTTAGAGCAGGTGCTTTACGTTGAATCAATCTCGACCCGAGTGGCTGGTTATTGACATAAGGGTTAACATTAGCGGCTCCACCAACCATAATCCGCCGGGTTATGATAGCCGGGACACTCCAGGCCCATCGACGACAAGAACGGCACCAGACCACCCACGTTCCCTTGGTATATACACTGCCCTTCGGCCAGGAGGTACAGGTGGTCGAACATCTCGAATAAACGCGCGCTGGGCTGATGGATCGTGCAGATGATCGTTCTCCCTGAAATAGATCAGTGCTACGGTCTACCAAACATCGATGTTTCACATTATCTTAAAGATTAGGGTGCAAGATCAGGATTGGAGGGGTTCTCGATACACATGGAAACAATTGGTTGAGTAAATTGCTATCTTAAAGAATAGGCTGAAAAATCAGCATTGGAGAGGTTCTAATGGTTATGGTAACAATCGGTTGCTATTACCTCCTCTGCTTAACGACTTGAGCAAACTTAGACATTGGTAGCAAGTGGAGCTGTCCAAACCGGAAGTCGGCTCGTCGAAGAACATCACCGGAGGATTATTGACTAGCTCCAACGCGATCGACAGCCTCTTTCTTTGTCCGCCGCTGAGGCAGTGGGATTGCGTGTTGCTCGCGTCGTTTAGGCCGAGAGTTTCGATGATCTCGTCAACCTAAAACAACCGGATCTGTATATTAGAACCCTGTCGAACATGAAATCGTTCGATCTTCAGGATCTCCACGTACCACCACTCTCTTCTCCCTGGCGCTGATGTCCTTCCCGAGCTTCAAGTTTGCGGACACCGTCATTGCCTCGAGAACCGTCAGATGAGGTAACAGACGATCGTCCTGCATGATGTAGCAAGACATCTTCCGGAATCTTCGCAGATTCCTGTCCTTTCCGTTTATCAGAACGGAACCACTCAAGTGAGAGGTCCTGGAAAGACAAACATTGGTTAGACTTTATACATTTGATGGAAAATATAGAAGAGGATATTTTTCTTTAAGTGACACATCTTCGTGACACCCGGTAGCCTCGTTAGCATAGATTTGATCTACGTGCAGAATTTTTTACACACGTCCCTTTGTCACGAAGAACATCGAGACAATTAGTCATGAACTCTGTTCGAGGAACAGAGTCCCGATGACTCGCAGAATGGATTGCAAACAGCCCAACTCATCAACTTCGACGGTGACACGTGTGTGTATCAACTGTTACAACCTGGGAAATTATATAGATTATCGAGACTTCTACTGAGTCTGTTCTGGACAGTTGCATCAAGGTTTTGATTTGATTTCAGTTATCGCGTGACTCATTAGCATCGTAGCTTCCTGGGTGAATAAGTGCTGCAGATTTGATAGTGGCGGTTTACAAAAATTTAGGGACCTAGTTGACTCATGTATAAATACATCTGCAAAGTTGCATATAAATATCTCTGTTAGTTCGCTAGGAAAAAATTCCTAAATTGCATGGACCTGACCTAGGTATAAGCTTATGGCTTCCTGGGTGAATAAGTATTGCAAATTTAGTAGCAGCGGTGTACAAAAATTCAGGGACTTAGTTGACTTACGTCTAAATAAGTCTGCAAAGTTGCATGTGAATATCTCTGTTAGTTCATTAGGAAAAAAAAATTGGCAATTGCATGTACCCTAAGTAGGTCGATTGGGAGCAGGCTTGTTGAGAAAAACAGTGGTTCTTGAGAGAACACTCACTTGTAACCAGCCAAAACGTTCATAAGTGTGCTTTTCCCAGCTCCTGACGGTCCCATAATGGCAGTCAGCCCGCCGGAGCGGAATTTCCCGTTGACGCATTTCAGGATCGTTTTGTAACCTGCAACGCGCAAAATCGCAAATATAACAGATTCGGTCGCGTGCCGTCGCGCGAGTTATAGCGGTTTACATTTTTCCGATTCGTTAGTCCTATCAGTTCTATAGATCGGTTCTACGGTTTACGTAACGTTTCACGTTGCCAAAATCGAGTCCGCGGTCTTGCCAAGTTCACGACTCGTTCGTGGAGAACGGGCATAGAAATTTCGTTATGCTGCTAGCAGACGAACGGATCCTCCGAGTGACCTCTTTTAGAGCGGGTGCAGTTGCACCACTGAAGTGCATCTGGACCGAAACAGGAACCAGCCTGTACGCTACTATTGATTCTTTTAGCTAGGTCGTTCACACACGCCCGTTCTTCAACGAAATGCCTATCGTGCGCATCTTCGGCTACGCGCATCCCCTTAAGCCTACTTTCCGGGAAGAGCCGTCGGAAAAAGTACTCGATTCTCTCCGGGAATCAATCCAACGATAACTGAACCGTGAAAACACCAACTGAAGTCGAATTTTCGACGTTGTTCACAGTTTAACTATAAATTCTTGTATGTCTGAGGTAAAGTTTGACGTGCACGTGGGTGAAGACATTTTTTCCAGAGCGGTGAGAAGAGCGAAAAGAAGAAAAATTATAAATCTTCCACGGAGTTGAAGATCGAAGTCTCCTTGTTCCAACAAGACTTTAAACATTGATGTACGATTTTCTTTTCCACTGGTTCATGGAACAAAACGAAATATGGACCAAGTTCGGAGGTGTAAAACAGTCATGGTGTATGTCACTGTAAAGTTGCTAGAAAAAATCGCACATCAATTTTTAAGATCTCGTTGGGAAGAGAAGACTTCAATCTTCAAATCTGAGAAAGATTTGTTCTCGAAAAAAATTTTGCAATATTTTTACAGAGGTTTCAATTTGTACCATTTTTGAGAAAAAATGAGTAAATTTTGACGTGCACGTGGGTGAAGACATTTTCTCCAGAGCGTTGAGAAGAGCGAAAAGAAAAAAAATTATATACAGGGTGAGGCACCTAAGACTTACAACGAAAATATCTCCGTTGTTTTTAGTAATACAAGAAAGTGTACTAGGCAGAAAATGTTAGATTGGTGGCAGTTTTTTTTCTAGCTCACATTTTCCGATATTATATTGGAACGACGTATTTTGTTTAGTGTAACATTATTGCTGATGAAAAGACAAATTCAATCATGTATAATTCTTCAAAAAGCATAACTAATGTGTAACGTGTAGAGTAAAAGAATGATTCTAATAATTATATATTACTCTTTTATATATTATTATGTTACATATATTTATATATGTATATAATAATATATTACTCTATAAATTGTTATTTGTAGCGTTGTTACGCTACGAATGTAAGTTCGCGTTTTCACGGTGTCGAACCACTGCGCGAGGGTTCCTTTATTGCCGCGGGACACGAAACACTATTTTGTTGTTCTAATAAACGACATTTTCTCAAGAATTTGATGCGAAAATAATGGAACAGCGTCCTCGAATTTATTTCCTTCTGTCGTTGCAGAAAATCCGCAGTCTACCGTGCAACTATCTCGAGAAAAATCGCGAGCACACTCGTCGGTGCTTTGCCCCCGGCGTCTTTGCAATGTAGCACTATCAAACTCGTCACGGAGGTCGATCACGTCACGATTTGAAGGTGTGAAAGGGATCTGTAGCGACGAACCTCTTTTCCTGCCCTCGGACACGCTGTACGCCAGATTCTTGAACTCAATGTCAACCGGTGGCCTCTTCGGCAGGTGCGAAAGAGTAACTGCCGGCCTCTTGCCGTCCTGGCCTGGACTATGATTCGGCACCTTTCTCACGAACATGTTGCTGCACATCGGAACCACCGCGCCATTCGACGATGCGTTCCCGTTGCAGTTGCAGTGGAGATTGTTCTGCGAGCCGCTGCAACAGAGAACGTTTCGCGTGAAGCTGCACGAGAAAATTAGTCGATGTTTCTTCGGACTGCTGTTCATGAAACAAGAGAAAGAAAAACGGGAGAAAACTCGCGAGGGAACTTTCCTCGCTCGGAGTTGACTGGCGGCAAGTGGCCGGAGTCGACAAATTAGAGGATCGCTCCCGTTCCCAACAGCTCCGCGCTTAAATGGAACTAATAGAGGCTCCAGTCACTTCGCGACCCGCGCGACTATACTGGATTATACTCGCGCGTACACATAAATAATTGTGCACATAAGTTCGCGGTCGACTCGCAGTTATTTGAATCCTTTGTACTCGGAGCTATTTTCACTCGGAAATTGTAAATTTGTTGGGCCCGGAATATTTCCATTCTCCCTAATTCTTTAAATAATTCGTACAATACTTAAATGTTTAGTAATTGGTTACTAAACTAAGGTTCTTCATGCATTTATGGGTTATAAGAATTTTCAAAAAATGCTAGAATACAAGATTCGATAGAATTTAGTGCGTTTTTTATTCGTTTTGAATCTACAAAGGGTGTTCCCATTAAAAATAGGATTTAGTTAATTCCACTATCTTAAAATTTGTCTACAAAAATTGGAAACTGCAAATATACCCAGTCCATTGATTAGATACCAATATATTTAATAATGTAAAGAATATTTTGATTCGAGTGGTAATAGTTAATACCGAGGGAGTTTAGTCCGTCTAGCGTCGATCATTTTGCGACGAGGATCGAACTCCGTGACAAAAGTCGCGAGTTCCCGGCTTAGCAGGTTAATCCATCGTTCATGGTTGCGCTGCATGTAGACCGACCCGTGGTATCGACCATTCTTCATCCTAATCGAAACCTTAAAAACAAGTTTCGAATGGCAGATTATATGTTACGTACGATTGATTAAGCTTCTGAAGTTTAAACCGACACGAGCTTATCGAAAAATGGACCTACAGTAAAGCCTTGATCTAAGAAATACGAATATCCCCTCCATTGCTTCCGCCGCGGTCACGTGATGCGTTTCGTTTCTGTCGGTGCAGGTTTTAAGAACTACCAAAGTTGGGACTTGCAGGCTTAGGACATTGCAAACTTGGAGCTTTGCAGGCTTAGGACCTTGTAGATTTAGGGCTTTGTGGACTTAGGTCCCTGCAAACTTGGACCTTGTAGACTTAGGTCCTTGAAAACTTGGGTCCTTGTAGACTTAGGGCTTTGCAAGCTTGGGATATTGTAAACATAGAGCTTTGCAGGCTTAGGACATTCCAAAGTTGGAACCTGCTGGCTCAGGACCTTTTAAACTTAGAGCTTTGCAGGCTTAGGACCTTGTAAACTTAGATTTTTGAAGGTTTAGGACTTTGTAAACTTAGAGCTTTGCAGGCTTGGGCCCCTCCAAAGTTGGAACTTGCAGGCTTAGGACGTTGTAAACTTAGAGCTTTGCAGACTTAGAATCTTGTATACTTAGAGCTTTGCAGGCTTAGGACCTTATAGCCTTAGAGCTTTGCAGGCTTAGGACCTTGTAGCCTTAGAGCTTTGCAGGCTTAAAACCTTGTAGATTTAGGGCTTTGTAGACTCAGGCCCTTGCATACTTGGAACGTTGAAAACTGGGGCCCTTGCACACTTGGGAGCTTTGAGAATTGGGGCTGTGCAGACTTGGAACGTTGGAGACGTAAGAATTTGTGGTGCTAGTGCCTCGTGAATTGAGAGCGCGGACAGTTAGAGACCCACTAATTAATACTGACAGAGAGAGGGTAACTTTTTCCCCTTACTTCCCGTGAGGCTTAGGGTTTTTCCTAGATCAAGGCGTCGCAGTACTTGCTCACACGCGTTACATACTTGATTTCCGATTAGGCGATCCCTAGATGAGACGCACATCCTATGCATACCTGTGACACGAGCGCAAAGTTTACCATTCGCCAAGGTCCACGTGAACTCATTCCCGCTCGAACTTTTGCCACTGATATCGATCCCACGCAAAGGCACGTAAGCGACCGTCCATAACTATCCCAGCAATTTTAAATGAATAGCTGATTGAACCGATCGATCCTGCGATACTTTATATTTGAACACAATGAACACTGGCTTTGAACGGCCAGCGAACATAAATGTGGAAAGGCTGTGCCACGGTTTCTGCCTGAACCTGAATATTATTTTTAACCATTAAGTAATACGATAGTTTGCTCGTACTTTGTTGGAAATCATCGATTTATTGACATCGTATATTTATGTTGAATCCAAGGCGACCATAAGTATTGTCTCGATTGCGGGATTGTGTTTAATGTATTTATGAGATTCGAGAACAGTGTTTTATTAGAGCGTCCCTTAATATATTCGAGGAAGCGGGAACGCTATCGGATAAGTTCATGAGGGTCACCGGAGACGGAACGTTGGGGGATTTTCTCGTCCTCGACATTTGCTTACCACTGTACGTCCCATTAGATTTGAAAATGCTTAATTGCATTCGAGGTAGTGACAATCGGTAATTCAAACACTTCATACATTTATTATGCACAGCGTTGCTTCCTAGAATAGCTCGAGTGCTCCGATACCTCACTTCGCTACCCTAGTGACCTCGCCCTCCTACGAAAAACTGCCCTCCCCGGTGCGGGTGCACTCCAAACTACTCAAAAACCATTTTGTCACCCCCACAATCCCTTATCAATACCTTGTATTCACTTATTGATAAATAGCAAAATAATATAATAGAACGCGAGAGTTGAGATTTGTTTTCTCCCAAAAATGCACCAGTTCAAGCGGCTCTAAAACCATTGACAAACTTTTTTCGGGAATAGATCTTCCACAGAGTTGAACATTGAAGTCTCCTCTTTCCAACGAGCCTTTAAAGATTGATGTACGATTTTTTTCCACTGTTCCATTGAACAAAAACGAGGACCAAGTTCGGAGGTGTAAAACAGTCATGGTGTATGTCACTGTAAATTTGTTAGAAAAAATCGCACATCAATATTTAAGGTCTCGTTGGAAAGAGGAGACTCCTCTCTTCAAATCTGCGAAAGATTTATTCCCGAAAAAAATTTTGCAATATTTTTACAAAGGTTCCAATTTGTACCATTTTTGAGAAAAAAGGTATCCTCAGTTTCTGATTTTTTACATCATGTAAAAATACATATGGGGAAATAGAACAACACTGTTCCAAAGTAGAATCTCCAAGCTTCAAAATGAGTGCAAGCTCATCGCCGCACGATTATTTTTCACGAAACGACAGCGGGTTGAATATCGTCAATTTCTCGAGAACCGGAAATGTGGGTTTCGCGGGTAACATATCTCCACCACTTTAAAAAAAGAGAGTCGCAACGTGTTAATAAATAAATTGGGGCTAACCTAGGCTAACTGGATGGGATTGAATATCGCAGTTCGCTGCATAATTAAACAGTAAAATCCGTACCGCAAAACCCGGGGCGACGGTACAATCAGAAATGCCGGTGGAATCGGTGAGAGAAGCGAAGATCGAGCAATCCGGCTGCGTATCGATCGTAAATCCGATATCGACGTGGAAAACTTGTGTAAAGTCGTCGGTGGAGTGTCGCAATTTGTTTTGCGGAATTGCGCTGTTCAAATTGGGGACACGTGCATTCGCGAGCCACCTGCAGAAATCAGGAGGGCTCGATAAGAGCGTAAAAAAGTACAAGAAGCTCGGAATCTATCGGCGCCTTTGTTCTCCCGCGGACAATAAACACGGACGTGTTCCACGTTCTCACGATCGAGTCAGTGCATATAAAGAGGAGAAAGAAAAAAAAATGTCCGAAGGTAGCCTGCGCCTTAACGCGATCAATGGGAGGACCTTGGGTTCCGTTTTAGACGTATTTGGGAAGGTGTAGTATACTTCGCGTGCTCGATGCCGACTCGATCGCCGACTCATTCATTGTTCGCGCCGTGGAACACTGGGAACAGAATTTCTGGTTCGAGCGCATAGCGAAAGCAAAGGTCACGGATGTAACTAGGAGAAATCCATAGTCGATGACTTCATTCTCCGACAATCGAGAAAATTTCTGTGGTTGCTAGGAAAAATCGCCGCGTGTCACAATTTCAAAGAATTTGAGCTTATAAATTTTTAAATGTTTTCGGCGCAACGGTTCGATCGTTTATTACGAATTATATGACAATTAGCAAAGTTGCTTCATAATTCGTAATAAACGATCGAACCGTTGCGCCGAAAACATTTAAAAATTTATTATCAGCAAATACGATTGATAGAAGAAACATATTTAATTTGAGCTTATGCATTAATTCAGCTTTATATTAGGTTGTTGCATACGAAATGTCCGATTTTAGAATGCAACATTATAATGTATAGGTCTATTGTTACTAAACGTACCACGACCGGTTCAAGATTTTTTTGTTTCACAATTAATAAAATTATAAAGATGCCTTCATAAGAAATGATTTAATGAATATCTTTATTAGAGTACATGTTATATAATAAGTAGACTGCGGATCTTTATGCAAAATAAAAAATGTTTGCATTGATTGCAAGACACACGAGTGAGATAAAAATTTCTTTCTTTTGTTAATTGACTGATTAAGCAGAAACGAATACGTTGATGTCTTTACATATTTTTCATATGTTCACTGCTTTAAATTGTGCTTACCCATTTTTGTCGTAAATGCATCAAATCCGCAGTCTAATAATAAGAATCGCGCAAAGTCTAAATGGATTAATTCTTGTCATTTTTATAGGCAACCACGTGCCTGTTAATTTTATAACTCGGTAGTTTAATGTTAATATCCCATGTTCAATTTTAATTTAGATGTATCATTTTATGGAATTTTAAATAATGGTCTGTTGATTCGTCTTGTTGTACGAAACCTGCTCAACGAATTTCACAGGCTTGCTCCATCCGAAAAAGAGTTGACAACTCAATTAATAAGCAACCGAAATGACTTTCTCGTCAATAATTATTATGAACAAGTGAAAAGAAATTCGAGCATCGATCGAAGTCAATTTCTCTCATCGATAACTATTATGAGCGGTAGAAATAAATTTCTTTCATAGATAACTGTTATCAGTGATCGAAATGAACTTCTCTCATCGATGACTGTCATGAGCGATCGAAATGAACTTCTCTCGTCGATAATTGCTTTGAGTCATCAAAACAGTTTTTCTTCATCGATAACAGTTATCGCGGAGGATTCAATTTTTTGGACACCAATTGTTATTTGTAACCAAATAGTATGAAAATCGATATTTTTTAATAATTTTCTTCTTCGAATTTTTTGCTTTATATTTTGTGTACATTATCTTAAATTTTAATAACAATCGACTTTTTATTAATGATTTTTATCGTAGAAAATTTTAGAATAACTGCTGTTTTAGGTCCCTGATAAAAAGTATGTGACACATGTAGCATTCTTCCTGACAACCACAGAATTGTATACGAGGAAAAATTACTTCTCCGCGATCGTCGAGCTTTGTTCGACTGCTCGACTCGCAATTCCCTCGATTGGCAGGTTAATGGCGAATCTTCCGCCATTATTCCGCACTCTTCGAAAGTGTCTTTTCAATCGGAGAGCTATCCAATCTAGTTTATGCAGAACTTTGTCAATGGCACAATCCCACTGCTCGAGTACATGCAAGGGAAGACTGTATCAAAGATTTAATCACCCGAAGAGCATGTGCTTTGGTGAAGATGCTATAAATGTAGCGTGCTATACATTTTTCGACGTATCATTGAGATGTTCACAGAATTGCTAGGAACGTTGGAGATGCATTGGTACAATGAGATACAGCTTCAGACAACTTTATCTTCCGGTTCTTTCTTTCCTCTTATCGCTGTTACTGTTTGGTGTTGGTATTTGCGAGATGAGTTGGATGTTTCAAACTGTTTGAACGGTTTCAGGAAGTTAGGCGAAGTGCAGTAGGGATTGGGGTGGGACAGCTGGAACCAGGTGTTCGAGGTTTTCCGAACAGCTGACAGGACAATCGAAGACATCGATGAATGTTTAGGAACGTTGGTAAACAGCCATTATGAGAGCGATTATTCAGTCGAATTAGAATGGGAACTGAGGCATTGCAGATGGTAGACCTGGGAATTTACTTTTGGGAAAACTGAACTGGTGTGCTTTGCGGGTGCATATTTGGCGTCCAGGAAAAGCTCGAGTGCTTCTCAAGGATTTAGGGCAAGTATAGCAAGTACTTTCGGCTCAGAAAATAAAATTTTGAGTGCTGTAAAAGTACTTGGGGCCCAGAAAATTAAAACTAGATTACTCTGCATGTACCTGACGTCCAGAAAATAAAAATTAGACTGCTCTGCAACTAACTGGGGCCCAGAAAATAAAAAATAAAGTATTCTGCCAGTACTTTGGCCTCAGAAAATAAAATTTGGAGTGCTGTGCAAATACTTGGGGCCCAGAAATACAAAATTAGAGCGTTCTGCAAAGTACTTTGGGCCCAGAAATTAAAAATTAGAATCTTCTGCAAGTAACTGGGACCCAGAAAACAAAAATTAGAGTGCTCTGCATGTAGCTGAGGCCCAGGGAATAAAAATTAGAATGCTCTGCAATTGTATGTGCCCCAGAAAATAAAAATTAGAGTGGTTTGAAAGTAACTGAGGCCCAGAAAATAAAAATTAGAGTGCTCTGAATGTACCTGAGGCCCAGAGAATAAAAATTAGAATGTGCCCTGAAAGTGCATGTGCCCCAGAAAATAAAAATTAGAGTGTTTTGAAAACACTTTCGGCCCAGAAAATAAAAATTAAAGTGCTCTGCAAGTACTTGGGATCCAGTAAATAAAAATGATTAACTCTGCACGTCGTCACGGGGATAAAAAATTCGAGGGTTCCCCGGGAATCCGATAAAATGAAGATTCTATTTCAGTCAACAGCGGACTCAGCTATAAAAGTAATTAGAGAGAGAAGTTCCTCAGAGATCAGTATCGCATGAAATTCAAATGTTTCACGACTTTCGTATCAGCAGCAATTCCGAAAAGTGTTGACGCTCATGATTTTTTATCGGTGGAACGCACAACGACGCTCGTTCCCACGTGGCGCTCTACACGATATGCAAAGTATAAATAGCTAAATAGAACAATGAACGTTTTTATCTCGGAACGTTTCCGTTTAGTATTTTCTTTCTCGACTTTCATGGTTTTAGTGTTAGTTAGTGTTAGGTTTATGGTGTTAGTCATACGTGACAGAAAAGACAGAATTCGTGGTTTACCTGACGACTGCATTGTTGAGGTTTTCCAGGTGAAGCGAGGGCGGAGGAGATTTAATCGTCACCTGATGGCTGCTGCCAGGTATGAATTGTACCTGCTCGTCGCCGCTGTACCTGGGCCCTCCTCCATCGCTCAGAGTGAGATTCTTCAAATCCGCCATCATCTGCTGATGCTGCAACACGATAACGCTAATTAAAATTCGTGGCCTGTCGCGTTTGACAACGAGGCAGCAAGAACTCGGAAATCTCAAGGTATATTTTCAATCTTTTAAGATTAGAAAAATTAAGAATGGTCAACTTCACTTTCTCCTTGACAATTAATTTTTTTCATACATTACCTAGTACACTAATCCTTCTAACATCTCAAAAAAAGAGCTCGAGTCGTTCGGTTCGATATTAAACAAGTTGTTACACTATACTTTCCCCAGGCAAATTTTCAATTTTTTAAAATTAAAAGAATAAAAAATGGTCAACTTTACTTTTTCCGTGCCTATTAATTTTTCTTATACATTACCTAGTACACTAATCCTTCTAACGTCTCAAAAAGGAACTCAAGTCGTCCGGTTCGATATGAAACAAGTTGTTAAGCTATGAACTTCGCTTTCTTCCTGGCAATTAATTTTTTTCATACATTATCTAGTACACTAATTCTTCTAACGACTCAAAAAGGAACTCAAGTCGTCCAGTTCGATATTAAACAAGTTGTTAAACTATGAACTTCACTTTCTTCTTGGCAATTAGCTATTTCCATACATCACCTCCTGTACACTAACCCTTCTAACGTCTCAAGAAACCCTCAATTGAAGTTGTTAAACTATAATTTCCCCAGTTCTCGCGGTCTCCTTGTCAGATTCGTTCATAGCATCGACTTCGCTTCATTCTCAACTGAAATCGTTTTCTCCTCGTCAAGTTGATTCAGGGAGCAGCGATCAATCGGATCGCAATCGCGATCTATGAAACAAACGTCGGCCGTCCGATGCGGAGGGGAGATTTTCATCGTTCTCGTGTCAGCTTCTGGTTTTCTCGCGTCGATGAATCACGCGCATTTAAAAGCAAGGTCTCCGGAGCTGTCAAAACGGGTTCGCGGACAAAGCACTTTCTCCTTTTTCGTCCCCGGTAGCACCGTTCCCTTCTTCTCTTACTGCGCGGCGCATTAACCGGCGATAAATCGTAGCATGATCTATAAGCTAGTCGCGAGAGCGGTGAATAAACCGGACGAGGTTCTAAACAACACGAGGTTCGACACTGGAATGATTTTCAACTGCTCGGTCCTCGACTTGGTGAGATAGAGAAAATATTTCGGACATTATCTCGCGCGGTTATTCAAGATCGTCAGATAATCGACAATTAGACGGTGTAAATTATTAATGGTCTGGTTGAACGAGCGTTATCAACCAGCTGGAAATAGTTCGATTACAGGCTTATCTGTCGAGATCACTGTTTTTACTAAACGTATTCCGATTATCTCGATCGTGATACCGAAAATACGTCCACCTTTCCACCATGTCACTGTGGAGATTCGAACATGTTCGAACTTTGTCGGGTCTGTCAGGGTCCTTGACGCGGCAACGTCCTCTAATCTGGCGTCTTGATAACACCGCGGCTAATAGGCCAAAAATTGGCAAGACGCCGAGATTCCTTTTCCTCGAGGCACAGATAGCGAGACAGATATATTCGCGTTGTTTATCGTCCCTGTCAGACAATAAGCAAATCCACCCGGGCAATTTCGATCGGCCGTTATCCAACGTACCAGTACAAAGTGTAAGTATACGATAACAATGATCGATGCACAAATCCGGTCCGGTTCCGTGTCTATGTACAGTGATTCCCACTAATATTCGGACACTTAAAAACACCGTAACTTTTCAAATATTGGACTGTGCGATTTGAACTTTTTTGGAAAGCTAGAGCAATTAGTTTACTACAGGATGTGAAAAGAAATTTTTTCAAAAATTGCATTTGACCGGAATTGTAGAGGAAATAACTAAACGTTGCATTTTACAACTTTTTTATGCGGGCCTACATTGAAATTTTGAAAAATATGTATTGTAGATCTGTGTGGGTTATATGCATTGTGAAAGTTTCATCGAAATCTGTTGATGCCGGGAAAAATGAGAGTCATTGAAAGATGTAAGAATTCTTAGATTTACTGCTGTTATAGGCCGAAAATCGTGAAAATCTGCAATTTTTACCATCTTTAAACGCTTGTAGCTCATCGCAACGTTGACCGATTTTGGCGAAATTTTCAGGATATGTTTAGTTGATACAGATCTACAAAATGTATTTTTTAAATTTTCAATATAGGTCCACATAAAAAAGTTGTAAAATGGATCTTTTCGTATTTTCTCTACAATTCCGACCAATTGCAATTTTCGAAAAAATTTCTTTTCGCATCCTGTAGTGAACTAAGTGTTCTAGCTTCCGAAAAAAGTTTGAATCGTATAGTCCAATATTAAAAAGATTATCGCGTTTTCTAGAGCGTCCGAATATTAATGGGAGTCACTGTACGTTGTTACAGAACACCGCGAAAGATCACCGAACGAAACCATCTCCATTATGGAAATCCCGAGGATGTTCTCCATTCGGAAATAGCCGAAGTCGTACACGCGATTTGAACAATTGCTTTACCGTCATTCGAAATAATGTTTAACCGCTATACACTTAAGTATCGCATGAGGTGTGTCAATTTCATATCCATAAAATGAAAAAGATCATACATAGGTTGGAATAAAAGTTCGTAGCGTTTTTAAATTAAAGCTCAGAGATAAAATTAGGATACAATTTATACATAGAATTGTTCAGTGACATATTTTCCATTCTCTTTTATTACTTTCGGCCATTTTTTAGGTGACTGGTGGTCAAAATGATAAGGCACCTCGAGGTTTTTAGCAATGAACATTCATTTGTGCATTATATACATGTAGATTGATCCATTCATAAAAGAGTCATTCTGATTTAAAGTGTGTGTGATCAGTTTTGCTCCTAACTTTATATGAAATTTTGTGTGTGTACAACGGTGTCTTATCATTTTGTCCACCAGTGTATCATGTTTAGCCTGCGGATCTTTATGCAAAATAAAAAATGTTTGCACATTGATTGCAAGACACAGAAGCCAAATAGAAATTCCTTTCTTCTTTTAATTGTCTTATTTAGCTGAAATTAATACACTAATGTCTTTTCGTCATAAATGCATAAAATCCGCAGTCCAATCATGTTATTCAATAAACCTATGAATAAATATCTTAATTCTATCTTTGAATTTCGATTTAACAGCGCTACGAACTTTCGTTCCAACCGAATAGAACGGAACTATTCTAGGTTGTAAGTAATGTTTAATTTCCGAGTTAAAATAGCTCCGACTGCACAGGGTTGAAAATCTAAAGATTCAAACCTTCAAAAATGTTGAATGTTCGACTGTTAAAGGATTCGCGAGTTAATTCAACAATAATTTCTGTAGCGAATATTTACTTTGCATTAAAGTAGTTATTTCGTTAAGTAAAAATTTATTTATGTTGGAGTGAAGTAAAGTTCCAAGTAACCAGCTATGCGGAAAGTGGAATGCGAGTGATTGCGAGATGTGTGAACGCCTCAAAAGAGAGATTTCAAAGAAACAGAGAATCGAATAGATCTTGTCGGGCCGGAGTAGAACGATCGACCGTTCGCGAACACGTGCGAAAGCCTCTGCGCACGTGACACACGCTGACGCGCATCTTGCGACGCATTTTCCCATTGATACCTTTGAGCGGAATCGCCGAACCAAATACTGTCGCTTCTGCGCTCGCACTTTTCGCGAGACTTGCCAAGAACGCGCTGATTCTACACTGCATTTACTGTCGACTTCCGTTTGCTCGCTCTATTGATCCATTTTTTAACGATGTCGCTGCCAGAATTTGTCCTCGCTGTTCGAATCTTTCGTTAACTGTGTCGCGAGATCGTGAAATATTCAAATCCACGAATATGAACTAATTAGGAAATTATTAAAGCCTTAGGGTGGATTTATAGTGGAGCAGCGAGATGAGCTGTGCGGTGAAAAAAAAGAAAAACAAAGGAAATACATGTGTACTTTTTCATTAGTATGTGTCGAAATGTTGTCACGAATGTTGGTTTCTTTTTACCGCGCCGCTATCATCGATGCTGACAGCTCCACTATAAATCCACACTTACAAGTCAGGGAGTAATCATGATCAAAGACTTCTATCAATTTTTCAATGGCGAAGGTAATTTCACAAGACAATTTTATTCATTTCTTTAGAGATTGTTGTTGAAAAAAAATTGCTTCCTATAAATGGGGTATAGTTTTCGAAAAAATGGCTTCCTGTATATAAAGTGTCAATACAGTCACGGAGTCTCTGAATATTATTTCAAAGTGGGTCAAATTGATTCGGCTATGTTCGAATAAATTGCGCAATCTAATTTCTTTTTGTATTTAGCTTGAAATCAGGGGACGCCGTAAAATTGAATTTAATGGTTAACCTTTTGCACTCGACGCTATTTTATCTGCAGATATTAGACATATCTTCTGACCTATAAATTGGACGTATCTACGCGTATCACGCTCGTGTGTTAGCAACGGATTAAACATGAGCGAATTTAGAGATACACAAGCTGTCTTGAGCTCCACTCGTTCCGGTTCAATGGATTACTCGTCTCACACGTGTGAAAATCGAATAGTTACTAGCATCTAAAATATTTATGCATTTTATGCATTTATGATGAAAATAGATGCATCAGAAAATAGGAAAAAATGAATTCAAGATGTTTATGTAACTCCCGTTTCCTTAATTTGAAGCAGACGATTTCTTTCTAAAGATCGTCAGTCTAACAATTATTTAAATTTTCTAGGTGAGATGAATCTGATCTGAGACTCTAGTGTTCGACTAATCGAAGATCTTTATGGATCGCTGAATCAGAGATTTCCAGCAATTAATCAATCACAAGCATTCATACAAAAATTGTCTTGACTGCAATTTTCAGTGACGCTCGTTTCAGATCGTAGAATTAGTAATTACTAATTACTCACACTGAGAATACTGTGCACAGTATATCATTGAAATGATATTCATTGACATCAAAGACATAAATTGATATCAAAGACAAAATTATCTTCACTAAATGTTCAACAACGCCGACCTAGTTGCGGAGCAGAACTTTCTCAGAAGTGGCAAAGACCCGAGCTAGAGGGATTTCTCTAGATCGGTGGATCATAGACAGGCCGCGTGTAAAGATCGGCCTTTATAGCGGGCGAATATCGATCGGGCCCGCGATTGGCCGCGAACGTTTAGACGGTCAAGGATCGCGGTTGATATTTTTGTCTGTCGGCCAACAAACTCGCACATGACGAAGAGGACGACGCATTATGTCAGTACAGTAAGTCCTCAATTTACGGTTAATTCGTTCCAGCGCTTTCCGCGTAAGCGCCACCGCTGAAAGGTTTTTTTTCGCAATCTCTTTTTCAATCTCGTTTCCAACATTTATTCAAACAGTATACATATGTATATGTATATTTAATTTTGCATTCAAATATGATCGTATAATAGCTACGTCTAGTCAAAGTAAAACAATAAAATCAAGCTCTGCAAGAGTGAGGGAGCACTAGAGATGTTCTGCAAGCAAGTGGGGACCAAAAAATAAAAATTAGAGTGCTCTGCAAGTCCAATGTGCCCCAGAAAATGAAAACTAGAGTGTTTTGCAAGTACTTTGGGCCCAGAAATTGAAAATTAGAGTGCTCTGCAAGTAACTGGAGCCTAGAAAATAAAAATTAGAGTACTCTGAATGTAATGGAGGTCCATAAAATAAAAATTAGAGTGCTCTACAAGTACTTAGGGTCCAGTAAGTAAAAATGATTAACTCTGCATGTCGTCACAGGGATTAAAAATTCGAAGGTTTCACGCGGTTTCCAACATTTATTTCAAACAGTATACATATGTATATATTTAATTATGCATACAAATATGATCGCATAATAGCCTACATCTCGTCAAAGTCAAACAATAAAATCAAGCTGGACCTACAATTGCTCAATCTCTTGTTTTCAACATATTTATTCAAATATTATATGTAAATATTTAATTTTCCATTCAAACACTATTATATAATAGCTACGTCTAGTCACTCTGAAACAATCAAATCAAGCTGGAAGCTTGTACTATTCAATTACCATTTTGTCGAAGATAAGTAAATGTCCGGTAAGCTATGGACGGGAGTGTGTTGTTTTGAAAGGAAAATTCAAATAAGTCAACAATGTTCATAGAAAATTATCACTCATAAATACATGAATGCCTGCTCTGTACACAAGCAAGCACTTATCTTCGCTTCTGCCACACATGTACCGACCAGGCTTCGTATTTTATGCATTTCCGACAGAAACCGGCTCTTACAATTTAAAGCAGTGTATCTAAAAGTATACAATTAAAAGAAGCATCAAATTTTCATTTATGTTCTATGTTTTGCAATCAATTCGAACATCTTTTGTTTCGCGTAAAGATCCGCAGTCCAGCACCGACAAAGCTCCCGTACTCTGAACCAAAAACCGAATACACATCACAGTTCAGAATTGGTTTTCCGGGTAAGTCGAGGACTCTGTAAATTCTTACGCACGGATCGATCGGGGCCCGGGGGGGTGGTGTCGGGTTCAACAAACCTGGATCTATTCCGGTGTCCCTATGCGAGACCGCATTAATCTCATAAAATCGGCGCCTCGGTTCGATCATTCTGCTACACGTGCAGCTACTCGGTCAGGGGTTAGAGAGTGGTGCTCGTTAGTGGGATCGATCCGCGAAATATCGCGTTTATCTGGCACCGGAAATCCGCGATGTTGATATCTCCATAGTCGCGGGGGAGGGGAATCTCGAATCTCGGTCGGGAATTTCGAACGAAGACCAGGCTTTTCCCCATCAGTATTTGTTCAACATCGACTGATCAATGATTCACGACGAATTATCCGTTTCTTTCCCGGAGGAGGAAACGCAGGGAGAAGCTCTCGGCGGACAAAGTAACTGGGTCATCGTGTAATATGTAAAGAAAACGACAGCGAGAGGCGTGAGCACGTTCGTCGACGGTCGACAACATTATAAATAGTCCGCACACGGATTCACGATCGCGTGTTAGGACTGCGTCCTCGAGCAGCTCTGCGAGGATAGGTCGCGGGCGGTTATGGGACAGAGCGCGGACAAAGGAACGCAACCCTCCAGATGGGACTGGTTCGATGAAACACACCGTTCGAGGATAATCGTTGACTCACCATAGGTCGAGCGTAGACTTCGGTAATCTAGCAGCGTCCGGACTCATGCCCCAAGGATGACGCTGTACATCCTCCGGTTGTACGCCCCTTGCTTGCTAACCACCTCACGCACAGTGTTCCCCGTGTACTCGATAGGATTCACAACGAAAGTAAAACAGAGACTATGGATCCGGACGATGGGCCTACTCGTAGATCGTTACGAGAACCGTTTAATCCTCGCCTTCGCTTTGCCGACGATCGATGAGCCGCGAACGGAATCGCGGGACAGCATTCGTTCCCGAGGGTTCCGCGGGATATCCCTCCGATCTCTCGGACTCTCTTCCGATTCACGTAACCACGAACAGCGATCGAATCGCGAACGCGACCAACCGATCCGCCGTGCGAACTGCGACTGACAAACGCGAGGAACGATCGGTCGACGCAACACTCCTCGGAATCAGCTGTCGCTCTATGCACCACCGTCCGCCTCTACCAACCAAATGAACTGAGCTACCTCGACACGGGACCAGGGACGGCTACGATAACCGGTGCCCTCTCCCTCTCGCGCTCCTCTTCACACAATCCTTTCATTACCGATGACTCAGGATCTCACAATTACTTCGAAGAACTTCTTCGATCTAGACTTTGAATCTAACCGATTACCAGACGCTGGTCCTCGAGTGCTCTTTCCGATCGGGCACGTTCGTCCCGATCTACTCGGACACAGATCGGTACCGGAAACGCTGAAGATCGACGGGGACCATCGTTATATAAATTCCCGGGGAACGGAAGTCGATGACTCCGGGGTTTCTCGATGTTATTATCTGTAATGACACGACTCTGGTCATTTTTCTTCGTGTATATTTAGAGACGTTGAAGGTCGCTGCAAGAGAACACTGTTAAAGGCGGTAGTATACCCTCGGATTGTAACTAGAAAGGGACTAGAATCTTACTAGATTTTGGGTCAAAACCATGTCGAAACATGGGTTTGCGCGCTTCGGTTGTTTGACTTTATGTGAGCAGATTTTGGGCTGGGTGAGGGCTCATTCTAAAGAGGAAGGTTCATCACAGTGCGCTCTGGTCATGATTTTAACGAGATTATGTTTATATCTAATAATGTGAGGGCCCAAAGTAGAGGAAAAATCTAGAAAAAACCCGCAGATTTCAACCCAGTTTTCTGTCTCTAAAAGACTTTTTTTCTTATATGATGACCGCACTGTGATGAACCACGCACTGCGATCAGACCACCATCACGCACTGTGATGAACCTTCCTCTTTAGAATTAGCCCTAACCCAGCCGAAAATCTGCTCAAACAAGGTCAAACAACCGAAGCGCGCAAACCCATGTTTCGACATGGTTTTTGACCTAAAATCTAGTAAGATTCTAGTCCCTTTCTAGTTACAATCCGAGGGTATACTACCGTCTTAACCTTTGTATTGCTTTCAACAATTTGTTAATGTTCCTCTGAAGAATATTACAAACTTCTCTGAATGTCTATTCTTCGGTAATATATTAATTTATAGTGTTGCAATGAGAATTTGTGAAAATAATCTATATGTTTCGGTTGATCACACAAGGGTGAAGATGTCCCGTTTGCCCGCGTAAAGCGTTCGTCGTGGGGTGTAGACGGTTGTTGGGACGCTACTGCGATCCTCGCGCATGTACAACGATGTGCTGGCGGTTCGGTCGAGATTCCCGTGAACGGTGCCGCGAATTTCGACCTCGTATCCTGGTTCTGGTCCGAGCGAGAGAGAAGCGAAAGGTAGGGGAGAGAGAGAGAGAGAGAGAGAGGGGGGGATGCTAACTGCGTTGGCGGAACCGAGATGATGGCAGAGAGGCTAGCATCGCCAGGACAGGCTGTTGAAGAGAGACACGCCGATGGAGAAAGGAGAATGAGTTACCACATGCTCCGGGTCGATACTCTAGCACCAGAGAGCTCCGGTGCAAGCGTACCGAAACGAGTGCGCCTGCACCGGCGAAACTTGACTCACACCGCGCGAGTACAAAGAGAAAGACAGAGAATCCGTGGACAAAGCCGACTTCTGAACGCTGATCGAAGTCGAACTTCTGCACTGACGTGCACGATTGTAGACGCGTTGCCATCCAACGGGGATTCGCGAAATGAGATGTACGAGGGGAAATTCCGCTGTTGGATACATCTCGGTTTTGCTTTTCCACCGGGGTAACTCGCGGCGAGGTGATCGAGGAACGGTATGCACGGAATACAGCTCGATACTGTTTTATTTTACACCTGTCCGACGACCAGTTGACACTCCCACTTCCGAAGTCGGTTTTGTGGCACTCGGGAAACAGAGTTCGGTGAAATGTAGTTTGATTAATGATTGGAAAGTACGACTTATATGGAATCCTGTTATTCTCTGTTATTCCTGATTGTCTGAACAATCAGTAGTCATTAGACTGTGGATCTTTATGCGTCTTTAAATGAAATCGAAAATTGTAGACGAACTTTTGAAAATTAAAGATGCACAGTGGCATCCACAAAAGTGTTCGTACGCCCTTTAAAACCGAATAATTCTTTTATAATTGCACCAAACGACCTGATGTTTCGTAAGCAATTAGGAGCATTGATTTACTAAATGATGTGCAAAAAACAAAATATCCAAAAATTATAATTTACGAAGTTACGTGCAATAAAAAGGCATTCTTTAAAAGCTTTTTATTTGGGAACTTAATGACAATTTAAAATATATGTCGGTTATACACATACCGAAAATCTAATCGAAATTGTTTTAATAAGGATTTATTAGAATATAACACGGTGTGTGCTACACAACTAGAGCACACATGCAAGCTGTCCAATTTTCAATTGGACAAAGTGTGTTTTATCGATCTTTCTGTGTCGACTTCGGCCAATTGTTGATTTCATTGACAATTCTCTGATAAGGGGACGGAAGACCCGAAGTCATATTTTGATCAAGATAATGCCCCTAACTTCAAACGATGTTTTGCAAGTCTAATGGGATAAATCGTGCTTCATCAATCTTCCTAGGCTAACTTTCTCGATCAATCTTGGATTTCATTGATCATTCTTCTCTGATAAGGGGATGGAATACCCGAAGTCATATTTCGGACAAAATAATGGCCCCGACTTCAGATAATGCGTACTTCACATTATATAAATAAATAATCAACATTCAAGTTCAAAATCCAGCAATTCTCCCCTCTTCTTCTCCGATGCAGATTCCCAAATCTGAAGAATACGTTTTGTTTCACACCAGGTTTACGAGTTTACCTTTGTAAATATACAGGGTGTTCGCGCTAACAAAAGCCAGCGTTTTTCTTGTAAATAGTAAATATTAGAAAAAAAATAGTCTCATCATAGAAGAAGCTAGACGTAAACACTCTGATAGTGAATGACAATATCACCTGATTCATATGAATAAGGAATACTTGTAAACACATTGGTGTGAAATATTCAAAACGTTTCTTCCATTTCTGACCTTGCATGACCTTTGGAGGCCACTGTGTGTTGAGAACACACGCTTTCATGTGATATAAACAAATATACATTCCATTTAAAAAATTGAAGGTCTTCATATCTAACGAAATAGTATAAACACAAAACAATTACATACGCCATTGTGTTGCGCATAAAAAACAGTACTACTTTTCCCTCTTTCTTTTTTTTCTAATAATTACTATTTACAAGAAAAACGCCGGCTAGTGATGGCGCGAACAACCTGTATATTCTGAATAATTCCTCATTAATGCGCATCCACAATAATTTCGTAAATTATGCAATTTAGAAGTGGTCATAGCGTTAGACCGGCGCACGGTGGGCGAGAAACCGATCTTTTTGGACAAAAATCTGCCGACAACTCAGTTTTTCATCGATTCAATTGGAATTTTTTTTTAAATGTTCGTGAAGGACTATACTTTGATGACGCGTGCTGCGCGAAAATCGTTAACTGTCACAAGAAATCAAGAATCCTTATCTACAAAACCCAATAACTCCGATACTTCATCCGCCGACACTTCTTAACCCTAAACCTATTCAATTGGTAATTCTCAGGGCCAGATTTACAGTTTAAAATTTTGCGGTTTAGGGTTCAGGGTTAAGAAGTGTCGTCAACACTCAGCTGGGACATGGTATGGGCGGATGAAGTATCGGAGTTATTGGGTTTTGTAGATAAGGATTCTTGATTTCTTGTGACAGTTAACGATTTTCGCGCAGCACGTCATCAAAATATAGTCCTTCACGAACATTTACAAAAAAAATTCCAATTGAATCGATGAAAAACTGAGTTGTCGGCAGATTTTTGTCCAAAAAGATCGGTTTCTCGCCCACTGTGCGGCGCAACGAGTGTTCTTCGCAGCACTTCGATGAAAATCGACTTTCCGGATCGACCGACTGCTTCTACTTAAATATACGGCCGATCGCTATGTCTGTTCATGGCTGGCTATTTCTACTTGCATGAAACACGAACGCGCTGGTACCTTTTACTATCTCTCGTTGATTTTAATATCATTCGCATATCAACCTGTATCAAGACGTAACTTGCTTAAGATTAAATAATACTACTGCCCAGCGTAAGTAGAATCAGTCGGCAGTCGACAGACGTGCGAGTTGAATGGCACTCGGGTGCACGCGCACCGAACGGGTTTTCAAATTTCACTATACCGCCGGCTTTTCGATATTCTCCGTCGTGATCTTCGTTGCTCGATCCCTTCTGTGTTACCGTAATTAACCGAGGAAATAATCCATGTCAATATTTAGCGGAAGAGGCACTATTCTCAGCCTGTGTTACGCATGGACAGTGACCGCGTACCGACATTATTATGTCATGAGTGTGTCCACCGCGCCGACTAGTGTTCCTTCTCGAGAATTCTTTCTCGAGAAATTTTGTAATTACAGTATTTCTCGAGAAACTTAAATCTCTAGGAAAATTCTTATGAATCTTATTTATTTTATAACGTATTTTCAGAAATGAACAAATACATATGTCCTACATTTTAATGTAGGTATCTAAATATCTCTGTTACTTGTGATTACACAAAAAAATGTCAGTGGAGAAATTTGCACTGTTCGATAAAAAATTATTTGGAAATCATATTTCGAAATTTCAAGCTCATCGTTATTTTTATTTAAATTTTATTTATGCACAATGTAAAAAAGGTTACACAGAACAAAAATGATCTGGTTTGAAAGAAATATCTTGATTTTGGAATTCAAATTGCTTCGAGTGCAAAGAGTTAATTATTATTCGACTTTCTTGCAGTCTGCAGAACCCATTTGATCCGGCCAATATCATTGTAAAAATTAATTTGTCAGTCAAATAATTAATTTGACTAGACAGCGGATCTTTCCGCAAAATAAATCATTTGTACCTGAAATGCGGCAAACTGGAGTGAGGTATAAATTTACTGTCTTTCTTAGTATGCTCGATAGGCTGAAAATAATATAACAGTATTTTGAATACTGCATAAAATCCGCTGTCTGCTTATGACGTACACGAGCAGATAAAATATAAAAGAATTGTTACGCGAAGAAATGAATTTTTGTCAAATAAGCGAAACAAGTTTTCCCAATAATTATTCCAGCAGTAGTGAAGTAAATTGCTCTATATTGACAGAGATGTAAAAACAATATTGTAATCGTCAGGAGGCCGTGCGCAAACAGTCGTACGCAGATGATAAATCTCCCAGCTGTTCTTGAGCCTAAAACGCGCCGGCTATAAATAATGCTACGAAGACAGTGACGAAGAAGATGGATCTGCAGCCGAAGATCGACGAGATTTCAAGGTTCAGAATCCTTTCACGAAGAAAGTCTGTTGCCGTTCTTTTCCGAGGAACGCCGTGAAATTATGTTGTTAAGGAGCCCGGCATAGTTGCGCACGGCGGTATAATCGTGCTGAAATCGCCTACAATTTTATTGCTCCTGGTTTTTGCTCGAAGGCACGCAGTTTCGCTCCGTTTCACGGGTTTTCTGCGTCGTTTCGAGCAACAGGATTCTTTTGAGCGAACGCCAGCTTCGATTGTTATGCTCCGAGTCTTCCTTCCTTAACACCGAATTTAGAATCGCCGTGTTGTGATAGCAAGGAAGCTGCGCAGAGAAACACGTGTCCTCGGTGACCGTGGAAGCGAGGCTCAGAAGTTTTCAACATTGCGTGTCGGAGGAATTCGAACTGGTAGTCTGGCTGGCTGCAGAATCCATCTAAATGACTCACAATCGTTACCAGAACGAAACCGTACAGATCCGCATCTGTAAACTCTTCTGTAAGATCGCGGCTATTATCTTTCTATGACCTTTCTCAAATCCCTATCGATTCGCGCCGGAAAACTCAGAGCTAACCTTCGAGCTAACACAGCCTGGGTATTATTTACAAGTACGGTATTGTCTCGGTATTCGCACAAAATTCGGCACCGAAATATACACCGCGGATTTTTAATGCAGAATAAAAATCGTCCGGGCTGGCAATTGCGAGACGCGGAAGTTGAACGAATAGTTCCGACCTGAAATATTTCCATTTTGTATGATTTTCCTAATTTGCTCGATATAAAACTGATATAATACCTCATACACTGCTTTTAGTAGTTCATTAAAATATTAAATACGTTTGGCAATTTATTGAATATAAATTTAATAATGCAACAAATATTTTGAATAATATATTTTTCATTTCACAATTCGTGAAATCATGAAGTAGCTTACGCGGAAATCGATTCGATAATTTTCTTTGTCCAAGTACAAATTATAATACAAATCACATAAAATATAAATAAATAGAGCCTTCTAATCGTTTCCAGTGCTCGGTAGCTTTAGCGTTAATCTAGTTGCATTTTATTTATTAATATTTAACCTCTTTCAACCAGAAAAACGTCAGAGGACTGTGATGCCAGTATCGTGCACATCTTTGCACATGTATCGAGGTGTTACCGTACTTTTTCCCATTTCCCCGGAGAAGTTTAACGGTGATTCCGCTTGTTATGCTTCCGGCTTCATGTTCTTATCAGCAGAAACAGATTCCCGCGTGATTCCCGCCGATGACGTCTCTTTGTTGACTGTCGCCGATGTTTTGCGCTGCCGACGCAGTGCACGCGCGACACAAACAAACATCCTCCTTGTATCCGATCTTGAACTTGCAGATTCGATTAAAAATTGTTGCGGTTCACGCGCGGAATGGACACGTGACAGTAGGACTATCGACCCGGTACGCTTTTACTTTGTGTACGGAAAAGATTCGGCGAAATGGAAGGGTCGAGGGTGTGAACGTGGGAGAAAGGTAGAGGGAGAGAAAGGGAGATAGTGCAAGAGGTTGTTCCGCGGGCCAATTTTTGCGTAATCAACCTGTCTGCCACGGCGATCTATTTCGAGATCGCAGACTGTTTAAAATTGTCGCTGAAATGCCGCACACGCGTGCACTGGTTCAAGTAAGAATAGCGCGCGCGATTTTTCTGGCAGCTCGCGGGTACGTTCGTGTGGATTTTGAGAATCGAGAGAAACAATCGGAATAATTCTCGTCGAGACTGTCTCCCCACTCTACCTCCTTTTGGCGCGATCACGTGACGCGTTCCGTGGTCAATTTTTATCCTCGATTCGTGCCCCCTCCCATGATATGGCGTACTATTAATTAATACTAACTGTTAATTTTGACAGTGGCCATTTTCGAGAAAAATCGAGCTAGCTTTCTTTTCATTTCTACGTCATCCTTTCATTCTGCAAATTACTATTATAGTTATATATAAAATAACAAATATAAATAACTAATATATTTAATATATTAAAGAAATAACTAATATATTTAAAATTACAAAGGTTTTGTAAAAAGGAAATTTGCTGGTTAATAGAAGGATACAAATTTTTATTTTGAAAGTGGTTATTTTCATAGGAATTGTAAATTTAACTCTCTTACAATTGCATACAATCAAGGAGTGTGATATATGTATACATTGGTATCCTATACGTATATTTTTAATTTCATTGAAACCCAAACTCTTAAATATCTCAATTTAAACTTAAACGGACTAGGCCACTTTGAAAATAAACGGCTCAAACGTTCCGAACAAAAGTTGACCAGTATTCACTTTTCTATAAATGTCAATACACAAAAATTTAAGAGAGTTTTTTGTAAAAAAATGGGGATCACCTCGATGTTTTAAATGTTAATGTATATTTCTGCTTTCGTAATATTATAGCTGGTATCGAAACGAATTCAACGAACTAGGAATAACGCTAAAATACTTTTGGCCATAAAAAGCGCATTTTCAGAGTACAGTGGCGGCGGGACGTTAATCCGAGGTGTTCTTGCCGCAGCGCTTTCCCGGCCGACTCGCTATGAAAAATCAATGGAATGCACGCGCACCGTAATCTCCACAGTAATTTTCAAAGAACTTGTTCCATCTTCCTCCGTGAGTCAGATGCACGTGTCCCTGATATTTGTTAGCGTGCACGACCAACGCGTAAGATCGCATTCAGCTGTGCATTATCTCGCTGTCCAGCTGGTCTTGTTCGTTCTTCGACGAACCGGCTCGCGCGGCCCTTTAAATCGCATGAATCCTCGTCTAACTAGATATTCAAAGGAAAAGCCGGACAAATAATGGAGAAGAAAGCGTCTCGGAAGGAAATATATACAATTTCGCAAACGTACAGTTTCGTTATTTTCTCGCACGTGCTCCACCCTCAAATTTTTCTACCCCCGTAATCGCTCGACTGCACATTTTTCTCGAAATGCCTTCTCGCTTGTTTGCGAAATCAATTTGCATTAAGAACTACACAAAATGAGGGATCTCAGATTTTTTTCTGTTATTAAATTTATCAGATTTGATCAGATTTTTGTTGAATTTTCATATAATATATAAATTTGTCTCGTTTTCAGCAATGTTACAGGTAATCTGCAACGTCTTCAAGTAACTTAATGACACATTTTGCACCGTCATTATTTATAATTCCTCCATTTTCAGATAAACTGATGATCACGTTCCCAAAATCGATGTGCAAACAAGTTTTTATCAGAATCCGCGCAGAGATTCATCGCGACTGTACGCCTCTTATCGTCTAATTATGGGATCGATAAATCTGTGGATCCAGACCATCGACCAGTTCGTCGATCTCTTAGCAACGCGAGCAAGAGGGCCGCGAATCGCGATTCGCGATGATTTAGCGCGTATCTTCTTGCTCCGATTATGCGGTGCGTCGTCCGTGCATTTCGGTCGGCTCGGTGCAGTTGCACTCGGCTTTCTGCAATGCGAGAGAGAGAGAGAGAGAGTCGAGCCTCCGCAATTAGATGCATTAAAACAAAGGGATCCGGCGTCAAAACAGGCCGAAACGAAAAGCGTTTCTATTTAGGCTTGTCCGAAGGATGACGGTCGCTAATGGCCGTGCGTTTAGCATTGAAATCTCCGGAAGAAAAAACCGTACCATAATCGTTACGTCAACGTACAGTTGTCGATATTGTGCATCCACGGATGCGATAGGGGAAAAGTGACTAACCGTGCACGTACTATTGTTTTGGTGCATGCGAACTCGATAGGAATAATAATGTTTGCATCATCAAATTTCTGATCATGTGTAACAAAGTCCGATTCTTATAGTAATAGAAACATCCGATAGCAATTCTAATTCGCAGAAAGCTTATATAATTTGCGGCCCCTTCGGCTCTGAAGACGATCGAGATGCACGATAGTTTTAATATGTACGATTATAATTAGTAGACAGCGGATGTTTACGAAAAACAAAAATTTACTACTGGGATGAAATACAGTGGGTGTAGAAAGTATTCGTACGCACTTTAAAACAGAACAACTGTTTTATAATTGTACGTAGCATTGTGTGAAGCATTGGTTTACGAAATGATATGCAAAAAAGATTTTTCAAAAATTATAATTTACAAGGTTGCATGCAAGAATAAGAAAGGCATTTTTCAAAACCTTTGGGTCCTTAAAAAAATGTTTAATATATGTTTTGTAGATCTACAGTAGTTACACACGTACTGAAAATTTATTGAAAATTTAACTGCTATACACACATTACATACTACTATACATAGATCTACAAAACGTATATTTTAAATTTTGTTTAAGGGCCCAAATAAAAAAGTTCTAAAAAATACTTTTATTCTTGCATGTAACCTTGCAAATTATAATTTTTGGAAAATCTTTTTTGCATATCATTTCATAAATCAATGCTTCTAATTGATTATAGAAAATCAGGACGTTTGGTACAATTATAAAAAAGTTATTCTATTTTAAAGGGTGTACCAATACTTTTTACACACCCACTGTAGAAAATCATCTAACAATACTTTTAAATTCCTTTAATATTTTACTGCTGTCAATCACGCCAACTCATTTTTGTCGTGAATGCATAAAATCCGCTGTCTAATAATTACAATAAGATTTATTAGCATGTTACAGTATTGGTTGCCGAACCTGGTCCGCAAAAAATTCTGCAGAGATTAAAGAGCAGAAAAGTTCGATGAACTCGATGTATGAATGAAAATTGATTTTTGAAAATTGTGTCATACGGGATCGATGCAGCAGTCGACGCGTTCGCGTCGGACACGGTTCAGAATTTCGAGCGAAAGATAGTAAACTGTGTGTGCATTCGTGTATCCATATGCAACGACACGCACGACCTGCTTGGACAATCATTCAATTGCAAGAGCAGATCTGCCAACAGCTCGCCGCCATGTTGCTAAAATGATCAAGTGTTCGGTCGAATTACAGATAATGTGGTACAATAAACGTGTACATTGTCACACCGGTTGTCTTAATCCCAGGAGTGTATCGAATCGGAGGAGTTATCAGTGATTGGAAAGATTTCTACGAGTAAACTACACAGTCATGCATTAAAGATACCTATTTTGCAGGTGTTTTCAAGGCAACCTAGAGTCTATACAACTGGGCCTCATACATTGAACTAATCATTGAATTCCACATTGTTGATAATACTAGGAAAGCTGACTTCTGCGTTAAACGTACACAGGCGTTCAGAATTAATTAGAACGAACACATGCAGCGATTGTACGAGAAAAATTGTATAAATGTTCATACATTTAGAAATAATTCACTAAACACGTGCTATCGCATTGTCTACCGTTTAAGCGAATCGTTGGGGAGGCTGATTTCCTACTCGAAATTTTATTAGATTAGATTAATTCGCATTATCTCCTTCCAATGTTGCAAAACAAAATTGATTTTCATTTGTGGATAGAATTAATTAATCGCGGAGCATAAGTAAACCAATTAAAACCAATTAAATAAAAGAAACGATTCTTTTTGGTTTGGTTTCTTTGTCAGTGACCTTGATTGAGCTTGAATAATTATAGTCACCGAATTCGTAACGAAAGGAACTATCATTGTAGATGTTTCGAAAAGGGTGGTTCCATTTTAAAAAATGAAGGTGACCTTGATATCTCTGAAAAAGATGACATAAAATCAAAAATATTTTTGGTATCGTGTGAGCGCCATTTTACCATTCAACTTTGTCCTCGAGGCATTTAATGTATCTTCAAAAACAACAGAGATATTTAATTTAAATAACTTGTCGAAATTACTTACCCACGGATTTTGATGAAATTGAAATATGTTATATTTCTATTATAAATAATAGACAGTCTCTTTTAGATCTTAGATATTTACAAAAAACTGTTAATTAGGTTTGGGGTGGGGCGGGTGCAGGGGTGCGGCTCCATCCCTCCCCTCCCTAAAACACGTGTTCCGTCAATGAAAAAGGGCAGAATTCGCTGTAACAAGTGTTCGTAGTTTAAATATTTCGAAATCGAAGACGAGCGAATTTCTATTGATAATAATTGAGAATAATATGTAATATAAAGTGCAGCTATATTTTTTATATACATAGAAAAGATTGCAATAGGGGTAGTGTGTTTCCCTTTACTCCCTTGTAAAAAGGCGGGAGTAAACCCAGACCTAACATAAACTTGAAAACTATTTTCGCGAATATCCAAAACACTAAAAGAGATCGCCTGTTATATGTACAAGATAAAGTTGTTTAGAATGACGACCTTGACAATAACATATTTGAATTTCACCAAAATCCGAGAGGAAGTACACAACAAGTTTGATCAAAAGTTTACCCAACCATCTATCTAGAAAGGAGAGCTCTAATTTTCCCGGTGTAAAACGGGGCTCCACCGGATTGATCACTATCATTCTGTCGCTGTTATAGCGGTTGCCACGAATTCGACGACCGCTGGTAAACATCCTATGTACGTGGTGCACATCGATTGAGCGTCGTTGGTCTCTCGGCTGATTAAATTCGTTGTCGTGAAATGCTGAACAAGCGTTGTCCGTCGAGGATCCGGCGAAATCAGCTGATTAATATTTCGGTTAATTATCGTGACGAAAATAAACCGAAAAAAATACGTGCGGACTCGTAAGTGAGGAACGCAGTTGCATGATTGCACGAGTGAGTCAACGGACAGTGAAACGGAGTAAGAAGGAGAGGAAGAGAGAGAGAGAGAGAGGTAAACTTGCGGGACAGTAAAAGAGATGCGTCGAAATCGGCCGTAACTCGATCAGCGTGCTAATTTACGCAGAACCAATATTTATATCCGAAATGTCCGAGTTCACGGAGCAGGGAAAGGTAAATAACATCTTCATATAATTGTCCTACTCGAGAGACACGCTTTGTCAAATCCTCGGAACGATGAACGCCAAAACACTTCTATCCACATGCGATTCCTTTAGTTTGTCAACAAGACGCTCTCCAGCTCCTATGTCCCTTCATTTACGTCTTTCGTATTTAATTTCTAAATAATTCTATGCCACTGTCATTCGTACGATTGGATAACATGATTTTATCCCATTCGTTTGATGACTTTCGTGAGGTTATGTTGCTGTTATTGTCATTACTATTTACGTACTGGCTCCTAACGCCCATGTAGAGCATGATTCACAATCCCTACGGTTTTGGTTCACTAATTCGATTATTCATTACTACAGGATATCTATATCCAGAGTGGAGTTGTCCTACGTAGAGCAAACACTAAGGAGGACGCAGTGCATAGTCTGGGCACGCTGAATATTGTCGAATACGTAAGCTGACTCCACGATTCACACTGTAATATTTTAAAGAAGAACGCTGCACGTCGCATACTTTTACTTCCAAGATATCGCCGTTTAAAGTTTCGACGCATATGAATCGAAAGGGTCCCATGGAAATTATTGACAATAATAATATTAGTCAATGACAGAATTATATAGACGACCAATAGTAGTAACATCGTTTCTGAAGATGTTGCTGACATTTTATTCTTTAACTATTCTGCACTGACAGTTTTACGTTTGTATAAAAATGAAATTATTACACTGTACGAAGAATTAGTCGGCTAACGTTGTTGTCAAACGATGTTAATATCTAGACTGCGGATCTTTATGCATTTATGGTTTATGAAAATGTTCGACAAAGGCTAGTATATAAAATTCTATAGAATTTTGTACAATTTTAATTTGTTTTGGATCTACAAAGGCTGTTCCCATTAAAAATAGGATTTTATTTCATTCCACTTTCTTAAAATTTGTTGACAAAAATTGGAAAATACATAAACATCCACAGTCTATTAAACCTATGTCGGTGATCTCCATGCAACCCGAATTGAACATAGGACATCGGTTAAATTCCACTATTTTTTCGAGCCATTCGAATCTGTTTTCATGACTTTTTTCCATGTAAATATGTAAATCCTATACTCTAATCAATCAATGTGTGAACTGAAATTTTTTGAAATTGTGACACGCAGCGTTTCTCCTTACAAGCACGGATATATCATTATATCATTTGACGTCATTTCAAACTTGCAGAGTTTTGGAAAGTGCATAGAATGGAAGCCTATTGAGGACTCGGTGGTTTCAGAGAACCAAGATCAAGATTCCGAGTGGTCCCTGGTAGACACTCACACTAGACGTACGCGCACATCATCGGAGGGACCAGATTCTCTGGGACACACGAGGACAGTTAGAATTTTGTTCTCGGATTTGGACTCGTTTCGTACACACTCTGGGAGGCAGCAGATTATATTTATACAGAAGGATGGCCCCGCTTACGTCGCCTTCTTTCAATCGTCCAACGCGGAGAGTTTCCTAGATTCACTGAAAGGGTTCATTAAAATTGTTAGGTCTCCTACGAATAGAAATGTGTATCGAGTGATGGACGAAGTTCAGAATGTGCTAACTAAATCGTTCACCGAGTTAGATATATTTCCTGAGAATACATCGGATTACGTTTGGAAGTTTGTCAAGAACTTACACAACCATCCTTACGAGACTACAATGGAGGCGTTTAGTAAACTGGCCGACATCTGGCGTAAGTGTAGGAAAAGAAAAAGCATGGTGACCTGTACATTGTTTCTTGTAATATCGTAATTCTAATCAACAGTGTACAAAGATCCGTCTAAACGCGCAGTCGAAGAGGCGGTTGCCGATATATTAAATAGTACATTAACCATTGATGTACCTCATCCACCGATATCTATTGATTCCGGAGAGGAATACGAAATTATAGGGGAACACGGACTGGGATTCGTTCTGCCACCGAGACCAACTTGTCCGAGAGGTATGCAACGCGAATAGTTTTGTTCGAAATCGTTTTACAATGAAATATATAAAAACTTTGTGATTCGAATAGGTCCACCGCTGTCGCAGGAACAGTGGAATAGATGTAAGGACGCACAGGGGAGAATTTTGAATTCTGACCATGTAAAAGAAGTTATTTTCCGCGGGGTTCGTAGATATGATTTCAATCTGGATTTGATTCTGGCGAATCGGTATGGCGAATGTAGAAATAAATTTGCAGGGTGTTGCTCCGTCGTTGCGGTTCGAAGTATGGAAGTTTCTATTGAACTATTATCCGTGGGAGTACACACATACCGAGAGGCAGGAGCTTAAAAAAAAAAAGATTGACGAATACTATATGATGAAGTTGCAATGGAAGTCCATCACGGCCGTGCAGGAGAGTAATTTCTCGGACTACCGGGACCGAAAGAGTTTAATAGGTAATGCGCGTTTAGGGTGATCACTAGACTCCGGATTTTATGCATTTATAACAACAATGAGCACGTACAATTTGAAGAAGTGGGCATGTTAAAAATATTTAAGGACATCAATGCATTAGTTTCAGCTCAATAGGATAATTAAAAGAAGAATACAATTTTTATTTGGTTCCTGTGTCCTGCAATCGATGCGAATATTTTTTATTTTGCATAAGGGTCCACAGTTTTAGTGATCACCCTTGACACATTGACTGCCGTTTGGATTAAGATCAGAGATCTCAACTTGCTGTGATTTGGTCCTACGGTTGCCGTGTCGACGGTCAAGTAGTAGAAGTATGTTACACAAATTTCAGGAAAAGATGTTAGTAGGACAGACAGGACGCACCCATATTACTCGGGCGACAACAATCCTCATGTAGCACAGTTGTACGACATTCTCATGACATACGTGATGTACAATTTTGACTTGGGCTATGTTCAAGGCATGAGCGATCTTCTCAGTCCCATTTTGTATTTAATGGAGAACGAGGTGGACGCGTTTTGGTGCTTCGTGGGGTTCATGGACAAAGTGGTGCGTTCTCCGGCATACAGGGTGGTCCACCTAAGTGTCTCCTTTATTTTTGCATATGTTATCTTTTTCTCAAGGTGTTTTTCCCGGTGTTTTCAAAGTCATCAATAAGTTTTTTCTGGTAAATGTATTTTTCTTCCTTGCATATTCTAGCTGACATTAAAAAAAATATCGACGATCTTGAGAACTCCGGAAAAACATAAATTTGCAAATCATTCACCTTGTGATAGCATTTACATTGAATTAAAAATATTCGTTACGTACATCACAAATAAAGGAGAGTTTTAGGCGGCTACACTTAGGTGGACCACTCTGCAGAGATACTTTTATAGCTAATTCTCGCGAATGATATTTACCTGAAACACCAATGATGCGCGAAACAGAGTACCAACTTCGAGATGGACCAATCTGGCATGAAACTACAATTGTGCCAATTGTACACGTTATTGAGCACCATAGATCCGCAATTAGCGAATTATTTGAGTAGACACGACTCGGGGAACATGTTCTTCTGTTTCCGATGGCTTTTGGTCCTTTTTAAGCGAGAATTTAATACGATCGATATACTGAAATTGTGGGAGGTATTGTGGACTGATATACCTTGCAAGAATTTCCCATTATTCGTGTGTCTGGCCATCTTGGATACGGAGAAGAGCGTGCTTATGGAGAATCGTTACGGGTTCACGGAAATATTGAAAGTAAGTGAAGAAAATTTAAGAGAAAATTAACAAAATAATTAATCACTATGTCGTTTGTAGCATATAAATGATTTGTCCTTTCACATCGAGTTGTCTCCGACATTGTCAAAGGCGGAGAGTATTTATAATCAACTATTGTCGGTAGCAGACCAGCTATCCGATAACGTTCGTACAATAATTGGGCTAGAACGTTTGAACATAGCGCCAGCTTCCAATACGGAGGAAGTGGCAGCTTCGGTTGACATTGACGAGGTTGATGGGGCTGAGAGCAACTCGAGGAGGAACAGTATGGAAAGCGAGAACGTTAGGTTGGGTGACAATGAGGTGTCTTTCGAGCGGGGATTAAACATGTCATACATGTGAGACGTGGATCGGTCGTTCATTATGATTTGAGAACCGTGTTGTCCACCACAGTCAATTTCACGAGAGCTACGTTTCTAAAAAAAAAAATGGACAATTTGTAGTTCTGCTTCGCGGCAAGGGGAACTTCGCCCGTGCTTGCTCGTTGGAACAGTGCAACGAATCGTATTCTGGCTCTTAAATAGACTTTGACGCATACAGTCGACGCTTTGTATGGAATACGCATATTTTATAAAGATGTCACATGTATTGTGTATTGTTCGATTTGTTCTAATCGAAGACGACAACGCGTCTATGTTCGTGGAGGAGGAGACATGGCCGGTCGATGACGAACTTACGTGGTCGCAGCGAGAATTACTGTTAGTAGCGTTGAATTTTGAGATATTTATGAAATTCATTGTAATTACGAAGAGATTATAGACGCGCATACCTAGCGGGTAAGAAGGTAGTTACGTACAAATCATTCTTCGTCTGGGTACCTTTCGATGCACTCGAGGCGATGTACGGAAACACGATCAACATCAAACCGTACTTTTCACTTCACCTGGTCGTATCGTTTCCACTTACGTTCGATGTGTTTTCTTATTTCATATGTGTATAACAAACGTCAAGGCACCGCTGTATATTTATAATAAAAATCATCCGTTTAATCTGTCACGTTCACGCGTTGTGCTTTTATTCACCGAATGGAATTTAAATGCGTTAGAATATGGCGCTGACCGATATCTCTATTGCGCCTGCGCTATAGATCAAACGATTTAATTTATTCCACGGTAGCGTGGGAGTTAGGCGTGAACTGCTACAATGATTCGTGATTCTGATTGGCGGAGAGCATAACTGTTCTTCGCGCAAATCACAGAGACATATATATAATCTGTCAAAATTGCGAGTTACATCGCATTTATTACTTTTGAAGTTTATCAGATTTGTAAGACGTTTCTCAAACTATCATTTGCATTTCCTATAATTGTTAGGTAATACATTGGTATTTTGTAAAACTTTATACATAAACACATATATGTTAAATTCTTATAAATTTCTTATAAGAAACTGTCTGCACTTTTATTTCGAATCGACAGGAAGAATTAAGCTTTTTCTTTTCTAAATACTAAGATAAGGTTCAGAAAAGAAAATGTTTTCGTAACGTAATTTTAAAAATTCAATCAAGATGAACAATTAGTGTGACACTGAAAAAATTCAAAAGGCAGCTTTTGAAGTTGATTCATATCAATATAGATTGGGAACTGATCCGCAGGAGGCAGCACCACCTTGACCAAACGATTTGCCAAAACACCACGTGTGTTTACTCTCATTCACTCTCGTTTCTTCTCTAGTTCTGTCTAAATATAAAGTGCAAATATAAACAATGATTTTCGTGTTGACATAAATGTTCCCGAGGACGTTCGAACACTCAAGGTATGGAAATCTCCACAGTAAAACGCAACCGACATCGAAGAAAGAAACGGAGTGTAAAAAAAGCGGCGCTCTGAACAGGTCAGATTTGAGGTTAAGTCTGCGAAACATCGGAGGATTGCTTCGGAGTACACGGATATATTTGTTACGAAAGAGAAATTCACGTCGGACACCATGCACGCTGATTCTTTCTGGGAAAACTACACGGCGGCGCAAGAATGGCAAAACAGGTTAGTCTCATACCATTTCATATCAAGTTGATTCTAAGCCTGGACTATTTGATTTTCATCTTGCTCCATTCGAGAAACAATAATATTACATTTAAAGGAGAAGGTATAGGAAACAATTGTTTTTAGACACAGTGTGACCTGGTGGAGAACTCGTTGTATCGCTTTAGAATACGAGAATCAGATACTGAGAGACAAGTTGAGATCAATGGCGGGCCAGAATGCTCGCCATCATTCCAATTATGTTCAAAAGAATAGAAAATACGAGGATCGACAAGTTGAAGAAGAGATGGAGACAAAATCCATGGAGGACAACGAGAACTTAGAGTTCCATGTGAACGAGGACATGATGAACTTTTTGGAGCAAAGTATCAGACATAAGATCGAATTAAAAAAAAAGACGCGAAGCCGAATCGTCTGCAGAAAGGGAGGAGGGAGACGAGAGTGAATGTATACAGGGAGGAGCGGCATGGGTAACCGCAAGGAATACCAATGCTAAATTATTGTATGGAGAAGCTAGTCCTACTATACTAGCTATGGAAACTGCTCTGCAGACTACCGTAGATAGGCATAAGGATAAGGCAAAGCCACAGTTGTGGCCCATTATCCCTTTAAAACCATAGGTTTTAGGATCAAGTATATTTAAGCAAATTTTAATGTGTATATATTATGGATAAGAATAAAGACTTTTTTTTTATTTTTTAATAAGGCATCGTCTTTTTCCAATGATGCGCAGTCGTAGGTTTAAGCTAGGATATGTGCTGATAATTATGAAAGTGGTCTAAGTAAGTCATATTTCTTGTTTCTTGTTTGAAATAACAAGCACTGAAGGTTCATTTTTGACAATATAGTAAAGATTACATTGAATTCATTTAGTTTAAAATAATGTGGTATGAAATAACTGATAATATTAGGTCTGAAAGTAGATTTGTTCAACACAATTAATTTCTATTTCTGAAAAATTCTGATCCGGGCTAAATCTGGCTTACCGACGAGCAACGGTTCTCTGTGTCGTCTTTGTACAACCGCTAGAAGCCGCTACGTACTCCTTTCTCTCGTCTCTCAGCATTTATTTTTAACAAACTCGATAATGAACTGCCTTTTTAGTAAATGATTCTATTTGCTTGAGGTTCACCGATTTTTAACTAAAATCATTTGCAAACACGTACTTGCTGGGGAATATATTAACTGGTTACATGGAACTTTATATAAAATAACTAGTTTAATGCAAAATAGATATTTGCTAGTATAGTCGACGCCTTTGCTTATGTTTAAAGTACTAAATTTAAAGTTTTGACATTGTAAGTACTATACGCGAGTAATTAAAAGTTAACCCTTAGCACTCGAGGGTGACTCGAAGAGTCGTCACTAAAAATTGCTGTACCATTATTCAAAATATTGTTTAGACTATTAAATACGTTGGTATTAATTTGGATCTAATCATTTACTAAATATTTAAGTATTGCATGAGGTATTATATAAATTTTATATTCATACAAAGAAATAAATTAATATAGAATGGAATTATTCTAGGTCGGAGAAACGTTTAATTTCCGAGTTAAAGTAGCTGCGAGTGCAAAGAATCAAGTTGTGGCACTTTGGAGATCGGCTGGAACATTAACAATGTTTTCGTTAACATTGGTAACCAACAATATTTAGAGATTACACGCCGTGTGATGTCGCGGCCAACGAGCAGGGAGAGATCGACCTTATCTGCGAGAGTACCCTCTTAGCATTCAGGAACGCAATAAAATCGTATAAGCCATTAAAAAACCGTAGATGCGGCGACAGTTACCGGTCATTCCCATAAAATACAAGGAATGATCTGCCACCTATGAAATCGAATTGTCCCGTGATTTATAAAGTGGTGTATACGTATGCGCGCCCATGCACGTAGAATTTAAAAGAGTCTAAGATTGAAGTCTCGACCGATCGTGCCAGGGGCGAAATCAAGTTGTTCTTCTCACAGGGTCCACGTACCACCGAGGCAGTCATAAATGACACCTCTCCCATGAAATATACCGGTGAGAGCGATTAATAGCTAATCTAAACGACCGTGCAATTATGTCCACGTGTTATTATTATTCTCATAAGGATTACCATTATCGCGCTAGTCGCGAAATAATCAATCGGCGATGGCGCTGCTCTTTATTGCACCTCGCGATAGCTGCGATCATAATATGCAGAACGGTTATTACAAGAAAGCGTTCCCTATTAACAGTCATACACCTGCGAAAGCAGGATTAGGCTGCATTAAGATGCGAAATAAAAATGGTCTGCATCAATTGATACGTGGAGAAGCTACGATGAAGATCCTCTTGTTCTGTAACCCTTTGTACTCGGAGATTTTTATCTTCTGGATAAATATGGATGTGAAATTGATATCACACCTCATACATAAATGTTTAGTAATTGATTAGATACCAACATACTATATTTTTAATAATGGCACAGCAATTTTTAGTGGCGCCGCAGTCACCGTTCGAGTGCTAAGGGTTGATAATCTCTAGACTGCGGATCTTTATGCATTCAGCGCTTATGCAAATTTTCAAGAAATGCTGGGGTATCGAATTCGGCAGGATTTAGTTCGATTTTTATATTTATTTTGGATCTACAAATGTTCACTGCAAGTGTATACGAAGGCATCGATGAATGGATACCGTTGCCTTCTCTCAATATGCCCTAGGTGATATTGAGCACCTTGGGTAGAAAACAAGTGCGAAACTGTTCACTATATGTATACACTTTATTACTCTATACTACACTGAGATGGTTTGCGATATATGTTCGTTTTTGGAAGGTCTTAGATATTACTGAAAATGGTTCGCGATGTGTATGTTCTTTCGGAGAGTGCGTCTCGTCCGTCTGCGATTTCGATTTGTTCCGAGTCTGTCTAGTCGTGTCCTGTTTATCGTCAGTTTGGTTTTTTCGTGATTGGATGGTTTTGGATTTAGGTGGGAAAATGTAGCGTTTCGTGATTGAACGTGTATTGGGAGGAGTTTTAAGTTGATGAGAGTGGGAAACCGTCAGTAAATTTCTTAGTATTGTCCTCGTTCGTTAATGGCGTTATATATGATGGAATTTTCGTTTGTCGTTTCGGTCGCAAGTCTTATCCATCTGTCGGGGTCAAGATTGTCAAATTGCGGTGGTCGTAAACTAATTTACTCGGTCGGTTCGCAGCTGATTCGCACGTGTATTTTTATGGTTAAAAACATCCCTTTCAGGTATGTCCCTTTGTCGCTTGGAGGAACAGTACGGTACAGTCGACCTTCGGTGTTGCCGTCGCAACAGCAAGATTGACACTCTTCGATTGTTTAAATCTTCTCCTACTTCAAACTACAAGTACCCATTATTGTCATAAATGCATAAAGACCTGCAGAAAAGTTATTCGCCGCGCAACAAATTTTTATTTCGCATAAAGATCTATGAATGAAACGTGTACACGTCGCGCGCTGTAACTTTCCTCGCCGCTCGGAGATTAGGAGGCGAGTCGAAATTCCTGGAAACCGTGTGGCTCTTTAACACTTTCCTATATTCCGCCATAATTCTGTCACCAAGTAGAGGCGGCCGGGCTTCTCTGGTTTCTCTGTCTCTGTCCCTCTCGATAAGAAGCACGGTCTCGAGAGGTGATTTCAGGAAAATGTATCGAGTTTGACGGGAAATAAACAATCCCGCTCCGTATCGAAGATAGATTAGAAAAAGACAAGAGAGACAGAGAGAGTCTCCTCGGACAGTCGGTTATCTCACGGTCGATCCGCTGACACGGTCTATGGAATTCTGGAACCAGTTCGGGGGGGCTCCAACATCGATACCATGGCCCAGAGAAAGCCCCTAATTATCGGGATAACGCGTGTCGCGGTGTCGATACTGGTTACCTATCGGATCTTCACCTATCCCCGAATAATCCCACAAGATTCTCGGGAATGATCCGTTTTCCACCGGCGTTATCCGTTTTTGCGTATTTTCGCGTTATTCGTGGATTGAATGGAGAACAAGTGTACCGTTGAATTTGTCTTGATGCCAGCTATAACATTACGAGGTAAAACATTTATTTTATCATTTAAAAAATCAGAATGATCTTTATTTTATGTCGAAAAAATTTTTTATTTTATGTATAGAAGTTTGTACATGTTTAAATTTTTCCTTAGATTATCCGAAACCATTGAAAAATCGTGACAACGGAGTGCTTCCACCGGAAAGCTGGAAAAAATTATTTTTCCATACAAATTATGAAGTATACTACTTCACATCGAGACATTTAATGTTGTGACACACGCAAAAATGTAGAAATCGACTTTTTCCCGGATTTTCGGCCAAATCCTCCACCGTGCGATGACGACGGGGCCGGCAGGATTTTTCTCGGTTCGACGTTTATACGAAGATTCGAGTTATCGATCGACACGTCAGCTCTTTTTCTCGATTTGTAACAAACCGGTCGTACCTACGCAAAGTGGGCTCGCTACGTACGAGAGGCGTTTTATATCCACCAACAACTTTCATTTAGATCTTTATCGATTAACTTTCACGGTATACTCGCATATTGCTCTTTATTGGCTGGGTCCCGGCGTTCTCGACGCTTTCCCGTGAACCTGCGCGGTACACGGAGATCCGAGGTATTCAATTTTGCGGTTTTTACGCGAGCGCACACCGAGAATAATCGTTTCAGAACGAGCGTTTGCGCGAATCTCCCGATGCAAATTGAAACTAACGAGCCTCTCCGTTCTCCGTTCTCTCTCGAGAACGAAGTTGGCTTAGAAGTTAACGGAGTGCGAACTGCTCTTCGCGTTCTTGAAGAGTAGGAGAAGATCTCCGGCGTGCGTGCGCACGCTTCTTTTTCTCCTCTTTGGAATTTCGAGTCTTCCTTGAATCGTTTTCGGGAGCATTTGCGACCTCATCGGGAACGTTTTAAGGTCTACCTTTCGTGCAACGCGTCAAGATAGAAGCGCGGAGAGGGGAATGGAGGAGAGGAGAAGAGAAGGTGGCAAGGTAGAAGGAGTTCAGTTTTTATCGGGGCCGTGTCATTAGCGGGCAAGTACTATAAGCTCGTATCAAGGACTTGAAAAGTCCAACGGAGAGGATTTTCGAGACGAGCGAACACGAGGACAAGGACGAAAATACCGAAGTACCTACCACCGTTCGCCTTATTAGGCCCTCTCGTCCTCTTCTCTCCGCGTCCTTTTTACCCCTCACGGTCCCCTTTCCTTCAGCTCTTAAAATCATGGCTGCACGTAACCGTCTACTGATTATATGGATTCGGCGATGATTTCTGATGATGCCCCCGACCCCCGAAATGGTAAAATAATACAGTGTCGTCTCCTAGCCTGGACCCTTTTGGTCCCGTGGGCCGGTTCGTTAGCGGGACCTTGGCGCGAGGCACCCTGTCATTATGCGGCTGGTCTCCATCACCCCCACCAGTTCCCAATTTTCAGAGTGCCCCTCTACCTCTACCCAAGCTTCAACCAAACCTCTTACGAGTCTCGGTTTCTTCGCTTTTGCCCCCTTGTCGTCTTCACCGTCCTCCTCTCGCCTCTTTTCTTCTGCCAACTCTGTTACTCCACATTACAAACGACAAACGTCAAACGACAAACGACCAAACTTCATTCACTATAGTCGTGTACACCTAGGTGTACATTTGACGGTGGAACGTCAGTCTAATTTCTGTTGGTAATAATCATCAGACTGCGGATTTGATGCATTTATGACGAAAAACAGTAGGTGTAATATAAAACTGAGCATCTTTCAAGAATATAAAAATGTTGGACAAGAAACAGTTTTTAATTTGCATAAGAATCCGCAGTATAGATCGGACAGTGGATCTTTATGCAAAACAAACATTTTCTAGCTGAATTGCAACAATCTTGAGTGAAATAGACATTCATCTTTTCTTAATACAATTCGAGAAGTTGAAAATAATGTAACAGAATTATTGGGTTGGCAAGAAAGTGATTTCGGTATTTTAAGGTGAAACAGAGCCCAATTTTTTTTTATTCAAGCAATAAACTTTAATGAATAAGATATCTTCGATTTTGTTCGATGATCTTTTGCCAAAAAGAATAAATAAGAAAATTCGATTGATTAAAGTTCACTGCTTGATTAAACAAAATTGGGTTTCACTTCACCTTTCTACAAAAACTAAAAAATATTTTGATTTTTTAATGTTAAAATAGATTTTTTATTTCATAATGTTATAGCTGGCATCAAGACGAATCCAACGACCTACTTATTTATGACCCTGAGCCCATAAATAACGCTACAATATTTTATTCCTGTTTTTCAGCGAAATACACCACTGTGTGGCGTCTAGGACGCCTCGATCGAACACCTGCGGCCGCACACACACAAACACACTCGGACTCCAACGCCGGATTCGTTCTCGCGAAAAAATGTAAACAAACCGTCCTCGCACCCGCTCGCCAATCGCTATCCTCGGCCCATGGCCTGTTTATATTTTTTGCTTCGAACGTTCGACAACTGAGAAGACGCGCAATTTCACAACTACATTGAATGTTACGTCTTCCGCGAATGATTTCAATGGAGGAGAAATAACGACATGTTTGATTTAAAAAATTGTTCAACAATTTTGAACTTCATCTACTCGATTGATCAGTCGTCGAGAAGAAGGACGTGGTCTATCGGATTTCTGGCGTTCGACAGGTCGACCGGAGTGAGTTCAGAAGTCGGCGCTCCCCAGCGGCGAGTTATCTATCGAGCTCTCGAATCCGCGTCTCGAAATCGCGTTTTTTACGAAATTCGAGCGCGAAACTCTAGAGCCGCTCACGACTACTGCGGACATTCGAAACTCGTAACTCGATCGTGCTCGGTCCGGCTGGCATCATCGTTGCGCCGTCCGCTCGCAAGAAATGTAGTTACTTCTTCTTTGTCTACTTCTTCTACTCCCGCCTTTCTTCTTCCTCCTGCACCTTTGTCTCTTCTCTTTTTCTGGGGAGTTGTATTTTTGTCGGTGAACAAGAGAGAGAGAGAGAGAGAGGCAATCCTTTTCCCACTGTGGGTCGTTGCCGAAGAAGAGGGGAAAGGACAAGGGATGAAGGGCGGAGAATGATAGGGCACGCCGGAAGCCCGACCGTCCCCGAATTCTCCCCTCTCTTGTTCGTTCTTTCAGTTTCGCGGTCTTTCATCTCGGGAACGAACGACTGGAAGCAAGTTTCGGGTGTAGGTGGCCCTCGCGACCAGTAATCATTTCGCTTAATGACGAGAGCTTTGTCGGCCTGCTTCTTCATCTTTCTCTCTCTCTCTCTCTTCGAATGTTCCTCGGTCCACTTTGCCTGATTCTGTGCTGGCTCGCTCTGTCCCTCTATCGTCTCCTTTTTCACCCTTTACTCTCCCGAACTCTGTAATTTTCCCCTAGCGACCGGTACCACCGCGTCGCGCCGAAATTGGTGTACCAGTGGAAAGATTTCGTGGAAATCCTCGACGTTCTTTAATGGGTTTGAACACGGTGACAATGGCAGTTCTGTTGGTCCTACTCCCCTCTCCTCTCTCGCTCTCACCAAAAAGAAGAGCATCGACGCAACGAGAGAGGAGGTGGAGGCGGCGAGTCTTAGAGGAGGAGAAAGAAGAAGGAGGAATCGCGAGAGTCGAGGAGAATTAGGAGGAGGACAATAATGGGGAGAATAAGAAGATCGAGAAAAAAAACCGTTGACTATAAAGAAGAGGAGTGAGAGAGAGGAGGAAGAGAGAGTTCGGGCCGTCGATATCTTGCTTTCGGAGGAGCCGAGGTTCGGATCGACGTCACGCATGTATCCGGGCTAAGTTAAAGGCGGGCCCTGAACGGGGACAACGTATTCGTTCGGGAGAAACAAAAGCCGAACAATTGGGACCCCTGAGTCGCGCTGAGCGACGCAAATTTATTCCGGGGCTCTAATGTCGCGCACACACGAATTCCAATTTCGCGAGAGGCGAACGCAAAAGGGCCACGAAGCGGTTGGTCGCGCGGGTTACGCGTTGTTCTCTGTCTCTCTCTCTCTCGAGAGAGAGAAAGATAGGTCGAAGAAGCTTTTGTGTTGTTGGCTTCCAGCACCTGCGAAAGATCGGCTCGTGTGGCCCCCGATGGCTGAGCAAACAATACAGGGACGATGATGCACCATCTCGACCGCATTGTCTGTATAGCGCGGGTAGTAGTAGGCGGCGGCGGATTTATCTGCCTACTCGTAGAGTCAGGTAGAGGAGTCGAAGGGTCCTCGACCCCCGAGAAGCGTCGCGCGAGCCGACGGAACCGATGGATCTGCCTTTCCTTTCGTTCCAGCTCGATTTCGCGCGAGCCGGACCGAGATCCGACACTTAGGCTCGACCCGTTTCTACACTCGTCCGATTGCGTTCCAACCTCTCTCTGATCGATGCACAGATGCATCGGGATCCAACGAGCTGACCGCAGCACCGAGTGAGACGTCTTTCGGCGCAACCGCGGTCCCAACCTTTTCTCACTCTACTACTCTTCACCTCTTATAAAGGGTTTTGCAACAAGGACATAACAACTTTGAGTTTAAATAAAACACAGAAAAATTGAAATATCCGGCTGAAATTTATTAGATTTGTAGTACACATGTTACAATTATGTGTGGAATTCGATGTCGTTCATAAGACCTCCACGGGCACGACGGCAGCAATCGATTCTTTGAATCCAATTTTCAACTACTCTCCCACACATATCAGCCGGAATGTTGGTAATTTCGTGTTCAATATTGTTCCTGAGATCGTCTAACGTCGTTGGATGGATTGTGTAAACTTTCGACTTAAGGTAACCCCACAAGAAAAAATCCAACGGCGTTAGACGATCTCAGGAACAATATTGAACACGAAATTACCAACATTCTGGCTGATATGTGTGGGAGAGTAGTTGAAAATTGGATTCAAAGAATCGATTGCTGCCGATGTGCCCGTGGAGGTCATATGAACGACATCGAATTCCACACATAATTGTAACATGTGTACTACAACTCTAATAAATTTCAGCCCGATATTTCAATTTTTCTGTGTTTTATTTAAACTCAAAGTTGTTACGTCCTTATTGAAAAACCCTTTATTTTTCGAGGGAAGACATGGCAGCCATTCACTGTCATAATTAACAGAAAAATTCGAGAGCCGTTAGTAAACCATTTCCCAGTTTCTCCTTTCAAGAACTGCCTTGGATCACTGCCAGGACTCCAAGTACCCATGAAAATCGGAACTCAACATCTTAACACGTTCAATGGAACGCGAATCTTATGGATATTGATGCAGAGCGGCATTAATTTGATGACACTCTTCCGCGAAAGAGGATCAGGATGAATAAAGAGAAAACTCGAGATCCGTTTAGAAAACCATTTCCTGGTTTCTCCTTTTAAAAATTGCTGTGGATATTTCTGTGGTCGTAAGGAAGAACGCCGCATATCACGGACTTTCACTTTCCAGATATTGCCGTTTAAAGTTTTAAGAAGTTTCTGTAAAATTACCCTTTCGAATATATAATTAGCCTTTCGAATAGACACAAGTCTTTTGAAGTTGTGACATGCGGCGTTTTCCCTTACAATCGCATGTTTTTCGGGAACAAAAATGGTAATCGAGCCATTCATCGGCGTGATCGATTGATGTAGAGTGGCAACAATTTACGACGATGTTCCGTGCTAAGAGCATTAAGATGAATTAAGGGAAAAATTCAAGAGCCGTTTGAAAAACCATTTCGTAGTTTCTCCTTTTAAAAATTGCCCTAGCTATTTTTGGAGAAAAGAAATGGTACGTGATCGATTAACACGCGAATCGTATGGATATTGATCTAGAGTGGCATTAATTCGATGACACTTTTCCGTGCGAAGAGGATCAGGATTAATAAAGAGAACACTGAAGATCCATTTAAAAAATCATTTTCTAGCTTTTCCTTTTAAAAATGGCTCCGGATATTTATCGAAAAAAAATGGTAGTCGGCCATTTATCAGCGTGATCGATTAACACATTCACTGCCATAAGGATCTAATTGATGTAGAGTGGCAATAATTTACGGCGATGTTCCGTGCTAAGAGGATTAAGATGAATTAAGAGAAAAATTCAAGAGCCGTTTGAAAAACCGTTTATGGACATTGTTGTCGACTGGAATTAACCCTTTGCACTCGAATGGCGAGTCTGAGTCGCCACTAAAAATTGCCATACCATTATTCAAAACAGTTTTAACATTATTAAGTTTGTCTGTATTCTATAAATTGTAAAAAGCTCAACTGTTATATAAGAAAACAGGTTCAATTTGATGTGCACAATGTAAAAAAGATTACATAGAACAAAAATGATCTGAGTTGACACAAATATCTTGATTTTGGTATTCAAATTGCTTCGAGTGCAAAGGGATAATTTGACGACGAACTTCTCACCGCAAACTGCTAAGACTACAAGGATGAGGATTCACGGAGAAGCTCGAGAGCGATTGAACTTAGAGAACCATTTCCCGCTTTGTCCTTTTAAAAATGGCACCAGTGCAAATCGACGATCTTCATCCACGAAGAGAACCCCATAAACCGAATTCCAAGTGCCGCAGGAATGCAACGCGTGCCTCGAACGTCAAATTTTTTCGATCCTCCTTGTCGCACACATTTCTAGATCGTCGTTTCTGGTCGGTCGCAATCCCGTGACGGAGTGATACGCCGATGCGGCGTGGAATTATTAGCCGGTGGATTTATCACTTAGCGTCTACCGGCTGCGGCCTCGGCGCGAGTAAATCACCGGGGTGATCTATGCCCGTACCGTTGCGAAATATATTATCGAAGCACGCGATTATTCCGGAAAGCCGAGTTCGAAGCTCGGTGTATCGTCGCGCTGGATCGCATGCATCATGTAGGCAACATCGGCCCGGTGCCCTCCCGGGGAACGTGTTAACAGATCGTCAAAATTAATGTGCCGCTTCCTGTTAACATGCAAATTTCGCGACCTTTGGGTCTCTCCGGGCTGTCTGACGTGATCTCGTGTGCTCCCGCGAGTACTCGATCGTTGCTCGAGATACGGATTCTTTGTTCTCGGGCGATCCGGCAGCACTTATCGATCTTCTGGAACTTCCGCTGTGGAAAATTCGTACGGGACAGAGGGGAAAATAGTCGGAAACTTTTTCCCGCGGCGTCACGAAATTCCAGGACCTTTGGCACGGTCGTAGAAGAGTGTTGTAGAGCCGAGCGCGGAATGAGCGCCGTTGGTAAGTCAGTTCTTCGCATACCGGGCGCTCAGGTAGGTAGGAAGGCAGCGAACGTAGCCGAAGAAGGAAGGAAACGAGGAATCTACGGAGCAAGAGAGAGAGAGAGAGGTGGCGAGATGGGAAGTGGGAAGGGGAAGAGAGAGGTCCAAGAGCGGGCTGAAGCAAGTGAGCGAGCAGGCAAGTAAGCAGGGAAGCGAAGAGTTTGGTATAGTCTAGCTGCTCGGTGCCGCGAAGCGCGCTGAATGCCGAGTATTACCGCTCCCCTCTCCAAGATGGCCGCCAGCTCGGGTCCAGCCGGGGTCCCCCTGACCGGGCCAACCGAGTCCCCGAGTTAGGGGAAGGGTAGGCCTTGCAGGTGCCGCCATGTCAGTGCATGCCTAACCTCGAAGCCGCGCGGAACGGACGCTGGGCCTAAGAACGCGACACCTCGTGCTGCTCTCGCGGTGTGTTCCTTGCCATATTACGAAGCCGTGCTCCTACGATCGTGGAAACCGCGTCGTATTAGTGTGATCGCGATTCCAAGATCGATACCAATCGGTCAACTCGTTCGTTAAGCGAGCACGTACGGGGCTGCATGGGGTCGTTTCGATCGGATACGAGAGAGTGTCCTCTCTCCCCCGTTGATGAACTCCTGCGCGACGAGCAGAGGGAACACACATTCGTTCGCGAAGAATCGATCGGGCCCTCGCGGTGTTTTTCATTCGACGAGGTCTGGCAGGATCGCGTTCGTTAAGTGATCGGGTTTGTGTTTGTCGTGGTTGGTTGACAGTTTCCGCGGAAAAAGGACCCTTTTCGTTGGCCGAGAGAACGAGCTGTGCGGTGGAAGTCGAGCACAAGAGAGGAGAACACCAAGTCCCCGGAGAAGGTAGAGAGAGAGAGAGAGAGATCGGTTGAGCCGAGAGAGAGATTCTTGCTCGCATGCTGGTCCAACTGGTCCTGCCTGGTCGTTAACTTCCGAGAGGATTGATCGACGATCCGGAAGACAGGAGCTCTCGCGCGGTACGCGCTCCGACGAAGATGACAAAAGGCACCGCATAGGCGCGATCGACCGGCAAAGTAGTCGAAGCTGTGTGTCCTAAACTTGGAAAAAGAGAGAGAGAGAGAGATGAGAGGTACAGTGATCTCTGGACGCGGCGGGTTCCGGTCCTGGTGATCCTCTAATCGTCGGACGTGGATCTGAGGAATGCGCGATACGTCTCGGAGCGGAGATACTCTATCAGCGGCGAGAACAGTGGATAGCGGCGGCGTGCCAGCACGAGCTCGGTAGACACGTTCGCGAGGATCAACGGAAAATTGTCGGAGAAGAATCGACGTCTATCGTTCGCGGGTGGAAGTGAAGGAAAAACCAGAGAGGATAAAACGTGATTGTGGTTGTTGGTGCTGGTGCGGCTGGTTGTTGGTGATCAAATGTGTTGGTGGATCGGATATTCGTGTTATCGATAGAGCGAGGGAAGAAAGGAAGAAGACAGTGTTCTCCGCGTGTATGAGTAGGTATCGGCTGCGGTGTCCGTTCACGATCGATCGTACAACGATGGGAAGATCGAGGAGATAATAGAGCGCGAGGAGGAGGAGGAGGAGGAGGAGGAGGTGGTAGTGGTGGCGTCTCGACGGCGGCGACGGAGGAGGCTCCAGGATGCGGCACCTGCTACTGTTCCTCGTCCTGGGAGCGACTTTCGCCCCGGGAGCGAGTCTCGCCCCGGGTACGGGGTCCGAGCCCGTTAGATACTTGGAGGTGTCTGAGAACGCGAGGCCAGGTACCAGGGTGGGTTTCATCGACGCCGATAGCCCGCCGTACTTGATCGTGTCGGTGTCGGGGCCGGCGGTGGACACGGACTTGAACGTGGATTACGCGACGGGCGAGATCCGAACGAAAGTGCCATTGGACCGGGAGACCAGGCCGTCTTACCAACTTGTCGCCCTGCCGCAGAACATTCAGGTGGTCGTGAAGGTGCTCGACGAGAACGACAACGCGCCGACGTTCCCGGTGGATCGGGTGGACGTCGAGTTCCCGGAGAACTCTCCGCGAGACGCGAAGAGGGCCTTGCCGCCTGCCAAGGACCCAGATCTCGGCCAGTACTCGACGCAACGGTACGAGATTGTTTCCGGCAACCACGGGGACGCTTTCCGGTTATCCCAACACCGTGGACGCGACGGTGTCCTCTATCTTGATCTGCAAAATTCGGGATCGTTGGACAGAGAAGCTCGTTCCCAGTATCATCTGGTGATAGAAGCTCTGGACGGCGGCGCCCCGCCTCTACGCTCCAGGCTGCACGTGAACGTGACGGTACAGGACGTGAACGACAACCCGCCGATCTTCAATCCGCCGATCTTCAACCAGACCCGCTACATCGTCAGCATCCCCGAGAACGCGACCGTCGGCACTCCGGTGTTGGCGGTGAACGCGACCGACAGCGACGCCGGGGACAACGGACGCATCGAGTATTCTATCAACCGGCGGCAATCGGACCGCGAAGAAATGTTCCGGATTGATCCGAAGACTGGTACGGTGTACGTGAACAAGGCGCTGGACTTCGAGTCGAAGGAACGCCACGAGCTGGTGATCGTGGCGAAGGACTGCGGAGCGCAGCCGCTCGAGGCAAGCGCGTTTCTCTCGGTGAACATCACCGATGTCAACGACAACCAGCCGGCGATCACGGTGATCTTCCTCTCGGACGACGCGACCCCGAAGATCAGCGAGAGCGCGCAACTCGGAGAGTTCGTCGCTAGGATATCTGTTAGCGATCCGGATTCTAGGACAGAGTACTCGAACGCTACCGTCACCCTGACGGGTGGCGAGGGACACTTCGGATTAGCTACCAGGGACAACATCATCTACTTGGTCGTGGTCGAAAGGCCTCTGGACCGTGAAGAGAAGCCGGTCTACGATCTGTCCGTTGAGGCAACCGACGCCGGGACGCCGCCTCTCAGAGCCGTCAGGACCTTCAGGCTACTCGTCACAGACGTCAACGATAACGCTCCGAAATTCGCGCAGGAAAGGTACGAGGCACACCTGTTGGAAGCTTCCGAACCTGGCACACCCGTCCTCAACGTCACCGCCACGGATTTAGACGAAGGAGCTAATTCCGCTGTGAAATATTCCCTGATGAACTCCACATGGTTCACCATCGATGAGAACTCCGGATTGATCACGACGATCACTCACGTGGACTGCGAGGCCGATCCCGCGCCGATTTTAGTGGTAGTCGCGACCGATTCCGGTCGGCCCGCTCTCAGCAGCAGTGCTACGGTGCGAGTGACAGTTCACGATCTCAACGACAACGAACCCATCTTCGAGAAACCTCTCTACAACGCCACCGTGCCGGAGGACATGCCCGTCGGACGCTGCTTTCTCAAGGTTCGTGCCTACTCAAACTTATTCTTCCAATTAGACCGGATTTATGCAGGTCGATCCTCGGGTTACGGTCCGAACGCTCGGATTGATAGGATTAGGGCTTTTGTGCCGCGGTGAAAGTATATCTGCTGTGTGGAGGCTTGTCGAATTGTCTTCTGTCAACGCTCAGGGTCCTCGAGGGGAGTGTGACAGAAGTTTCACTTGGTCGCGAGCAGGCGCAAAATCAATATTGATAAAAACCGATGAATAGAGAGCCTCGTAACATCACAAAGCTACTTCGAAATCAGTTTCGGGACCTTCACGTCGAAATAACAAAGCTAGATCAACCTAGATCTGAAGCGTTTCTCTGTAGACCAGATTTCATGTTCTCTGATCGAGAAATGACGAGGCTGGACTTCTGTAGTGTTGCTCTGCAAGCTATTTCAGAGCTTCAGAATCTCCAATTAAAACGGACAAAGTTTGATAAACCTAGATCAGGATCGTTTCTTTCCAGGCCAGGTTTCACGATCTCTGATCAAAAAATGACAATTTTCGGCTAGACTTCCACAGCTTCTCCCTGCAAAGTTAGATAAAGCTAGATCAAAAGCGTTCTTTCCAGACCAGGTTCCAGTACCTCCATCTGAAAATGACAGTTAAATAAATCTCTGAAGCATTTCTTCGCAAGCAGTTTCAGAGCTTCAGACTCTCCAATCAGAAGCTAGCAAGCTAGACAAAGCTAGATCAAAAGCGTTCTTTCCAGACCAGGTTCCAGGACCTCCATCTAAAAATAACAGTTAAATAAATCTCTGAAGCATTACTTTGCAAGCTATTTCAGAGCTTCAGAATTAAAACTGACAAAGTTAGATAAAGCTAGATCAGGATCGTTTCTTTCCAGACCAAGTTCTAGGACCTCCATCTAAAACCGACAGTTAAATAAATCTCTGAAGCATTTCTTCGCAAGCAGTTTCAGAGCTTCGGCGTCTCCAATCAGATTCTACCAAGCTAAACAAAGCTAGATCAAAAGCGTTCTTTCCAGACCAGGTTCCAGGGCCTTTGATCAAAAGATGACAAAGTTAGATAGACCTCCAATTAAACAGAGTTAGACATCGAAAGTTCAGTGAAGTCGGTGCAACGGTAGATCATACCGAGCCGATCTAGCGCCAGAGGAGTAGGCAATGTTTCCTTCTTGCGTAACCTCGCAGGTTGTCGTTTCCGCGCAAACACGTTTCGAGATTGACGTTCATCGATCTCTGGTAGGCTCCCTAATTGATCTGTCATCGCGTCGTACGGTCGACAGCCCGGCAAAAGATTCGTCGCGGATTAATAGCGCGCGTAGATCGCGACTCGGCGTGACAGCGTTCGAGAGTGGGCTCTCTCGCGAGCGGTATCGTTCGCGGCGACGTTGCATAATTCCTGGGGTCCCGGCTGCACCGGTGCATCGTTTCCTTGCGTCGCGTCGCGTTAAAGGTTCCTTGAAACGCAGCTTAACAGCGAACCGAAAGGGCACACGCTGTAGCGTGTTAGTCGATTTCGCTGCGGGGCGAATATCCACGTTACGCTGGGAAACAGGTAATTGGCACCGGTACGGTGCAGTCTGGGTATACTACGCTCCGCGAAAGGTTCTGGGTCCCGGCGTGTTGCAATTAGCGTTGTTTATCGGGAATATTCGCGGAGCGTTATCGATCAGCGTTCTTTAACCTGCGGGAGAGTAGTCGGTGGTCGCCAGACCTGGAGGCGGAATAAATCCGCGCTCGTTCATTTGCATGCGTCGCTCGCATGCACTCGCCCTCTGCATCCTGAGCACGGGACGAGCCGTGATCCCGGGAACTGCGAGTAGGAGCCGAGCGTAGGAACCTGAATGGGAAAAGCCGAGGCGACGAGCTGCCTCGCGGTACCGATTTGCTGATGTGGAACTAGGAGATAGAACAGTGGAGATCTCTTGGCCCCCTCTCCATTTCGTAGGGATGATTACCCTGCTGGAGTTAGCGTCTATCCCCCGGGGAGGGTGGGGAATCCGTAATGAGAGATTACCACTACCGTTGAAAATAAAAGTAGTTCCATCGTGGGCAACTCTTGCTATATTTTTGCTCTCCATTTAGCCTAGGGGTGCTTACAGTGACGGAGTTAGCGTCGATGCCCCAGAGAGGGTGCGGATTAAATGATTGCCACAACTTTAAAAAGAAGGATTCCCTGAAGGAGATCAGCTGTAGCACTAGTCTAGTTCCCTATGCGCTGTTGAGTTCTATATTTTACGATATTTCTGGACCGGGAGCTTGCAAAGCTGCAGGTCGGCATAGTGAAAGAGTGCGGAAAATGCCGCAGGCGGGCCGCCGATCGCGTAACCGGCTACTTTCTCTGCGGAGCCGCGGTGCGGAGCTCGGGGGGCCACTCGAGGAGCCATCTCGCGCATCCCCGTTCTCGGTGGAACACGTGGCTTAGGCCAGGGGACAAGCGTTCCACACTCGCGCGGGGAAACCTGTTGGCTACAGTTTCTTTGTAGCCACGGCGAGACGCTCTTCCCTGAAGCGTTGTTAGACCGAGAACAAGTTGCCCTCGACACCGACGCTGCTTTACGAGCCGCGCGAGCGAGCGAGCGAGCGCGCGCGGTGTATACCTTTACGGTTTCCGAGGCGAGTCGCGCGAACTACGGGAAAAGATACACACGTGAAGAATAGGGGATGAAGAGAGAATATAGCCCTCGTTCGTCTCGAACGTTCGGCAGGCTAATTCGAAAAACTGGACATAGCCGAGGCGCGCGAACGCGCGTTCTCTGAAATTTGAGATGTCGAAGCGTTCTGCGTCGGGGATTACGCGGGCGTTACCTGCTGTCGCCTTTTAAGGACGATCGTCTTACGCTCCGCGTAATCGTCCAAGGTAATACTATACTTATACGCTCGTTTGCGTACGATAACGAAGTCGTTACGGGCTCTCTTGTGGGCTGTTGAAGTAACGAGCGGTAACCCACTTCTTCGCCGGCGAAATTTCACGTCGAACATACGCTCCCGTCGCGGACGATATGAAAGCGAAACGCTCTGACGCAACCAGCCCGTGCGTTATATCGGGCATCGATTCCTTCCTGCCTTGTCGTGCACTGTATGTACTCTGCCTTCGCGATCATCATCCGAGAAAACATCTTGTAAGAGTATCGTTTACTTGCTTCGTTTAGTGCGTTTCACTTTGTTCAATCACGTCTGACCGTGGCCTACCGCTTCTACTGTGCACTTGTCGCGCTACGGAAACGAGCTACGACAGAGATCGATATGGATCCTTGACAGGTCTGTCGGGAGGTCAGGAAACCCCTCACATTATTACACATGTCGGTATTTAATCAGTAGACTGCGGACCTTTATGCATTTATGAAAAACTTAGCTGAGCGAAATACATATAAGACAGATTTAAAAAATTCAATAATGTCGTAATATTGCTTTTAATGTAACAATGTCGTTGAGGGATAAAATCAATTTTTATCTTTACCTGCTTCTCACAATCGATGCAAAACATTTTTATTTTCTATATAGATCCGCAGTCAATTACTACACGTTTAAGTATCGCATGAGGTATTATATCAAGTCCATATCCATAGAATGCATAAAAAGCAAATACAATGGAGTTATTCTATGTCGGAATAGCTCCGATTGCAAAGGGTTATTTATGTATCATTTTTCGTGGAATTTCGATCGGAGCTTTGAGAATGTTTCACAGTTTAGGATCCGGTCATATAATCCTGAATTCCGTATATTGTTGAAATAAATCACTGGTGACGCATTTTCTATGATTAAAAAAAGAATACAGTAAATTCTCTATAGATGCAAACGCATCGGGGGGATTTCTTCGCATCTTTCGGTCGTGGTCCTACTTTTTTCGAGCTTCAGTGCTTCAAAGGCCGAGCCGAACGTAGAGAAGGACAGCGCGTGTAAAGCGAGACCACGCGCGGGCCTTTGAACTGTGCCGGCGACTGCGACTCTCCGCGTCTCTTTCTTTTCTATACGCTGTCCTTCCTTGCGCCCGAAACTTTCATCGTCAATTGAATCACTAAATTCTGTTTAAATTATATCGTGTTTGGTATCATTTTAATCAGAAAATTGCCAGAAATAAGGTAGTGAAAGTCCCATAACAGAATCATGGAAAATGAAGAAGATAGACTGTTGGTGTAACGTTATGATGACTCACGGGCGTTTGAACTGTGCCGACGACTGCGACTCTCCGAGCCGAGATCAGTGTATTAAGTTGGAGGGGATATTTTTTCTCATCTATCGTGAAAAGATTTTCGCGTCTATCGAAAATTTACTGTATCATGGAATCCTAGGTTCGTTTATGCAGACTTTTTTCTCTCGTTTCGCTCCAAAAATGTATGGAGTCCAACTACCCCCCCAATTTCACAGTTTAGGATCCAGTCAATCAATCCTCAATTCTGTATATTGTTCAAATAAATCGCTCTGGAGATTTTCTATAGTAAAAACAAATGTCGTGGGCCGTTTTCTAAAAACCAATATAATTTCACAAATAGTTATGCATTTAAATTGTTGGTGTCCAACTACCCCCCTGTTTCACAGTATTGAACCGAGTCACGAAGTCCTGAATTCTGTATATTGTTGAAATAAATCCCTCCTGATATTTTCTATAATAAAAAGGAATGAAATCTTGGGTCGTTTTGTAATGATAGGAAGTGAAACAAGAGTACGTTGTACGAGCCGTAGATCGCGTCGCCGGACAACCAGCGCGAGGTAGTGGCTGCTGTGACGAAGCGTCTGTCATTCATAACGTTCGTGATCCGTGGACCGTGGATTCGATAGACACGATCCGAAGGAGAGAATCGTAGGTAGAGAAAGAGAGAGATAGAGGGAGAGAGGAATGTAGAAGAAAGATGGGAGTAAAAGGGCGTGCGGTAGAAAAAGAGAGGAGAAAAATTTTCCCTGCCTCCCTCCCACGAGCTGTTCGACCGTCCATCTGGCCGAGCGAAACGCGTGGCTCCTTTTTTCTCCCGTTGGATTGTCATCCGCATTCAAGGGAGAAGCGGTGAATGCTCGCGCCGGTGCACGTTGAACACCGAATGCCGAGTGCCCCGGAACGTCTCATGGAAATCGCGCAGGATAAACGAGTACATTTTTCAATCGGTTAGGCGAGTCGTGCGTTCCACGAAGCCCCGGATACACGGGCGCCCATCAAGCTTTCGTTCGATGTTAATGCCCGGTGGCTGTAAATCTCCGATGAGAGTTAATATCGAGCTACCTGCGTCGCGAGCATGTGTTTCGGATTATCGCCGAGTAAATGAGCGTCGAGCATTCGCGGCAATTTTTATGCAAAATCAAAGTTGCATTTCTTTCTCCTCAATTCTCATGGGAACAACACAGCAGTGTTTTATCATAAATGTATAAAATTTGTTCTCAATTTTCTCGGAAACCGTTTGTTCCACAAAAAAAAGGTGATGGAACATGAAAGACGCAGCCGGCCCAGATCTACAGGTTTCGTTTAACATATTTTTTCGATAGAGTCAATAATTCAGAAGATATTCGAGGAACAACTTCGCCCACTTCTGTTTTCATTAATCGGAACCTGGAGACTGCCGCATAAAAATTCTGAAAAATTTTTTCCAGCCTAGTACACACTCTTCAGAAATTTGGTTACTATTACATGTAGCCTGAAGATTGGCGGTGACTGTAGTCGCGCAACATTCTGCACGTGTGATATTGTTGGTGTTTCGTTGCCTAGTTCAATGATGATTTATAATTGTTGGCCCTCGTCTATAATTATAATAATTACAGATTTTTCGGGCTCCGTGTGCCGTCCTCCTGGCCCGAGCCGGCTCGCTCTGCAGGTTCCATCCCTCCGCGGAGCGGCTCCACCCCTTTGAGTCTGCGTTCTTCTCCTCCCCGTCTGTGTTTCGCTCGTTTTTCGTGATCACTCAAGAAGAAAGAGAGAGAATGCATGGTCCTCGAATAGAGAGAGAGAGAGAGAGAGAGAGAGAGAGAGAGAGAGAGAGAGAGAGATTGTTCGTTTGAAACGGGTTTTCGAAACGACGTCGCGTTGGATTTCCGTGCAGAGGTTTCCCATCGTAGCAGCGATACGTTTCTCGTACACGCAGTGTATGCTCTCTCGCAGGATCTCTTCGGTCGCGTTAATTTCGCGCTAACGACGCAAACCGGAACGGCAGAAAAATTCGACCAGCGAAGCGAGCCGACCTCCCGGCTCCTCTTCTGCTTCTTCCTCGGGCCGAGGTCGGCGCCGAACGCGCGCTTTCACGCGTTAAACTATTCGTATCCATCAGAGACGGGTATCCGTCTCCTCTGTTCTGCGTGGCAGGACACGGGTTCCGATTCATCCTCCGCGCAAGCCTCCCATTATCCGTCCTAACTGGCAACCGAGGATCATTAAGCCCGCGGAGCCTTTTGTCCAGGCTACGCGCGTTCGTCTTTTACCACTGACAAAGACCGAACGAGATAGAGAGAGAGAGAGAGGAAGAGTTACCAGGAGGAGAGGAAGCGCGGAAAGACTCGTGACTTTGCTCCACTTCGGCCTCGGAATGGCTGTTCAGCGTCGCTTTTCAGAGGGGACCTCCCAGGTCTTGAACTCTGAGCGATTAGGAAAAGTCAGGGACCTAGAAAGGGTTCAGCTGATCATCTAGCACTGCTCAGATTCTATTCAACTCCCAGCTTCAGGATCATTAGCTGTTTAATCTTCATCAGTCCCTGGAGCAGTTCGGACCCCGCGGGCGTTGAACAACTTTGGGGATTAAGAAAAATATCAGAGGATTCTAACCTCTGTTGAACTTCCACCAGCTAGGTCCGTCTCGATTACGCGAAAGGATCGGAACTGCTCTCGCGTCTTTATTCCTCTTCGGCTTCAGAATAGCTCTCCAGCGTCGCTTTTCAGAGGCGGAGCTTGATAGAGGGGACCCAGGTCTTGGATTCTATTCAACTGCTAGCTTCAGAATCATTAGCTTTTACTCTTCTCACCAGTCCCTAGAGTAGTCTGGACCCTGTGCATGCCGAAGAACTCTGAAGGATCAGGAAATATCGGAGGATCCTAACCCCTGTCGAACTTCCAGCAGCCAGGCCCGTCGAGAAACGACGAACTGGAGCTGCGAAGTTTGATCGATGATCGAAAGGATCCAGTGGTCCTGGTGAAGCGGCGCGTCAGAGCGTCGGCCGCGGTGCTGTTCGTCGTGTATCGCGGTACAAAGTGATGACCGTAATGACTCTAACCACCGTCTGACATCTGGCATTAGGCACTCGAGCTTTCGAGTGGCAACGCCCGCAGCAATTGTTGCCGTTTACGACTGCCGTGCACGCTCTCCTTCTTTCCCTGTCGCTCGGTCCCCGGCGTGTTCCCTCTCGATTCCCTCTCGGGAGACTGAGGGCTGCTCCGCGTCTCTCCTCTCTTCGGTTTCCGTTCTCCTCCTGGTTGCTCGTCCTTTTCTCTCTTCCCTCTCTCTCTCTCTCTCTCTCTCTCTCTCTCTCTCTCTCTCTCTCTCTCTTGCGCGCACAGTTCTCTTCACCGCGCCTATGCCTGGCCCCCGTCTTTCTTCTTGTTTCTCCGGGCCTCCTGCTCGCTCGTCCGCTCTCGATCCTACGCGCTATAGACCGCATTCCCGAGTGCAACGACGAGGCAGAGATATATGTAGGTACCTATATGCATTCGCGTGCACCGGTCACTGCAGCCACCGCGCGAGCCTCTACTCGCGCTACATTGCGATCGCGGACCACAGAACTCTACACTCTCTTCGTCCTTATTTTTCGCCTTCTCTCTCTCTCTCTCGATCCCGCGTCGTTACACGTTAAGAACGCCGTCCGCTCCTCGTATTTTGGCCTTTCCGCCAGGCTGGAAACTCCTCCGATACGCTCCAACAGCGGCGTTCTTTCCGCTCGCAGCACCATGACACTCTCTTTCCTTCTAGCTAGAAGCTAGAAGCACCACCTCTCTCCCTCTATCCTCACGGCTATCGATTTTCTCTGTCTTTCTCTCTCCTGGTTCTTGATTTTCTATTTCTCTTCCCCGTTTTCCCCGGCGACGTTGCATCGTCGTTCGCTGCCCAAGCGAAATTACGAAACCCCGCGCGAGAGCGGTTGTTTATCTCCGTTTCTGGAATAATAGAGACAGGGCCGACGAGAAAATCGTTTGCCTCTCACCGAATGGGAACGCGGCCAGGCGTCCCGGAGCGAGCATGTGCGTATTCCTGGCGCAATTATCCGAGAAAGTCGGCGTCGTTATGTAGCCGTTCCCGTTCCGATCACTGGATTCGGGACCATCTGGATTTTTGAGACATGCTCATCGACACAATTTTTACGTTACCAATTGTCTTCGATTGGTTCGTTCAAGCGCTGAGATCAACAAGCTTCAAGTAGTCTTCACAGACGTTTGATGAATCTAAGGGCTCGAGCTAGGGGTGTGATCAATTTTGGAGGAGGTCCAACAAAAATTTTCGTGAAATACCAACTGACAGTGTAGTGACACGCACGGACGTGTGTGTGTGTGTGTCTGTGTACGCGAGCGGCACAACGCGGCGGCGATACGCCGCGCCGCCTGTGTACGCGACGTAGGTGCCGACCAAAGGATCCGACGGTTTCACGAAAAGACCGTCGATCCCGTCACCGTGGTGCGGCAACCGTCAAAAAACCATCTCGTGATTGGTCGATTTGGGTGACTTCGTTTTATGTACTATAAAAGAGAGCTGAAGAACATCCGGACAGTTCAGTCTGAATCGTGATGTTTATAAGTTTTTTGAAATTTTTCTTATACAAAACACTTAGGCTAACTAACGTTATTATCAACCCTCGCACAGTTAAAACAATACCACTCTTCAAAATGAAAGGATAGCATTTAGCTCTGGGTGCCTTTTCTCAAAATCTCAGGATCAATAAACTAGGCTTGCCCGGTATAAAAAAAATCCGGACAGTTCAGTCTGAATCTCGCCGTTGAACACGCGCCGATATAAAGATATTTTGTTAAATAAAGACATTACTTGAGCACTAATTTGTTTGAAGTTACCCTCCTACAACAGTGGGACCGTCAGCAAAATTGTCTTCGTAGATATGATCCTCTAAAGCGGACCAATTTACGTGGTCATCAGCAAAATCGCCTTCACAGATGTGATCCTCTAAACTCTAAACGTTGAGGCTGGGAAGCTGACTAGCTCAAAGAAATTCAATGTCTGCTTTTCTAAGGGCTCCAGTTGAAAAGCTGATCAATAAATCGAATTCAAACTAATTTGTCTCTTACAAAACATCAACTGACCATCAGCAAAATTGTCATCAAAGGGCTCCAGCTGGAAAGCCGACCAACTTCCCTGACCATCAGCAAAATCGTCTTCACAGATCCTCTAAGGGCTCTGGCTAGATAGCTGATCAGCTCAAGAGATTTAATGCATGGGTCCTCTGAGGGTCCCAGCTCGAAAGTTGACCATTCTATACGATCATTAGCAAAATAGTCGTCACTGTATGATCCTCCAAGTATCCAGATTGTACTTGCATCCGCTTTGACAAAGATTCAGCTTGATGAAGGAACCGGAAGGACAATTACGCAATAACGGGAAACAAGATCGGCACAGTAGGCTTCCATGTATCCCCTGGTAGAACCGCGAAAGGAGCGATCGAGGCTCGCCTCGGTTATCAAGTTTCTCGTGCGTCCCTGGATTACTCAACGTCCTTTTCCTCTGCCAGTGGGTGGTGAACTACGCGACGATCGGTCTGCCGTTTGTCCTCGCGTTTCCGTCAAGCGGGAGATCTCTCTGCACGGGCTGGCTCTCGTACGGTGTTTCGTAGCTTAACAAGAACGAGCAGGATCGTGGTGGAGGAGGAGGAGGTCGCATACCAATGGATACGATGACTGACCCGCGCCCCGACGGTGTGCGTGCGCGTGTACACTAGTACGTAGTCGGTTTCGTTCATCCATACTCTGCTGTGACCAGCCTTCCCCTCCCAATCATCATTTTTCCGGAGATGACAATCTTCTTTGTATCACATTTTATCAGTCGGTCATGAAGTTCAAATGGTCATCATTTTTGCGTCAGGTCCTATCAATTTTAATTGATGTAGCAGTGCCATTGTCGGTCAGTCATGAAATTCAGAAATGGTCATCATTTTTGTATCATGTCCTATCAATTTTAATTGATGTAGAAGTTGCATTAATGGTGAGAGGAGATCAGCCACTTTGTCAGTCAGTCATGAAATACAGAAATGATCATCATTTTTGTATCACATCCTATCAATTTTAATTGATATAGCAGTTGCAGTAATGGTGGCAGGAGATGCGATAGAAAACTGCCACTTCAAACGCAATTTTAATACGAATGCATTCAATCTTTTGATTTTTAAGATAATAGAAATGTCTCTCTTGTGACTATAACACTGTGCTGCAAGGGACCATTAACATTTTCGTGTCACATTTTTCAACGATAATTTAAATTGGCATCAAAGTGCTAATGCTGATAGCAGCTACAAAAATGTCTCTTTTGCAACTACAACAGTGTGCTACAAGAGGCCATAACCACTTTCGTGTGACATTTTTAGAGACAATTTAAACTGGCAATTTTAATATGAATGAATTCAATGTAATCATTAAGTTTGCACTGCAAAATGTCTCTTTTGTCACACATTTAAAACAGCGAGCTAAACTCACACCTGCACAACATTGTAGCACAAATAGAAAATTGTTCCAAGTCTAAATTACTATTCAACATATAATCAGAGAGATACGTAGCGAATTGATCTCATGAAGGGGAGGAGTTGTACGTAGAACGTCGATTTTAATTGGACGGAGGACGTTGGTTTCGGGACACGCGGTATGCAAGAAAATACGACAAAGATCTCGCTTAAGGTTGCAAGACGCGTGCAGCCTCGCTGGTGGAGCTACTCGCTATATTTATCGACGAGTAATTTACATCGGCGAGTCGCGTCGCGCCGCGCCGCGACGTTGGAGAAAGCAAACTGCCCGGCAGACTGCGGGCCGATGCATCCCGCGTTTAAACGGTTTCGCGGGTATCGCGAGAGATTATCGAGGCGCCTCTCTCGACGAGTCCATCGTCGAGGGAACGATAATAGCACGACTCTCGAAGATCGGCGAAAATCGTCGGTGGAAAGTCAACGCGCCAGACACCGCTTAATCGACATCATAATTCAACGCGCTCTCCGTGATTCGCGATAATTGCGAAGAGGGGACCAGACGAGAAAGGTGGCCGCCGTGTGTTCGATAATCATGCGAGCAGCCATTTTTCCTTCGCGAGGGACTCTTCCGCGAATATTTAATGCGGTTTTGATGACCGGCGACCGGACGAGAAAAATTCCGTAAATGTCGCTTAAACAGGCCCGACTATGTCAGCGAAGTTTCACGAAGATCGCTTCCATAGTTTGTTTCTGAAAAATTAGTAAACTACACTTTCAGGTAATTATGTGAACCGGGAATTTGTTGGTCGCTTCTTTTGTGAATATTTAATGCAGTCCTGATAACAGCGACTTGGAAAAATTCGTGGACGTAGCTTAAATATGCATAATTATGTCTGCAAGTTTCGTGGAGCTAGAAAGTTTACTTTGTTTAAGAAAAATTAGCGAATTGCACTCTCAGGTAAATATAAGAACCGGGAATTTGTTGGTCGCTTCTTTCGTGAATATTTAATGCAGTCCTGATGACAGCGACTGGAAAAATTTCGTGCACGTAGCTTAAATATGTATAATTAAGTCTGCAAAGTTTAGTGGAGCTACAAAAATTAGTTTGTTTAAAGAAAATTGTTGAAGCGCACTTTTTACGTAATTATGTGACCAGGAATGCTGTTCGCTTCTTTCGTGAATATTTAATGCAGTTTCGACGACAGCGGCTTGGAAAAATTCGTGGACGTAGCTTAAATATGTATAATTAAGTCTGCGAAGTTTCGTGAAGCCTGAAAATTTAGTTTGTTTAAAAAAAATTGCCAAACTGCATTATAAAATGCAGTTCTGTCAGAAAAGTCTTCTATGTTGGAAGGGAAAATAATTTTGCAGAGCTTTTCAATGGCGCTTGTGGGAGTCGGTTTTCCCCTGTCGGAAGTAGCGAGGAGTCGCGCCTGGGCGTTCGCATAACTGCACACGCATCGTTCGATTGTCGATTCAGAGAGCGGTATCGTCGATTCCGTGGCTGGGTGGTTCGCGCTGCATGCAAACGGCCGCGCGTTATCGAAATTCCTGGTTGTTCTTCCTGAAATTTCAGCCGACGTATCCCGCCGGGACGCTTCGGAATTCGGTATCGATCGCTGGCATCGTTCGCAGCTGTCGCGGATCGAAAACCGTGATACAAGATTTCGGAAAATCGACAGGTGTTGGGTGATTTGACGGATCGGATCGGATTCGCGAAAGAGAAAGAAGTCGATACAGCAAGTGCGTGCGAGTATAACACTTCTGGGTGTACGGATTCGAGGCGTCGAGGAGAGAAAGCGGGCGAGGGCTCGGTAGGCAGATCGGTGCCAGCTATAAGGCAGGTAACCAATCGTGATAAGGGGACGGAGGGGAAATAACTGCGTGCGAGTTGCACTTTCCAATGCACTTGGTGCGACCGTTGCACCGTGGAAAGTACACACGGAACGTTTTCAACCGGCCGATCGAAGGCCCCGTTCACACGTCCAGTGTCCGTCTCGTCGCGTAGTCTCTCTGCCGACCGCAGAAATCTAAAAGCTAAAACGATTTCCTCCGGTCCGTGGAAATTGGCCGAGCTCTCGGCCAGCTAAGGCAGTAAATTACGCGCGGAATGCGTCCCTCCTGGAAAAACGGCGCTCGGCCAGACCCCCGCTCGACACCTTTTACACCTGTTCTACCTGTACACGACGATCCTTCGTGTACCCCGTCACTCGCTATTTCAATTTCACACGTAATTCCGCCGGGGACCATCGATGGCTAATTTAGGCGTTTCCACCGCCGTTTCTGCGACAGGTTCTTCGTCGTCAATCTTCCCTTTACTTTTCATACTCATTCAAGCGGGCGCGTTGAGAAATTCGAAGGCGTTGGCGAATATGTCGATCGTTCGCAATAGCTGTTCCTAATTCCTGCACGTCCACAAAAGAGCAAACGTGGAGGACCTGTTCGATTGGTGCAACCTAACTAGCTGCGTCGTTCAGGAAAATGTTCTTTGTGCAACAGGAATATTTTCTTTCAAATTCTCAGTGTAATTCCCTTCTTCAGGGTGCACTCTATATCCAAAGATGGTTTTTCTCACAATCACTAGTGAAAAACGCTAGATAAAAGATCAATATAGGCCGCTGTCTCCCTCAAAAGTCCTACTTTTAAATTTACGAGGCGTAATTTGGATTATTCGGCTGCATGTAGCCATAAAACACGTATTCCGTCAGTTAAAGAATTCGTTGTAGTGGGTGTCCGTAGTTCAACTATCTCGAAATCTATCTAAAATCTATCTATCTCGAAATCTATCTATCTAAATCTATCTGAATGTCCATTCTTTACTCGCTAATGTATTAATTTATAGTCTTATAATGAGAATTTGTGCAAACAAGTTAAATACAGAAAGGTTTGAAATAATCTATACATTCCGGTTGACTACACAAGGGTTAAATCTCAGAAATGAACTCTGAAAAATTGCCAGCGTCATCAGATGAAGACTCGTCGCCCCACTCCACCGTTCCCCTTCCACGACGCTGTCCCCCACGTGTCTGCCCGAGCACGTGACGCGCTCTGTCGAGAGAGGGCACTTGTTCCCCTCGATTCGCGCTTCCTCCCATCATCCGGCAACTCTGGTTCTACACATAGTTGCGCGACAGAGTGTAGAGGGGATTCGGGGTCTCTTCCGCGTCGAGGAACCGCTTGAGAAAATCTGCTGGAAGATGTAGAGAGCGTAGATTAACGGCGCGGGAGGGAGACGAGTGACGACCTCGATTGACCCGTCGATCCGTCACGGCTCTCCCGCTGAACGGGAGAGTGGCTCGCACAATTAGCCGGGTAAGGTGCAAGATCGAGGGGATCGTGCGTCACGTGGAAGCTAATGTCGGCGGGGCTAATGCGTCGCCGGGCGTCGGCGTCGTTCGCAAATAAGTCGCGAAATTTTGCAGCGTCCTCTCCGCAGCCGATGATGGTTGCGCTCCGAAAGCGTAAAGCCGCGCGAAATAATACCTCCCGGGACACGCGTGTTTCGCTAATGGATTCTCCTGGCCGCAGGCCGATTCGTTTTCGTCGCGTCATCCCTACGCGGAATTTGATTAATTACGACCGTACGACCGGCCCGGTAATTACTTTCCGATAAGATCCGCGTCTCTCTTCTCACTCTACGCTCCAATCATCTCTCCTGTTCCTTGGCCGGCTCCGGTCCGACGCTCCGTTCTTAATCGCCTCTTCCATTCCACAGAAATTCGTCGCCGCCAAGCTCGATCATAAGCCAGATAACGAGGCTCCAGAGGCCCCTCTGTTGCCTTCCACTGTTTCCAAAATCTGGTCCTTCGTAGCTCCCTTTTCCTCCGGACCTCCGTTCAACCACTTGCCATACAATATCGAGTCAGACTCGTGATGAAGATTCTGAACAGACTCTACTAAATATGTTTGTTATTAATAGACTGCGGATGTGTATGCAAATTTTAATTTTTCCTGGCGAATTTCAAGAAAGTGCCTCCATAGGTATCTGTGGAATCTTAGTATATAGTACTCCAGCATTTTTTGAATATGTTTAGAAGCCATAAATGCATAAAGCTCCGCAGCAAGTTAATCTTCTTTAAGTCGAGATAAAATTCTATCGTGTTGTAGTCGAAATGTGCTTTGAGGAGGAAACCTGGCATAGAATGAATATAAACTTTCTTGTTTTTTCTATGGAATTTTGAACGATTAAGAATTTATAATCACTGAAACCTCAAAAGAAGTAGCACTGCATACTGTGCAAGGGGCTAAAATTGCTGGAGGACATGGAAAATACTTAATGCCAGGCACTTTTACTATCAGTTCACCACAACCTAATTTCACTCCAGATCGAACCGTGACGAGTCCCTTTTTCTCTCACGGCTATACCGACGACGGTAAAGCAGTGTGTCGCATAAACGCAGTCCGCGATCGGGCAGCCTAACGAATAAGAGGAACCCCGGACCAGCAGGCTGGAACGGGCCGTTTATTTTATTAGCTCTTACGGTGAGAGGCGCGGCTGACAACTTAATTGTTTATTAATTCACATTCGCGTCGGCCGCGATTTCGCCGACGGTGATGCGGGGAACTGGACCCTATTGCTCCGGTGGACTACTACCGGGGCTTGGGTGTACATAAAACTTTGATTCGCCTCTAAAGAAGCGAATTCGCCGTTGGAAGGGCGGCTGCTCGTGGTAATTATATCAGGTCGGTTAGGATTTTTCCTGGAATCGTGTTTGAGCCTCTATTACTGCTTGATATACGGTCGATTCGGGTGCATTAGTTCTGCGAGGGTCTCTGTGGTGGGGGTAACATCATCTGATGTGTAACGCGTGGAAGGGGAAGCGTTATACATCGTTTGGTTACTCGCACCACAGAGACACTCGAAGAACCGGCGGAGAGAGGGGTAAAAATCGTCCCCTGACGATTCTAACTTCGGCTTTCCTCGGTCAGTTTCGCGCGAGAGCGAGTCTCCTCTCTTCTAAAAGGAGATACTTAGGCGCTAGTTCTCACAGTACAATTTACCGGGGCGTACACACGGTACAAAGTGGCCGGGAATAGATAGGCGGCCGCGCTCGACAGCCGATCGGGAAGCAGGAACGACGCGGAACACGCTCGATGAACACCCACGGTCGGATTTCGACGACTACGCTCTCGGAAACCAGTTAATTTATGACCGACCGAGACGCGCTCCAATTATGCCATTAACGGATAGATAGTCCACGGCGAAACGCCTCGAACCGTTCGGAATCGATCGGCAGCTCGAACTCGGATAGACTTTTAATTAGCCCGGCCACCAATCAACCAGATATCGAGCCTAACCCGGTCGTCGCTCATCGACCAGAAACATCGAAACCTTCCTTCACTTCCTGGTGAATTTATTCCGCGACGATAGCGAGCACGACTCGCGGCTCGTGTATCGATCACGTAACGCGCTCCCCGTGTGTATACATTGTAATTGGTCCGGGGTAATCAATATCACCGTCGGGATTCAGCTCCGGAAGGCAGAGTGTGTAGGCTTAATGCTATCGGAGCCGGTAGACGCGCCTACGTCACTCGCGAATCAATCACCGGGACGCGCGTCTATATCTTCGTCGCGATATTCCGCTCTTCCTAATGGGAGTGGATCGGTTTTGCTCGGCGAGCATGCTGCAACGTCCGTGGAAACCCACCGGCTCCCCCCGTAACGTCCCCCCCAGCCGGACCCGCCGCTTTTCTTAGTCCCTGTCGGGCTTTAGCCCCATAAGGGCTCCCAGCATTTGATTCTGCAACTTTCATGGGCTCTCTGCCTTGGGGGGTGAAAGCGCGACGTTACGGAGGTTACCAGGACGTGATGTTAAGGGCACCTGCTTTAATCAGTGGTCTGCAGACTATATAATTGATTGCTAACGGTGTATTCTTTACAATTTAACCATTGAATTTTATTTTCAAGTCGGACAGGAACTTGTGCAATCATCGAATAGTATTTTCAAACTCTTCTTCTTTAAAATCCACACTTATACTCGGTACATTTGCGATCTCCTTAACGTCTCACATCTGTCCCCACCACGTCACAACGACGTCCCCGCCAATCCCCTCTGCCGCCAACCAATGAACTCCGCAATATCGGCGCTGCAGACAGGAAATTTTCGAGATTTGCGTAGTGGCGCGGCGCAAAGGAGGGGGGGGGGGGAACGGTACCCGACCATAATCAAAACGGCGAGCCAGGGGCGAGGTCGACTTTTAATTAACCAGACGTTCGATCAACGGCCGGCCGTGTACCGTTTGGCCGCTTACTCGTATCGGCTCGTTGCATTTCCGCGTTCCCCGAGCGCCGCGGCGACTCCTCGGCGATTTCCGCTCCGGAGAAAGAGAGATATCGTCGGAAACTAACCCTCGAGGTCAATCCACTTGTCCGGCCGACATCACGGTGACTCGATCGAACCCGTGTTCCTCCCTTGCTTCACTTTGCGCTTGTTCCTTTTCCATTCTTCTCGCTGAGTAACGGAAAAATCCGGCTCGAATAGGTAACGAGCTATCAGCCTCGCGCGTCTCTAATTGATTCGCTGTAATCGCGCTCCGCTTCGTTATTACATCGCATCGAGCCGAGTACAAGCTATCGATCAGCCTGAAAAATCCCGGAGAGCTTGCTCGCCTAGCGGTAGCTAATTTCTCTGCTCCCTTTCTACCGAGTTCTCCTCGATCGACGAGACGCTTTTCTCTCGTTTCGTTCCTCCGTTTCTCGAGCGAGCTCGTTCCACCCGAGGAAACGCTGGAACGCGGCCGTTTATCGCGCCGCGTGTAACGCGCGCGTTATCATTATCCCGGGGTGCGGCTCGAGTTTTTTCCGATCCGTCATCCTCGAGGATCGACCGTCGTCGTCTACTAGATCGCTGTAAATTGTTTTTCTCTCACCTTGTCGGCTGGTCTCAATGTTTAGCTTCGTCAATTTAATTACCAGCCGGCGGATCTTTACGCATTTATAGCAAAATTGAGACGATGGAATTCGTAGTTGTTGAACAATTTTACAAATCGTATCTGCTTCTTGCAATCGATGCAGACCATTTTTATTTTGCACAAACGCCCGCGGAATATTAATTACGTGGGACGTAGTGATATTTTCAATTTCAATTTCAAGTTCAATTTTTTCTTGAAGTTGTTCCTGGCGGGCCTGAAGAGTCCTGGCATCCTCGCCGAGGATAGATCGTCGTTATCCACCAAACCGTTGCAAATTCTTTTTCCCCCACCTGGTCAGCTCGTCTCAATGTTTAGCATTGCTAGGTTCATCAATTTAATTACCTAGGAAGCAGTGATCTTTCTATAGAGTTAAATTTTCTTGCATCTTGAAGTGGATCAGCTGTGACCACTTCGAACGATCAAAAATAGGATTGCCTAGGAAGCAGTGATATTTCTATAGAGTTAAATTTTCTTGCATCTTGAAGTGGATCAGCTGTGATCAATTCGAACGATCAAAAATAGAATTGCCGGTAGGGTTCGGCGGGCCTGAAGAGTCCTCGCATTCTCGCATCTTCGCATCCTCGCCGAGGATAGACCGTCGTAATCCACCAAACCGTAGCAAATTCTTTTTCCCCCACCTGGTCAGCTCGTCTTAATGTTTAGCATTGCTAGGTTTATCAATTTAATTACCTAGGAAGCAGTGATATTTCTATAGAGGTAAATTTTCTTACTTCTTGAAATGGATCAGCTGTGACCACTTCGAACGCCGGTAGGGGTCGGCGGGCCTGAAGAGTCCTCGTAATCCTTTTTCCCCGCCTGGCCAGCCGATCTCAATGCTTAGCGTTAGCAATGTTTCCTCAATTGAATTACGTATGACGCAGTGGTATTTCTACATAGTTGAATTCGATTACTTCTCGAAGTGTATCAGAGCTATGACCACTTCGAGCGGTCAAAAATATTATTGTCGGTAGGGGTCGGCAGGCCATCAGCCGATCGGCCTTCCGGCGTCCCTGAAGAGTCCTCGGCTTGCATAACTAGTCCTGGTTCATCCGAGATATCGTGCGATGCCGTAATACGTCTGTGAATAGAAGCAAAAGTCGTAGGGGATCGGAGTGGAGCGGAGTGGAGCAGAACGGGCATCGAGAAAGGCGTAGAAAAGAGTCGGAAAAAAAAGCGTGGAGGCAGAAAGAGAGAGACTCGAGCAAGACGAAGAGAGAAAGGGATACATGCGGTGGCGAGGATCGGGCTAACAGCAGGTGGTTGGTTAGCTTATACGCCTTCCCGGGAATCGGTTTAATATACACACGCTCACCACCGTGTACCTGCCACCTTCTGGCAACGGTCTCTAGTCTCTATCTCCCTCCCTCTCTCTTTCTCGCGCGGGAGATATCTCGCAATTGTAGGAACGCAACGTTACACTTAATACGATATCCGCTTGATTTATAACGCACGCGTGGCACGCGCGACGTAATGATCTCGCATTGTAACCGAGAGCCGAGTTTCTAAGCGACAGCGTGTCATCCGGATCCATGGATCCCAGTCGCAGTTTATGACGGGGTCGGATCGGTATCGCCGCGTGAAACGCGGAGGCGAGATTTTTCCAAACAGCACCGTACCACTTGTTCAACGATCGTGCCAGGTGTACCTTCGACTATCCAGGACCTCTGATAGCTGCCAGAGAGTCCTCGGAGACTGGAGTGCGACGCTGAAAATCGAGTAGATGAAATTCAAAATTGTAGGAAAATCTAAAAAATTAAACATGTATATTATATACGATTTCTCAACCATGAAAATTAACATTCTGTTCGGTTTCTACTCCTTGCAATCGATGCAGACAATTTTTATTGTGCATGAAGATACCTAGTCTACTCTTCGTTATTCGATAAAATTCTAAATCATTGAAAAATTTGAAAAATCGACGATGTCAATATTTCTTCCCTATTAAAACCATTAAAGGAACTCTCGTCATGCTATCATTACTAAACTGCGGATCTGTATAGATCGTTTTATAGAGCACTTGTAAAAAAATTGATTTAATTGAAAATTTTAGGAAAATCTAAAAAATTAAACATGTGTATTATACGATTTCTCAACCATGAAAATTATTAAGGGAAGACATAACATTCTGTTCGGTTTCTACTCCTCGCAATCGATGCAGACAATTTTTATTGTGCATAAAAATTCCTAGTCTACTCATCGTTGTTTGATGAAATTCAAAATCATTGAATAATTTGAAAAATCGACGATGTCAATATTTCTCCCCTATTAAAACCATTAAAGGAACTCTCGTCATTCTATCATTACTAAACTGCGGATCTTTATAGATCATTTTATAGAGCACTTGTACGAAAATTGATGAAATTCAAAAATTGTAGGAACATTTAAAAACCTGAAGATGTATATATGTACCTGATTTCTCATCTAAAAAAATTATTAAGGGAAGAAATAACATTCTGTTCGGTATCTGCCCCTCGCAATCGAAACTGACAATTTTTATCTTGTTTCCGCAGTCTAGTTATTAATAACAATGAAAAACATCTTTGAAACGCGGCAATGCGAGCGACGGAGGTGTACGCGCACGAATGTACGTCGTACGTACATCGGGCGACAGATGTACACGACTGTCGGTCGGGTTGTAGCGTTTTAGGCGAATCCTATCCTGGTCTAAGTGAAATTAGGTTCGTCGTGCTGCCGGTATCGCGCAATCACGTCTCGGATTTCCTGGCCGGTTGGCTGGAATGTTATTATCGTGGAACGACGAGTTCGGCAAACTGTTTTGGCGCAGACGGGACCGAGGGGGACCACCTGTCGCTCGTCGTAAGCCTCGTGTCTGACTCGGTTCACGACATTCGCGCGCGTACGTCACATCCCCGTGGTCCGTACCTGAAGTGTATATAAATCCTGCCTCTATACAGACGCGCTTGCGTACATAGACGTACACAAGCGGAACACCATATACGTCACGCATAATATTCGCGGTTCGATCAAACTTGACGCGCGCACAGTATTTGTAAACCGGTAAGACGGGTAAGGAGCCCGTGCTCCATTCGAGGGGTTATTTTTCTTTAAATAGTTCGTCGATAATACGGACCGGTGAATAGCGTATCGCGTAACGGGGCACGCGATTCGGTATTCACGGTATGCCAGCTACAGAACGTGAGACTTCGACTGTAGAAGAGAGTCGTACTAAACCAGAAATCGGGGAATCTTTTTCTCCGTTATTAAAATATTTTTCCCTGTCCGCAACACGCGACCAACTTTCTCCTGGGGAATCGTTGATCCTTCACGATTATATCTCTAGATGGACTGCGTTCTGTCGCTTGATCAACGCAAAGCGAACACAAGGCCTACACAACATAGTGATCGTGTGGTCAAGGTGTAACTTGACCCTCGTTACTCGAACGTTCCTCTGGAACGGAGTCGTTAGAAGTAGATTGCCGCCATGTAGAAGGCCCCGTCGACGTCCTTTCAGATTCCCAGAAAAACTCTAAGATTACTCGCGCGGAAGGGAAGAAGAAGCCTTTTCCTCTTCTTCTTCTGAATCGTCCGTCAGAGCAGATCCACGTTTCTCCGGATAGATCTGTTACCGTTAAACCCAACCAGCCGGCAGCAGAGCGACGCGCGCGAGAAGACAATAATTACAGGTAGCAGCGGCGCGTTACGTCGCTCGGCCGTGCGTTCCAGAAAATCTTTGCGGCCACCACGTTGCGCAGGACTAGCCGTAACACGAGTCCCAACCCGAGCTCGAATTAAGGCCGGCTCCGATCACGCCTCCGCGGGCCCTTCTCGTCTAGGACACACATGTGTGTACGTTAAAAATGGAACAGAGATCTGCAAGTACTGCATCACATTTAAAAAAAAAGAATGGGGTCCTAGAAGAATTTTATCGTGGATCAACAATGGGACTGGGCCCTACGAGAACTACGTCGTTCTTCAAAAATGTGACTAAGATCTGCAAGTACTGCATGACACTTTAAAATTGTGACTGAGTCTTAGAAGAATTTTATCGTGATCTAAAAATGTCGCTGGGCCCAACGAGAACTGGATCGTTCTTAGAAAATGTGACTGAGGTCTTACAAGAATTTGATCGTGCCTCAAAAATGGGACTGGGCCCTATGAGAACTATATCGTTCTTAAAAAATGTGACCGAGATCTCCAAGTACTGTGTCACACTTTAAAATTGAGACTGAGGTCTTACAAGAATTTGATCGCGATTTAAAAATGTGACTGGGCCCTACAAGAACTACATCGTGCTTCAAAACTGGGACTGTGCCCTACGAGAACTATATCGTTCTTCAAAAATGTGACTTTGATCTGCAAGAACTGCATGACACTTTAAAATTGTGGCTGGGTCTTAGAAGAATTTTATCGTGATGTAGAAATGTCTCTGGACCCAACGAGAACTGGATGGTTCTTAGAAAATGTGACTAAGATCTGCAAGTACTGTATCACACTTTAAAATTGAGACTGAGGTCTTACAAGAATTTGATCGCGATTTAAAAATGTGACTGAGCCCAACAAGAACTGCACTGTGCTTAAAAAATTGCGACCGACGTCTCTGCAAAATCATTCGATGTCTGCAACGAGGTTCAGCTCGAGTTGACATCGCGACGCCCGCGTCGGGAGAGTGCAGGACGCGTGAATGAAGCTCGGCAACGCGCACGCCGTTTCCAGCCCGTGTAACCCGAACTGAAAGTTGCCTGGTCCCGTCCACCTTTCTCTCTCGCGTTACATCGCGCGTCCGGAGCAGATTCGAGCGCGCGATCAGCAACACCGACGCTCGCCAGCTGTACCGAGACTTGGTCGAAGGGAATGCGGCATGCCGGCACGTGCTTCCTCGCAGATTTAAATACCTCCACCTCAAAAATGTCCCCAAAAATGTTCCTCGTCGTCGCGGAACCTCGTCATCAGGTCGTCAGAGTTTTCTACAGGTGAGAAAACAGGATTCGCCAGCGTCGAAAACCGCATCCCCGTTAATTTTTCCATGTCGCCGGCGCTTAAACGTTTGATTACACGCCTCCCCGACGTTATAATACGTCGGGCCCGGGCAAAAAAAATCCGCCTGATGCAGAGAAGCTGCCTGGTACAAGTGAAACGTTAGCCCGAAATTATGGGGGGAAGACTCGGGGAATTAAAAACGGCGCTGACATTCGAGTATGAATTATTAATACTCAGCGGTGGCTCGACCGGCAAAGTTAGCGGCTGTCGTCGATGCTCCCGTCTCCCTTTGCGCCGTGCTTCCCACGCGACATCGCGGTACGATGTGATCCTCGACGATCCTTCATCGATCGCGTTTCTATTACCAGGATGCAACGAACCAGTCGTGTGTTGTTCCCTTCCGTCGATAGACTTTGATCTTCCGGAAACGCAGCGCGTCTGATTTCCGCGGGTGATGCGCAGCACTTCCTACCGCGCGTTCCCACGACCAGGTTATCTCTGTCATCTCGCTGGGCGATCAAGTGGGAGAACTAGAGAAATTAAAATTCCTGTTAGGCGCTTGGAACTCTTGCGCGTAGATGTGAAAGTTTGTGCTGACTCGGTGGGTTGTTTCGAGAAAAATTTAACAAAATGATTTTTTATTGTAAGGGAAGGAGAGGAACGGCACAGAACTTGTTTCAACTCTGATCCTCAATCATAACCCTCAATCTTTCTGGCAACAACCAGCCCCTAAAGAAATGGTCCAAAAGCTGAAAATTTCAGAGAGCATGTTTCAACTCTCTTTACATGCATGTTTGGCTCTGTTTGTCCATGTGTGGTTAACACAGCGAGCTTTCCCTTGCATCTGAATAAAAACAAGAGGGAGGATCATGATCCCCAATGTTCCTGGCAACAACCATCTCCTGAAGAAATGGCCCAAGGGCTGAAAATGGCACAGAACGTTGCTTCAATTCTGTCTAAATACATGTTTGATCCTGTTGTCCACATGTGATCTAAATACAGCGATCTTTCCCTTGCATCTGAATAAAAACAAGACGGAGGATCATGATCGCCAATTTTCTTGTCAACAGACACTGTGCGGCATTTCGACCCCGCCAAATGGGCCCGTGCAGAGCTCGTGGAAAGTTTGGCGGAGGGCCCCGGAGTGGGTCCGGAGCGTGTTGAGGCCATCAGCGTTGATCGGCGTGCGAGTGCGTGGGTAAAAGTACCGTGGCATCGGTTCGCGAGCGCGCGGGGGGGGCCCCGCGATGTCGAGAGGGGCCCGCATTCGTTCTCCAGACCCGGGGAATATGTTGGAAATGCCGAGGATTCGCTATCAGATATTCGTTACTCACATCGACCCCCCTTGTCGCCCTCCCGTCCTCCCTTTCCGTCCCCTTTCGTTCACGTTCTCCACGATCATTCTCTCTTTCCCTCTCTCTCTCTCTCTCTCTCTCTCTCTCTCTCTCTCTCTCTCTCTCTCTCTCTCTATCCCGTTCGGACATCGGACTCTTCTCCTTTACGATCCGCACATGTGTTTCGTTTGTACACGGCATGTAACGTATGGGCCCCGTGTTATTTATCATACAGCCTTAGCCGCCGATCGCGAATGGGATGTACGCTGCATTCAACAGGCCATCCAGGCTTACCACGCTGCCTAATCATGTTAATTTTACCACGACGACATAAATTAAAGAGCGCGCGAGAGCCTCGACCTATACCCGCGATCGTTTTATTTTCTCAGGCCATGCTCGAGCAGCACGGTCGATTTTCTCCCCGCTCTGTTCCGATCTTCATAAGAATTGTTGCAGACAATGACGCAAGCGTAGGGCCCCACAGTGCTTAGGCGTCTCACTCGTTAAACGCGATACGCGTACATTATCTAATCGGATCCAACGAAACAATGACTCGCTTCTGTCATTCACTCGTGTACCTCGCGTAATCTTGCACAAGTAGAAACGCATTTTACTCGAAGATCTAAGAAGATAATAGTGCAATCAGTGTTTATACTATTTTCACAGTGATTTATTATTGATTTTATAAGCGATTATAGATACAGTCAGAAAAGCTTCGGCCTGCGGTCTTCATTTCGTGCCTGATCTTAGGCCTTGCTATCACACGAAAATTAATTGATCCTGTCGAACAATGAGTGGGCTGGTCCAGTCTTTTACTCGTGCGAGATAGCACAAGTGGAAAATCATTTTAGCTGGAGATCTAGAGAGATAACGTATTCCTTGGATACATTGGAAAGACGTACTCTCTTCGAGTTTTTATAAGAGTCTCTTCAGGCTCAAAGAGAAAGGAGTTCAAATCGATCCAACCAGTAGTTTTAAGATAAAAATTCGATCGAAATTGTGACATTCTTCTACAGTGAATTCTTCTTCAACAATGAATTCTTCTAGTACAATGAATTCTTCTCCAACAATGAATTCTTCTCCAACAATGAATTCTTCTTCAACAATTAATTCTTTTTGAACAATGAAAAATTCTTCTTTAATCATGAAATATTCTTCAAGAATGAATTCGTCTCCAACAACGAATTCTTTTCAACAACGAATTCGTCTCCAACAATGAATTTTTCTTGAACAACTAATTCTTCTTCAACAACAAATTCTTCTTGAACAACACCCTCCTGAAGGGTAGGAGAGGCCTCATCTGTTTGAAGAAGTATCTTTCTCACGTCTGAGGTCGAGTTTTTCGTTTCGGTGTTCCGTGAATCCCCTAACCGCGTTCATCTTCGAGAGCCTTGGACTCGGAGGAGCCTGGATCATTCCTCCGCCTCTGCCTAAGAGAATCGCGAAGGAGGAACCGTCGGTTAATGAGGAATCGGAGGTAGCCGACTAACGGATAGACGGACGGGAAGAGATTCACGGTGGAGAGAACGAGAAGTTGAGAGGTAGAAAAAGATAGCGGGAGACGAAGCGAGCGACGTGGAGGGCAGAGAACCGACTGGCTATCCATATTCCATCCTGGCGAATCGGACGGCCGAACCTGCTTTTTGCGGCCACGTTTCGCTTGCACTTGCCCAAACTCATTTGTCAACGGGCCGCAGTATTTATCCGACATGGCGCGGCGTCGGATCGATTGTGCGTCTCGCCGCGCGAATTATTCCGTGTCGTCGAGCACCGAGACGCCGAATCAGATTTTCGGCATGATGCCGATTTTATTGTTAACCCCGGGCCTGGGACGGGCCCTGCTTTGTCCCTGGGCTAGAGAGTTGAAATAAAAAATTGAAAAAATTTTATAATGTGTATTTAGGTGTCTGCAATATGTTGTGAATTTTTTCGGAATTTTTGCATGCACCTTCGAAGAGCTACCGTCAGATTCATGAACCCATACCTGAGACTGTATACCTGAGACTCTTCTAACAAACCCATCCCAGGTCAAAAGGGTGAAGCAAAAAATCGAGAAAAATTCTGCGAGGTGTATCTTGGTATCTACAAGGTGTCAGCATTTTTTTCAGAATTTTTGCATTCACCACTGAAGAGCTACCATCAATTTTATGAACCCATATTTGGGGATCTATGACAGTCTATGTTCTGATTGTATCCCCTTCTAAAAAATCCGTCCCAGGTCAATCGGGTGAAGTAAAAAATGGGAAAAAATTCTATAATGTGTATTTAAGTAGCCGGAATGTGTGTGAATTTTTTCGGAATTTTTGCATGCACCTTCGAAGAGCTACCATCAAGTTTATGAATCCATATTTGAGGATTTATGACAGTCTATGTTCTGATTGCATCCCCTTCTAAAAAATCCATCCCAGGTCAACAGGGTGATGTAAAAAATCGGAAAAAATTCTGCAATGTGTGTCTCGGTGTCAACAAGGTGGCAAAATTTTTTCAGAATTTTTACACGTTCGATAGAACAGTTACCCGTGACTAACCCTCCATTGTTAGACGAACATGTGCCACTTAGTGGGTCTCTCTGAGTTTTCCAAGGCCGGGATCGACGGTGGGTCATCGTGGATTTTCGAGACGCGGTGGGACGGATCCTTTATGGAACGGCCGTCCTTCCCGGCGTTACGGGGTCCCGTTGACTTTTTGCCATCCGGAGGAGAGATACCCTTGGAAATTATCTTGGAGTTTTACGATCGGCGTTGTGTATTTCTGCGGATCAGACGGCGGAACGGAGGTGTCGAGAAATCCCGGTTATTTAGGGTCATTGAAATCCGCTTAAGCGGAGTTTAAGGGACGATCGAAGCACCATGTGGTCGTCGTCGCCGCCGCCGAGATTAAAGTAATTAAAACTGGAAAGCGGCGCGGCGGCGGGCCCCGAGACATCCTTGTCCGCGTAACGCCCTTCAAGGTGAACGACGCGAAAACTGGAAAAAGAGACTCGTCTGAGGAGGGTGTGGGGAGGGGCAGCATGTCATCCGCGAAAATGAAGTTAATTTCATGGACACACCGTGGGCCCCGGCGAGCTTTTTGCACCCACGCTCTCTCTCTCTCTGGACCCAGGGGCTCTTGTGCTCATTTGCCGGCGTAGTAACAATCCCGATAGTGAGTCAGGAGAAATTCGAAAGACGAGAAGTCGCCTCGAACTCTATTATTCCCGTCGAGGGCCCCGCCTAATCTGCCTCGATCGTTGTTTGCTTTGGGCCCGGTGCACCACACGGAAATTAAGATAATTGGCTCTCCGGGGCCATAACGGCGTCGGGAAATTTCCAGGAGGGACCCGAGCCACCTGGCGCTCTCTTTTCCTTCCGGCTGGAAGGTGTTCAGCATTCCGCAATCACTGCTCTCTATTTATTCACCGAGGGAAATCAAATTCCTTGCTCTATTCAGGGCCCAGTTTGCCCAGGTACACCTCGAGTAGTTGTTTTCCCTTTGACCTCATCAGTTTTGGAGATGGAAGCTTGGAGGTGTCCAGCATCCCAAATTGGTGACCATCACTGCGCCAGAAAGTCAAATTTCGAGCCCTAGGAAGGTCCAGTTTTTCCAGGTACAGCTGACGCATTCTTTCTCTTCCGGCTCGGAAATGGAAGCTCGGGAGGTGCCCAGCATTCCAGGGAGCAATCGCGTTGAATCTCGGTGCGCTCCAAGTTCCCCGTTGCTCCGGGCCGCTTGTTTTTCTCCCTTAGGCCTCCTTCTTCTCCTTCTTCTTCGTCTCCCGTTTCGCCTTGGTCTACTTCTTCTCGAATTGACCCCTCGATAAGTTGGATTCCACTATCCGAGACGAAAGGCAGGCGCGACCGATCCGAGAACAAGGCCTGGACAAACAACGAGAATAGAAACCGGGACGTCGAACGAGACCAGGCTAGTTTATCCTAAGACGGGTGTAGAGCGCAACGGAAGGAACGCGAGGGGAGAGAAGGCATACAGGAGAGCGCTCGCGATAGCACGCTCTATACGCGAAAAAGAGACTGGCGTTCTCGATTTTGCCTCCTTTAAAGGAACCCCGCTCGGTTTTATTAGCCTCCCGGCTCAAAGAAATTCCCGAGAGTGAAAGGAAGTCGCGTTCTTCCTATGTCTGCCTCCGGAGCCGGTCTAATACATTTTAATTAACGACTGCCTTGTTCGTTCGCTCGTCATCGATGCACCGAGCAGATAACATTAGTCTCACGGTATAGACCGGAATAATACCGGCCAGACAAAACAGCGACAAATTACGGTAATGCCTCGCAAGACGTACGCACTGCCCCGCATCAACACTCGTGCGGCTTCACGGGGTTTGTACCCTGGGTTTACGATTTTTTTACTGGGGAACCGGAAAACTTTTGGAAACCGGACTTGTTCGTACATGTTCCTTCATGTTTCAACGGTGTTCACAAATTTTTACATCAAGGTAGAAGGGAAATTGCGAGAATGGCAGTGCTTTCAGTTTAGGATCAATCAGTCCGATATTGTCAGTCCTGTGTGAACTGTAAAATTGTTCCAGCTTGAAACAAGAAATTACTGCGACTAAATAATGTTAGTGGGCTGCCGTGGCAGGTGTGCCGAAGGTGCACAGCAAATTTGAAGTCGATCGGCCGGGTAGATCTCGAGATATAACATCGGCGAGCAACACAAATCCTGTTTCGAAGGTAGTCCAGCAAAATCTGAGATCGTCCCGGCAGAAATACCTGCTTAAGGGAGTCTTCGCGATGGTTCGCGGCGAGCGTCCGAGCGTTTCGACGAATGTGACGGTTCTTTAGCCCTCCGGTGATAATGATTTTCCCGAGAAATGGTCGGTGCCGATCGACTTTCGTCGAACGGTGCATCGGTCCGGTTGCGAAACGTCGAAGTCAAGGGAAGAGGGATCGCGTTGCACCTTTTAAGGCGAAAACCAGACCCGATCGAGTCTGTGATCGGTGCTACCATGTCTTCTCTCGGTCCCACCAAAATTGCCAAGACTCCTGGATCACTCTGGATAGATCAATACCTTGACCCTGAGCAAATTTGGGCCGTAGTGGGCACAACGGAACGGCGATACTGCGGCGCTACCGAGTTCCCCGCTTCTGTGCGGTCCCCGGTTAAAGGGGGGCCCAATATTTTGAATCCGGCTGTCAAAAGAGAGGGCCCCGGGCCTGGTTATTGTCGTTGTCGTCGGGGTCCTCGTTACGCGTGCTCCACTTTTGAAGTTTTTTCGGCGAGGGGACCACTCGGTCGGAACACAGAGAGATGGTTTTCGGGGGGGCCTGGAGAGTTAGCGTGACGTTGGGCCCAGGTCCAGGGGTTTGGGCCCCTAGTCCTCGGGTCTGGGGCCTAGACGAGAGCATGGAAACTGGTCGGATGTGTACGGGACGCGGAGGAACCGGGTGCGGAAAGGGGCCGCACGCGGGAGGAGGGACGGGGGTGAGTAAGAGGAGAAGGCGGAATGAGTCCCAGGTTCGGTGAGGTGGGGTTCGAGGGACGGGGAGGGGTGAGGGCCCAAGAGAGTGAGGCGACCGGCATTCCACGGGGCCCGTATTAATTATACCAGGCCCCGGTGATGCTGTGCGAGTGCGAGCGAGATATCTGAACTCCTTTCTCTCTCACCTCTCTCTCTCTCTCTCGATCTTTTTCTCTCTTCGATGAAAGAGGTTCCTCCCGTCTTTGTTGTCCTTCTCGCAGGAGAGAGAAAGAGAGAGAGAGAGAGAGAGATCGGCGCGTCGGCCTGACCGGACGGCGCGGATAGAAAAGGAAAAGGACCGAGGGGCGAGAGAGGGCCCCGAGAGAGGAGGCAGACCGCTCTCGACCGCGGTAGGAGTACGCTAATGCGGATCTACTGCCTCTCTAACAATAAGCCGGAACGCTCCGAGGAATAAACTCGAGAGGGATGTAGCTGGTAGGCGCTGCGGAACAACTTCGTAGCGGCGAGCTGTGAGCCGACGCCGCCGCTCGACGAGCCCTTGCGGGAACGCGGACTTCGGTCCGCGGATTTCCCGGACACGGCCCGCAAACCACCGCGTTGTTGGAATCCTTGTCCTCAGCGGACGTAGAACTTCCATTATTTTAATAATTATGATAAGCTAGGACTTGGACGCCGAAGCTCTTAAATTCTTGTAATCTGTCTTCCACTGTAAGGAGGTTATGATTCCTTGATAGTGCATGCGGTAGGGTTTTTCGGTAGTCAACAGCGCTAGATTAAAGCTAAATCTAGCCCGCAGTCGGCCTCAAAAGTCCTATTTTTACGTTTATTAACTTTGCATTATCCGGAAACATAAAGCTGCGACAGCTGCATGCTATTGAATAATGCAAATTACGCCTCGGAGACGTAAAAATAGGACTTCTGAGGAGGGCAGCGGTCTAGATCGATCTTTAATCCTCGTAACACAAAAGTAAATAGTAGCATAAAAAAATATTACAATAATAATTCACACATTTCTGTCCCGCACATTAAATGAACGAAGTACGTTTCATTAGTGACGCCATACTTTAAAGAAATACATCTCACAACACGGACAGAAAGAGATCGATCATTTTACAGTAAATAAAAATGGGATAAACTGTCACTTTGAGGAATGTACGAGGGTTAAGATAATTTGAGGCGTATTCTAGAAACGACACTACCCCCCTCAAATCGCCCCTTAGAGTCGCTGATTTACCGAGTCGAGCGGAGAAAGTAAAATAAGCTCTCTGGAGGATAGGTTGTCCGCGACGTGTCCCGGATCGTCTTTCCTAAAACACGGCAACCCTGAATATAGTTAACGCGTATCGGGTATAGTCGACGCATCCCAAAGACACGGTCTGGAGAGGTGGGGAGTGCGAGAGGGGAGAAGGAGGGAGCGTACCTGGCACTCGTGGCAAATGGAGGAGGATGGAAAGTAAATTACCTCTAGGAGGAGGGCTGGCATACTGGTCGTAGGGTCTGTCGGGGGGTAAGGCGGGTAGAGGGTGAAGTTCGAGGATGAGACGGCACCGGACTACGGTGCCGAGAGGATTCGAGGAGGAAAGGCAAGACGGCCGGAGGAAGATTGTTGGAGAAACGGAGACGAAAACGGCTGGTCCAGGAGACCGACCGCCACAGTTAGGCTAATAAAATTGCACCTCTGGCATCATCGTAGGCCAGGACACGAATTTGCCAGCTCACGTTCTGCTTTTTTTTCAGGACTGTGCCGCAGAGGGTAATTAATGTATCCTCTAAAAATCTAGCTCCGAAGATCGCAGAGATACTCTAGATTGTTCTGATTGCAGAGACAAACTCTGTTCCGCTGTCTGAAGTGTCCCAAGTGGGCGTGGAAAGTTTGTTCCGGCTTCTAATGGAGCCGGAGCACTTTACGAAAAATCAATTAGCACATCCTGAAAAAATCAACGAGCACAAAACTGACTGAACCGTCCCAATTTCATAGACAGCTGTGGTGTCCTAGTAGGCGTGGCATCCAAGCTCTCTCTTCCCACAGCGTCTCAAAGGGCAATTAGTGCCCCCCGCCAGCTCCACACCTAGAAATCGGTGACATATCGACCGGCAGCGTGAAAGGCATCGGTCCCTAGCCGCGTCAAAGGAAACAAATTTTGAATCCTGATCGTCGATAGCACTTTGCGAAGAAGGATCGCGATAGTCGCGTGCTGAACGCCAGGAGGCGTAGTCGAAAAAATGTTGGATCCTTGACGGGATGCGTGTACAGCTACGAAGACGAAGGTCGTTGCCGGGCGAGGGAGGAACGCGCGTCCACGTTGTAAGGACTTGCAAGTAAAAGAGACAAGATGCAAGGATTCGCCTGGAGCGATCGCGTGGCTACCATTCCACTGGACCATGGATCACGTGCGCGCGAGCGAGTCTCCTGAGCAAGCACGCAAAGCTACCGCGCGCGCTCGCGTGGAATCGCCACGATATCGGCGATCGTTTCTGGGAGGAAGACGAAGTCGCTATTACCGAAGACGATTCCGTCGCGTCGGTTCCCCGAGTCGGTCTCGTGACAGTTTCCGTCGGGAGAGTAATTATTCATGTTTCCCAGACGTGCCTCCCTCCCGGGATACTTTCACCGTCGGCTCCAGCGAGAAACCGCCGGCATTAATCGCCGCGGAACATGCGAGTTGCGCAATCAGGTCGAGATAACCAGCCGGAATGGAACGCGCGGTTTTCCGAACCGCGGACCGTGAACTGTCGCTGCGAATTCGCCGAGGATTCGGATGGGGAGATGTAGGACAGAGTCTTCAGAGATTCTAGAGTCCAGATCCTTCAGAGATTTCAGAATCTGGAGCCTAGGGTCTTCAGAGATTTCACAATCTAGAGTCTAGAGTCTTCAGAGTCTAGAGTCTTCAGAGATTTCAGAGCCTGGAGCTGAAATATTAGTCAAAGAGCTTGTGGTCTCCAAAACCGAATGGACACAGTCAGGTCCGAAGATCTTATAGATCGCTACAGGGCAGTGCCCCCGCTACGCAGTAGATCTGCGGGACGTAGGTGCACTCGGGGTCATCGAAGTTCTAAAAATATTGCACGACATTCGAGGAGTGAACAGCTATCTGAAGAGAGGGACGGGATAAGAATCGAGAGAGAGGCAGATAGAGCGGGAGAGTGTGTGTAAATCACCGCTTACAATAGTTACCGTTCGGTCGGAGTTCTCGAGTTTACGGCGGTCGTTCGTCGCATTATCCTAATGTATCCTGACACGCTGAAAAGAGGCCTCGGAATCTCGGGGTCCGTCGACCAAAAGCCCACGAGAGAGAGATAGAGCGGCGTGAGAGAGGAGATACGACGGAAAGACGGGAAAGGTTGCGCCGAGGATAAGGTTGAACGGTTTTGTGAAAAATCGAAAAATAAATTAGACCGCGCGTCGACGCCAGTCACCGAGGGACGATTTATCAAAAATTAATTATCCATTAGGCTTGGGATCGGGTAGAAAAGTGTAGCTTTGTTGCGCACAATGGTCGGCTGCCTGGAGGCTTTGCCAGGTAGATCGTGGTGAGAGAGAAGGAACCGGAGCGAGGGGCAGTAATGAGAGGAAGAGAGAAAGAGAGAGAGAACAGCAGAGTCCTCGCACAAAAAAATCGTCCACGCCTTCGAAGATCCTGTCATTGCTCTCCTCGCAATTCGCGTTTCCGTTTGATCCATCAAGAACGCTAAAAGCATTTGGATTTCGGCGCCTCATAGACCGGGAGCAAAGAAACCACGCCCATTCAGGGCTGCATAGATAGGATAATTTTTAAAGCAGAAAATCATTACTTTAAAACGCAGAGTACAGGCAATGATTAGCCTGTGAGTCACTGTTCCAGCTCTGCCGAATCCAAGAGCCACGAGACCACGCCCACTCAGACAATTTCGCACAGGCACGAAGGGAAGATAGATTGTCTTCGGACCAAGGAATCATTAGGTTCGTTCTATCAGGATGCAAAGTCTAGTTTGACATAGATAATTACTGTTCTGTGTGGCTCTGTTCTGGCTCCATTAAAATCCAGAGCAACAAAACCACGCCCACATTGGGGATCCTGCCTAGGTGCGAAGCAAAATAGATCACCCACGGATGAAAAAGCTTCCGGGGTTGTTTACATTAGATTCTTGGAGCATGGTCTAGTCTAACATCGAAGTTAAAATTGAGGGCAACTTAACCACGCCCACTTAAGCTGCAATTTAGAACTAGGTTGATCGAACAGGCCCGTCGATTTTCGGCGTTCGATTCGCACAAGGAAGAGCTGGCCGGTCACCGGTTGACCCCGGAGGTTAAGAATGTTCAGAAGGAGAGAGTCGGAGCATTCGAATCCCGAACGAACTCGCGAGCAGGAATTACGAGCGTTTCGGAGGATTTCCGAAGGACCCTGAGGAGCGCGGGTGCGACGACGACGACGACGACGTTCCGGGACAGCATAGCAGATCGCGTTAAATCGTAGAATTAGCCCCTCTGTTCGGGGCCGGGTTTCGTTCTTCGCGGGCCGGCATAACTTACGGTATTTATTTCGTAAACCTGGCCCTCGCCGTGACCCCTGGGCCTTATTTATAACCATGGACAGGTTCACGGTGCCTACACGTCCTCCCCCTTGTCCCTGAACACTGTCTGACGAGATCGAAGCCTTTTCCTTGTCGCGTCTCACGGGAAATCGAGAGAAGAGCTTAGAATTTCGAGGCGGTTTCGCGGAGGGGTCCGCTACACACATCCGTCTGAAATACTATGGATTCAATTAGGCGCTGCGCATTTGTTTGAACCGCAGTTGCGGCGAGGCACGTTTATAAAAGCCGCATATGCGATCGTCAGTACATCAGCGCGTATCAGTCGATGGTCGTTGCATGTTAGAAAAAACGAATGTGCGTAGCGGGCCTTATTGATCGTGTTGCGGCGAGGTTCTGGGGCCCATCGTCGGACGGCTACGTTGCTGAGGAGTGACGGTCGTTGCATTTTTGTGGGTGGATATCGAGGAAGAAGGTCTTCTTGCCCGGAGGGGACGCGCGGCGGAGTGATGAAGAAACGAGGAAGAAAGACGGAGACGGAGAAAAAGTACGGGTGGGAAAGAGGATTTTATTTTTGGTGGGTGGCTCGAGGAACACTCTTCCTTGTGGTTCCTCCTCCTCCTCCACCTTCTCCTCCTCCTCCTCTCTTTCTTCCCCGGTTCTCCTCTCCTGTTCGGGCTGTTCCACGTTCTCCCGTGGTCTGGCTCCGCTCCGCTCCGGCTCCGTTCGAAGGGACATCGGATACTCGCAATCGGCTAATACTTTAACGTCTGTCACCGACGCGAACCGGCCGGACCCACCGGCACTGTCATGAGAAAATAAAGTTGGTCTCTCTGGGATCCGCGCGCGTTCGCTCGCTCGCTCGCTCGCAGAGTATGCCGACCTCATGGTCTCGTTGCGCTCGCGCGAGCACCGTACCGCGTCGAGTTTCGCGCGACGACCCGTCACGATTCCTCTTTCGTCGGATGACCCGCGATGACCGACACCGCCTCCTATCTTGTATTCAATTTCTCGATTCTCAGCCGCCGTCGCCGCCGCCGTCGCCGTGTCTTGTGCGCTTGTGTGTCACCTCCAACAGCGGAAGAACGCGTTGGCGGTTAATTACACGATACAGCCGCGCGCGTCCAGCCCAGAGAACGCATATCCTTCCGAACAAGCGTTTTTACGAGCCGCTCCCTCCTTTTTCCCCGAAACATTTCCACCCGACCGATACCTCAAAGTCCGTTTAATCGGTGTCGTTACAGAACGATAGCCTTTATTGCGCGCGACTCGCACCTACGTGTCGCCGCGACATCGAGAAACAAGCGACCAGGTGTGTCCATTTTATCTGGATATTATCAAGCTAGATTGCGAACCCGTTCCCAGTACTCACCCGAGTTTCCCGACACGCTCATCGACACATCGCCCACGCTATTAATTATTCTGCTGCAAGAAATTTTCTTCGATTCGATGAGGGTTGTAGAATATTTTTGCCGAGATTCTCGGAGCGAGATTCTTCATTTCTCCAATCTTGTTCTTCATACTGAAGACTTCGTATGGGATGCTGTTGGTTATCGTTCAGGAACGACTGTCACCCGCTGCTAATTGCGTTCGCGATAACGACTGTGTTACTGATCGAGCACGATCTTGATTTAAATCGCTTATCGAACTTGTACTCGTGTTATGGGGGATCCGGGGGTGCAACAGGGTTGTAGCGATATAGTGGAACATGAAGTTTGTCATAGCAGTACATTTTTTTTATGTTCTTCAGGAGTGTGGAAGGGTTGAAATAATACATTTTTTGGAACTGAGCAGGTCCAGGGTCGTAGCAATACATTTTCTGATGTACTCAGGGGTGCTACAGGGTTGAAACAATATATTCTTTGGAACTGTGCATTTCCAGGGTCGCAGCAATTTTTTTATGTACTTCAGGGGTGCAACAGGGTTGTAATAATATAGTGAAACATGAACTGGATCATAGCAGTACATTTTCTTATGTGCTCAGGGGTGCTATAGGGTTGAAACAATATATTCTTTGTAACTTTGCATGTCCAGGGTCACAGCAATTTTTTATATACTTCAGGGGTGCAACAGGGTTGTAATAATATAGTGGAACATGAACTGGGTGTAGAAGGGTTGAAACAATATATTTTTTGGAACTATGCAGGTCCAGGTTCGTAACAATACATTTTCTGATGTACTCAGGGGTGCAATAGGGTTCAAACAATATATTCTTTGAAACTATACATGTCCAGGATCACATCAATTTTTTCATGTACTTCAGGGGTGCAACAGGGTTGTAATAATATAGTGGAACATGACCTGGGTCATACCAGTACATTTTTTATGTTCTCCAGGGGTGTAGAAGGGTTGTAATAATATTTTCTTTGGATCTGTGCATTTTTTGACATCCTGAATGGATGCATCGTCATTATAGGTATAATTCCATTCAGAACTGTCAATTTTGGACATTTTATAAAATCAAAAATGGTTAGGTCATTTTATGTACAAAATAATAATTTTCTAAGTCGGTTGTAAAAAATTGTATTTTCTATTTCAATCATCTTAGACATCAGAAAATAATGTTCACAGTAGGTGGAACACGAGGCAGTAATGACAAAAGAACGAACTATCCTGTTACTTCATCTTATGTACTTCAGCTTCAACGTCAGCTTCACAGACAACTTGATAATAATAACGTTTAAAACGGCAAACTACTGGCGCTATTACCCTACATTGTACGATCGACGCCCGTCGGATCGGTACAAAAATCGGGCCAGCCGGTTAGCCGAGATCCACACGCGCGCACCTCCGCTGCACGCGTCCCACTTTCTAGCGGCTTGTCGCAGGTCGCGAATTCCCGGCTGCGGTGATTTGTTTCGCGCGTTGCAAAACAAGAGACACGATAAGGGAGGAGAGAAAGGAAGGTGGAGATTGCACTCCGGGCCCACAGAACAGAGAAGAGCTGTGGAACGGGGTCCGAGGGTCAGTGGGTGACAGTGTTCTGAACATACAGGATGCGACCGAACAGAAATTCTCAATTTTTCTAAACGAGTTCGCCTCGTCCGAAAAATCTGAAAAAAATTCACACTAACAATCCCAATAGTCAGCAACTATCCCAGCAATATAAACACAACAATCTGATAACTTCGATGTCAAATCAAGAATATCAAGTTTCTCGAATTTTTCAAAAAATTCATAATCGCCTGTGCCATCCAGTAGAATGTCCATGAATTTTTTCATAATTTTTTTGCGAGCAGAACGCGAGAAATACAGCATAATTCGTTGAACCATCCCAACCCCGTAACTACCCTTAAGAATTCGACTCGAAACTATCAGAAAGCCCAGCAACTAGATAGAAATAAATCGGAGGACACGGTGGAGCCGAGGCAAGCTAGAGAGAGAGAGAGAGAGGGGGGAGAGTTTACGAGCGTGGATCCAGAGGGGCGGGGGGAAACTCGAGGTCGTCGGTTGTTTTTTTTCTCGCGCGAAAATTTCATTAGAGCGCCGCGTGGCGTCGACGGCGGCCGATTTGAAATTGCTTTTACGAGGACCGGCGGCGACTGCGGGCTCCTTTTTTCCGGCGTCGTAATTAAAGCTAGGCGAGAGTGAGAGGGAGAGAGGAGAGAGAGAG
>CM052296.1:8378140-8545202 GCA_028455765.1 Lasioglossum oenotherae
TGTCCAGTTGGACGCTTCAGCTACCCCTTTGCTACCCTGACTCTGCTTTCTTCATATTCTGTGGCGATTGATTCCCTTTCAGCCTTCGAATATCGCGTCCCAGAAGGTTTTTTCCTACATCTATCCAGTTGAACGCTTCAGCTACCCTCATGAAGTTAATATTCGAAGTTATCACCCTCCTTCCTTTGCTACCTTCCTGCAGACCTGTCTTTTTACCGACCTGTTTAGTGATTGAACACTTGAGCTGCATATCTGTTGAAATTAGTATTCGAATGCCCATCGATGCAGTTTATGCAGCCCGCTATTTTCCAACCAAGAAAAAGCAGGAGTTGGAGGTTTGCGTTCTGTGTACTCTACCTCGAGGATCATCGAGCGAGGATCGGGATCAATAAAAAACGTTGGATACGCCGTTGCCTCGTCCCCGAGGAATCAATGAGGGCTGTGTAAATTGTTGGTTCTCGTCACAGAACCTGCGTATGGATTACATCTATCCGAGCTGGCTCTAAGTAATACGTAATCTATCAGAAAAAGCGAAGTATAGCTTGTAGCTTCTCGTAAAAATACCCTGTTTGTACAGAATCAAAAGAAGAAAGGAATGAACATTGGAATGAGAAGAATCAGATGAAGCACCAAGCGAGAAAAGGAATAAACAATACAACGAAGAATAAAATGAAGCGCCAGATGAAAAAAGCAGCCAACAATAAAATGAAGAATCTTCGCACACAGAATTTTGCAGGATTCCACTGACAGGGACTGCCTTGAAAGGGTCTAATCCACCTCATGGCACTTTCTTCGAGCAGCATGAACGAGATGTACGGCTCCCGTGAGTTTGCGACTGGGAGAAGGAGGAGGAGGAGTACATCGAGGAAGGTTCCTGTGCCGAAGATGATCGGGCGGATCGGTCGGAAGCGTTGAGAACGCGCCTGAAATCGGGTCGAGAAAGCGTCGCTGGATGGAAGCGTGACCGTGCCCTCGACCGAGGTTCGTTTCACACTCGCAACAAGGAGCAGCGGTTTTCCTTCTTGCTCACACTTGCGCTCGCGTTGCCGTTGCTCACGCTGTTGCTTACGCTCGCGCTTGCTACGACACGGTCACGCTCGAGAGAAGGAAGGCATTCCGCGGACGTTCGAGGAAGGATTCGCGCAACTCACCGTCTACCAGAGAGACAAGCCAACGGAGAAAGAGAGAGAAAGAGACGAGGCAGTGAAATAACCAACTAGAAAGAGAAACGTTAACCGCACCGTGAAAATGAGCGAGATGGCGAAGAAGCGAGATGCCTGGACGAACAGAACAAACTCGTAAAGCCGCTTAACGATCCATAATTTTACAACGTTCTGTAATAACTGTGCTCTCTCCGCTCCTCGAGCTCCTCCCCGGCCCTTGTCCCACCTTTCCAATTCTCCGCGTACGCCCTCTCTAGGCCTCCGAGGACCCTACAGCTCGGATTCTAGGACGGTGGGTGTATTTATCTACGTCCGACGCTCTTCAAGGGCGCGACTAGTCCACTCCCCCAGGTTTTCGGGCCTTGGGAACCTTCAACACACAGCCGAAACACGTCCCGAGAAAATCCCGGGCCTAATCTCTCCGTAATACATCAACTGCCATCTCGAACCCCACAGCTACTTTTCTGCAAACGCCATTCCGATCGTCATTTTTTTTAAAACGGAGAGTTAATTATCGCAACGTTCTCAGAAACTCGCAGATCGCTTTCATGCTCTAACTCCGCGCACCTACCAGATGATCTTCTTAGAAACGAATCGTAGATAATGCTCGGCCGCAAAAACCGAATAGCGCAAACAGGAAGCTGCGATCCGCATACCTTTCCGCTGAAACTACAAGAACACACCTGCCCTGAAATTCATATATAATCCAGATGGCAAGAAGCGGCGCGCGGCGCGAACCGGAAACCACCACGGATCCATACACCTCTCCGCTAAAACTCGCAAAAACCACGCCCGGGGTCGTTAGATTCAACTGGCCAACTTGAAAACCAAGCGAGGAGGCAGTGCGTTTTAACGCACGGCTTTCGAAGGATATTCTCTGCCCACACACGTTCCACTGCAACGTAGACGCAAGAAGCATCGCTAACGTCTTCTTCGATTAAACCCTTGAGCGTCCTGCCCGTGACAGTTCGCGAAATCCGATGGTGTTTCGAAGCTGCTTCTTCTGGATTCCGCTGGAAGGGGCCAGAGAAATCGTTTGTCCCGGAATTTCTTTTAATACGTGTCGAATGGCCCGCTTCGCATTCTTTGGTTCTGAATTTCGGGAATTATAGCGACTTCCTTGAAGTGACTACTCAAGAAAAGTGCTCTAAACTGCTATATATTGCTCTAGAAAAGTTCTCTAAAGTTCTGTAGAAAAGCTCCCTAAAGTGCTCCAGATTACTCTAGAAAAGTGCTCTAAATTGCTGTAAATGCTCTAGAAAAGTTCTCTAGAGTGCTCTAGAAATGTTCATGCGTCACGACGATCACCTTCATTCCTCCTGCACGAGACGTGCCGATGAAAATTGTCTTCAGGGCCAAACAGAGATCGTTTCGAGAGGACTGTGCGAGCTTTCGCGCTGGAAGAAATTCGAAATGGCACGGGGTAACGATTTGGAGAGTTCATCGACCGCTTCCCTCCCGAGAGGAATTCAGGAAACGCGCAACGGCTTGTCAAACTGTCGAACGAGAATGCCTTTGGGGAATCGCGTCTGAAAAGTGTCGACCTCGCGCGCGATATGCCGATCGCGGTTGATACGTGACACATGGAGGGGGAGAAAGAGGGGGCCGGTAGGGTCCCAGGGAAGGCGGAACGGACGAGCGTGGAACGTCGATGTCCCACGGAACGCAGGAAAAGGAGTGGAACCGAAAAAGAACAAGCGCGATTTAACGTCAAGCCGGGGAACGAAACTGATAGGAGGCGCGACGTCGAGTCCGCGCGATAAAGGAAGATACGGCGTCAAAGTAGAAAGAACATCGTCATTGTCGACGTCAAAGGAGTGACGGGGTTCCCGCGGAATGATCATTCGCGATTCCCTCGCCGTGACGCGTCTCGCTGATCGATCGAATTCGAGAGAGAGAGAGAGAGAGAGAGATTCTGAGAAAACGATGTCTTCAATTGACAGATATTATTCCGCTTTTCAAACTGAAATTTTTGAAGTTGATTTTTAGAGGACGATATTTGGAAGAAATACTTTACCGAATATATGGAAACCATTACAGCTAGAGGAATAATTCCAAGAGCAAAAATCTTTTACGAGAAGTGGATCTGCGAGAACAGATTTCATTGTTGTTTGTTACGAATAGACTGTGGATCTGTATGTAAAATAAGAATCGTCTGCATCGATTGCAAGGAGTAGAAACCAAATTGAATGAGCAACAATCATAAATTGGCATCTTAATAAATAATCTTAAATATTTCAACAATTTTCTATTTCACCTACTCAATTTAACTATAAATGCATAAAGATCCGCAGTTTAGTTATGAGCATTTTCAATGAAATTTTTACTGAACTGCGTGATTAAAATAATTGAGCGCGCAGCGCCTATACAATTATCGTATCTTGTATCGCTCGCGACAACCGAGTGCGATAAGAAACAGTATCTTCGCGTAGGGACAGGGTAATGATTGCCAGCGGGACGGATCGATAGAGGGAAAGATTGTTGGGACGATTTCGTCCGTGGACCTGGAAACAATGTTCTCGGAGGGTCGGATTGCTCTCGGATAGTGTCGAGAGCACGAGCGCGCGTGGAACGCTCGAAAAAGATCGCCCCGGGGCTCGTCATTAGTCCGCGCGATCCGGCGTATCGCCGAGTCAGCCAGAAGTAACGCGAGGAGTAACGGGGGGAGGAGAAGATGATGATGAAAATGTGGCAGAAAATGACAAGCAAAAGAGAAACCGGGTACGTCGCGCGGCCGGGCTGCGATAGAAGAAGAAGTAGCAGAAGAAGAAGAAGAGACGCACTGCAAAGAGTGCGAGAGAAATGGACGGGTGAAGTGGTGAGGGGAGGGGAGGGGAGAAGGGCGGGAAAGGCTGTCGATATCGTTCGAAGCGCGTAAAGCTGTTTTGTACCGAACGAAACAAAAGGCCGGGGATATCATTGCGCCGATTCGCCTGCCCGTAATACAAGGACTACTCTCTCTTTCTCTCTCCCGGCGTAGACTCATCTCTCGGTTCTTCTCCCTTCCTCGGTAATGCTCCTCTTCTGTTCGCGGCCACCAAACCATTTCTCCGCGTGTCCGTCTTTTTCTTTTCCATCCTCCTCCCGTTCTCTTTTTCTTCTTCTCGGAAGCGAAGCCGCGGCGGTAAGGTAATTGTAGTGATTATACTTCGCTCCTTCTCTTTCTCCGTCGACGTCCTCTCTCGCTCGTTCTCTCTCGTGGGGAACCGTCTATCCGCCTATCCTTATTCACCTTTCTATCTCGCTCTCTCTTTCTTTCTTTCTTTCTTTCTCTCTTTTCCTTCCCTCCCGTTCCAAAAGCCATCGACGTTCTTGCGCCGTGGCGTGTCTCTTCGGTGAATCCAAAAAAATCGCTCTAGCGGCTTGTAAACTCTTCGTTCCATCCACCACGAGAAGTCCCTCTTTTTGCGCGACCGCGGTATCGCTGCTTTGTCCTGGCTCCCTGCAGATCGCACACTTTCCGTTCTTCCGTCGCTGCAGCGTGTCGGGAAACACGCTCGATGCTGCTGGACGTCCTCTCTTCGATATCAGGCCTTCGGACGTCAGCTCGATCCTGCTTCGAAAGGATCCGGGAAGCGTTAATCAAAATTACGTGATGATTGGACTGCGGGTCTTCATGCAAAATAAAAATTTTTTCTGCGAAGATTGCATGAAATATAAACCAAACTGAATGCTATTTCTTCCTCTAATGATTTGAACAGAGGAGAAATCACATAGTATTACATTTTATTGATGATATTTCTTGTGGGCAAGTCTTTCTGACATCCCCGATAATTGCCACAAATTGATCATGGGATAAGACGGAGAAAATCCAGATTCCCGAAGCTGCGTCGCCGTGGCTCATTGGCGGATCATTCAGGATGTCCTCCGGTCCACATCCCGAAGATCAACCGCAGATTCGGGCCGGGCCTCGCCACCCATTGCTCCATCCGGTTCGCCGACGGTGTTCCCGGCGGTTCCTCTCCCCGATCGAATGGAAAGGCAGCTTTCTTCGCGTAAATACGTACCGGCGGCGCGCGTCGTGTAAGCTCCCAATTAAAGTTTCGAGAAGAACAGGCTGATACCTATCCCCTGGCTGCTATCTGTCTTTCCCTCCTCGTCGACGGTCTCGTCCTCCGGACCTCCTGCTCGGCTTGATCTCGCGCGCCGTTGCGTTTTCGCGTGTGTCCTCGTCATCGACTCTCTCTCTCTCTCTCTCTCTCTTTCTTTCTTTCTCTCCTTTCTACTCGACTCTCCGGAATCTGCTTGGTCCATCTGAGAAGCTCGCAGAAGACAACGCGAAACGGAGAGAGACCAGAGGGGTATACAGAGAAAGAGGATTCCGGATAGGGGGCCTGGTGGGTCCTGGGGAGGTGGAGGCGGGCAGAGGAGACGTTCACCCCGGTAGAGTTGGCAGGGACAACCACCGGACAGATACAGATATGCTAATACCCGAGTCGTTTACACGTGATATATAGCCGGGCTGACGGACACACCGCAAGGGGCTGGCCGCCGTCTCTTTCGCGGGCATCTCGAGACGCCTTCGCCCCCGAGCCTCCTCGGCAGCCACTCTCCACCACCTCTGCCTTCGATAAAACTCTCTCTTTCTCCCTCTGTCTTTCTCCTGCTTCGGCACGGAGAGACCAGCACCCTGCTGAAATCACAGCGGTAGCCCGACTCCGTGTCCCTCCGCGTGAGGAGTCCGCGAAACGGATCCGCACCGGGGTGAATCCCCTCCGGACCCACTCCACTTTGATCCCTGCCAGGGAAATGTTCGCGAGATGCGCCCAGGTATATCGGGGATGAATCCTTGGAACGCTTGGATAATCGTGCCTGGTGCAACTGGCGTCTCTAGCGTTTTCTGTGGAGTGGTACTCGAGAAATTGTGAGATTTCAAACAGCGAATTGGGTACAAACTATTTGTATTAATTGGTCGGAAAGTGATTAAGTTTTTCGTGTGCAAATGGCTTTTATGACAATAATGGGACCTGTAATTTGAAACAGGACAAAATTTAAAAAGTCAAATCGGTCATTTGAAATATTATTTAGGGAAGGAAGACATTCTTAAGTGGTTCAAGGTTCTTGCAGTGAGCGCAGCCAATTTTCACTTTGCATAAACATCCGCGGTCCGATTATTACTATTGTTTAACCTTATTCTAAATCGCAAAATTGTGGTATGTATCGACTGCTGACATTTCGGACATCATTTCCTCCCTTGCAGTGTTTTCCAACCTTTCAAATCAAAATCAAAGTACGCATTTTCATCACCTTTTTTTTATCACCGCACGCGTAAAAATGCAACGCTCGAAAGAAATAATCGTGCGCTGTTTAAGAAGACGATGTACCATCGGATTACCGTTTTCTCGCTTCCTTCAATATTGCTAATAAAGAAACACAGAAATTCTACAAGCATGGGATCTCCAAAGATCGTAGAAAAATCTGTCCACCCGACAAGGGAGCCGGAGAGAGCATGCACGGAGGCCGCTGGAGAAATGTCCGATTTCTGTCGTTGATCGCGGGTATCGACGAGGAAACGGAAATTGGAGCGGGCAGGCGCGGCCCGGGCGGGACCCGGGTTCGGCTTCCGAGGCGGGCAAATATGAAAAATAAGAAAAAATGGCGGCGTCGGGCCGGAGGATCTTAGGGAGGGAAACGAGGACGGAAAGGTAATGCGAACGGGGGACAGAGGGGTTTGGTGCGGGAGAGGGGAACGGAGTAGTACTACGGCGAGGGGTTGGTCGGGGAGGGGGGAGAGCGAGGGGGGAAAGGAAGAAGTAGAGGCCGCGCCACCGTAATAGCGGCCGAATCATTTTGCCGGGGTATTTTTCAAAATGACTGGGCACTGTAGGAGCGGTATGCCGTGTTCTCTCGCGATTCGTCTGGGGCTTCATCGCTCCGAATTGCCCGCAGATGCGAGGGAAAGAGGACCGAGACGCAGAAGGAGAAAGAGGGCGAAGGTGGCAAAGGCAGAAGGGGCGCGTGCGCTCTCGCGCGCGAGCGCACACACCGGTGGTACATGTATACTTCGGAGAGAAGAAGGTGTATATACTGGAGAGAGGAAAGAGAGAAAGGGCCGACGACGTATCGCGGCTGCGCCAATGAGATAAAAGAGACGCGAACCCGGGCTTGGAGAAAGAGGGAGCTACGAGGAGAGAGAGAGAGAGAACCGCTACCGAGCCCAGAAGACGAGAGGGAATAGGAACGAAGAAGATCGAGAGCACCGTGCTTGGAGAACCAGAGACAGAGACAGAGAGAGAGAGAGAGAAGGAATGGTAGCATGGGGGCCACTGGTAAGAAAGAAGCCCCGGTAATTGCGTACGCCAAACCGTTTCTACCGTGGGGATGAATATTTCGATCTCTCGCGAAGAACGTCCTGAGACCCGTTCCTCGAATCGACAGCATGACTCGCGAGAGGAATCAGGAGGAAACGCTCGGGCTGTATCGAACCGATTCTCGCCACCACACCGCCACTGTAGCCGGGCCTCTCCTCGATTATTCCCGGCAGCAGACGACGCGACGACGACGCCGTGCCGCGCCGCCGTAAATCTCCCACCACCTCGCAAAAATCCGACTGTCCCCGGGGGCTGTCGATCATCACCGGGGCCCAGGCAACCGGCGACGAATTCGCCCCGCGAATGATACTTCTCTGGAAACGAGGGTTCGTAACGATCGCCCGACCACACCGCCCCATCATCCAAATGATCGTGTCCGGGCCCCTCCTCTCCCTTTGTCTCTGCGGCGCGCGGGGACTTACACAATTCCTATCCGTGGCATACCATCCTGTCTAGATAGACAGACGGTATAATTTGGCGGGTCGTGTCATTTCGACGTTCTCCAACTTCTTCGATCGCCAACTTTCTCTTTCTTCTCCTCGTGTTTCGATCTCGCCCTCCTCCACCCCCCTCTATTATAGCCAAGGCCCAACGAGAATCGCGGGCCCCATTTCTCTTTCTCTGCCTTTGCTCGCTGAAAAGCAACAACTGGTCATTTGCCAAATATTCGGAGCATTGCGTTACCCGCGCCGTCTTCCGAAAGGTAGAATCGGGCCTACCAGGCCCCCAGGGCCTCGTAGAGAAACGCGCTCCGCGTCGTTTCCACCCGGGCCCACCTTTGTTCTCCAAGGAATTCCTAAACGCTACCGTTCGAGTCTTTCCTCGAGCATGATTTTCGTGTGTCCTTGTGGCCGTCGGCTAATTTTTCGGAAATCGACGGACCCAGGGGACTCGGGCCTTGCCGGCGTGGGATACAACCGGCAGGCGAGACGCCGATGCTCTAGATTTTAGAGCTTCGCTAACCCGGAGGACACGAATTGGTCCTTGGACGGGTCCTCGGCTTCCGGAGAAGAAGTCCCAGATTAGGGGACTTTAGTTGGCAATGTGGGTCCCTGGGGAAGTAAATATTCGAGCTGAAAAATTTTCCCGCGGTAGAACAATGTACCTAATGTCTACATTGTCATTGATATCAATATCAATCGACTGGCCTAGCAGGTGAAGATGGACCCCTATACAAGGCCCTTTCTCGCGGGTCCCTTTGATGCTATCGTGGATGACGCCTAGCCTATGTAGGCGTACGCTACCGGTGAGGAAGCGACCGGTATCGTCGTTAGCGATACGCCGACACCGCGACCGCCACCGCCACCGTCGTTCGGTAATTGCGGACGAGTCGCTAAACATGCAACGACATTCTCGGACACGCGATCCGTCTTCGAAGCTTTCTCTCTCTCTCTCTCTCTCTCTCTCTCTCTCTCTCCTCCCCCAGCTTCTTCGTCTCTCCTCTTCCTATTCGAACGAGAAGCTTTCCATCGGCAAAGGGAACAGGGACAGAAAGGGGCCACAGAGCGCCGAGGAATTCAGACGAGGCGGTCGCGCAGAAACATCTCGTAAACTCGCTCGACAATCGTCTGCACGCACGGCCCGCTCTCTCTGTCTCTCTCTCTCTCTTTCTCTTCCTCTGCGTAGTATCGGCGGCGACCGGCTCGATTGAACACGTACGAGACGTACGTGAGCACAATCGGGCGCGTTTCGTCGGCGATCGTTGGAACACTTCGCCCGAGAAATCGTACCGAGTGTTCCTCGTCGGATGTTGCAAGCGTAGAAGTTGCTCGGGACCCTGGTATCTTCAGATTTAGGATGGTGTCCAGTAGTTAAGACTGTCTGGTAGCGTTTGTTAGACCTGCCGGGGTGTTCAAGGTGCTTTGTAGGTCAGAGGATAGGCCTGTTTGCTCTAAGAGCAATGTAGATTGCTCCCTATGCTGAGGACGTCCCCAGTGAAGCGTGGCATCGCTGCTCTCGAGCTAGAGCTTAGTGCCCTGAGGGGCAACCTCATGTCTAGAGTCAGCATTCCATAAAAATGTAGTTTTGAAGACCACAGATTGTCTTTACTGAGCTAGCTCAAGCGTAGTCTCTGATGAGAGCTACTCCCAGCTGGATTGGCACGTTGGAGCTCTGAATGGGCGTGGCTTCGTTGCTCTAGACGTAGGCGTAGCTTGAACACCTTTCTCTGTTTCATACAATAATCTTTGCCCACATTTACAATTGATCTTACCAAAAATTGTTGGATATCTGTTCTTAAAGAGGATTCACTTGACAGCTAACGATCAGAACGTGCGATTTGTGTCGAGTGGGCGTGGCTTCGTTGTTCTAGGCAGAGCTTAAACAGTGCACAATTCGTCTAGGCTCTGTATTTCTCAAAAATCGCTGGATCTCTGTTCCCAAAGAGGATTCTCTGGACAGCCACCGATCAGAACGTGCAACCAATGAGTGGGCGTTGCCTAGCAGCTTATGATCCTTCTGCAAACAGGACAGTGCTCGCGGGAGTGGTGTCATTGTTCGTAGCTGATCGGAACGAGAGTATCGGCGGGTGGGTACGCTATGGGGGGCTAGGAGGATGGCGGGTCTGGTAGCCATCTGGACCCCGTACGTCGAGGGGAACCGAATTGAAAATACAAAACCGGAGAGAGAGGCTGGTGATCGAATGCACGCGCGAAGCCGATGTGTCACGCGACACACGGTGCTGTGTATCCTGGCTGAGAAGAGGATTCGGCAGTAGGTTCTCCCGGGCGAGAGGGTGAGGGTGAGGCGGTTAGCCGAGGAGAGATGGCGAGTTCTTATTACGACGCGGCCGTTCGCCGTCCAATTAGAGCCGTCTAATTGGAGGCTCGTGGAGGCGCGGGGATGACGGAAGTGCCGATAAGGCCCGGTGCAAGCCGTCACGGTGCAAACCAACGTGGACGACCCGAACCAGAAGGGAACAACCCGCGGCACCACCAGTCGAACCCGAACCCGGCAACCCGCGCTCTCCCTCTCTCTCTCTCTCTCTCTCTCTCTCTCTCTCTCTCTCTCGCGCCGAGGCTGGTACACGCCAGTGACGTATCCAAACGTATGCGGCCCTCACAGAGCGAACCGAGGCGCGAATATAAATCACGCTACGTTATACTCGAGCGTGCGGCTACGCTGCAGCCGTTTCACGCACGCACGCACTCACGCACACAGCCGGGTCCAACTTGTACACACGCAGCCCTCGGAGATCGCGACGCGGCTCTTCCCCTCCCTTCTCAAGGATCCAGCGATCCTTGCGGCCTTCTTGCGCCTCGACGAACCCCGACCCGCCCTTGCGCCCTCCCTGCTCTTCGATAACCCCTGGTTCTCGTCGGTGGGGATGGGGGATGATATTTAATTTCTTTTTTAGGAAACCTCTTTTCGTGAGATTTATTACAACGTAATCAAAGAGTGTAGTGAGTAGCGCGAACGTTGGTAACATTGTGAGAGAAAAGAGGGGAGACCCTTAGGGAAAATAAATTTTTTATTTTTGAAAATTTTGTTTCCCTTCATAATATTCGATCGGGGAAAAAGAAATCCATTATTTTTACGTTATCTCGAGCAGAGAAATGATGGATTTCCTTTTCCCCAACCTAATATAATCATATTTAAACGCATACTTGTTTATAATCGGGATCATATCGGGATCCGGTTAATCGAGGTCCTACTGTACTTAATGATATTTGATTGCTTCCATTTTAATGGGTTTCTATTTTTGTTTCAGGTATGTACAATGAATCTATTCGCACAAAATGTGGGGAGTTCATTCGAGGGATGTTCCAAGGGGTGAGTTGAATCCAACCGTTCCCTAAGTCTTCCGCAACTGCGACTCGGAATTCCTGTATGGATTTCAGCACGGTTTACGGGTTGCGTTTAGCTATGCGTTCGTCTATGCACGCGTGCATGCACGGTCCGCCTTTCGCAGGCGTAGTCCTCTCTCGCTTCGTGTAAAACAGAGAAGAACGAGGATAGAGCACTGGTTACTCGCCTGCTCGTTTTCCCTATCGTTCGTTCCGCCTTCGTTCTCCTTGATCGAGAGTAAATGAAACGATGGGGAGAGGGTGGCGGGGCGGGGGGGCGGGAGGGAGGGGGAAGACCATGGACAGATACAAGGGCGAATCAAAATGAAAAAGGAGATCGAGCGGTCGCGTCGGTCTGGAGGAGATCGAGACGAGGGAACCGGCGTCTTCGAGATGAAACAGAAAGAAGATCGAGAGAGAGAGAGAGAAAGAGAGGGAGACGACGATATTCGTGTCCTGTCTTGCGAGCTGTGGGATATTCGTTCGTTCGTTGCATGAATAATTAAGAGTGGTCGGGATCGGTCTGCTCGCTAGGCACCGACTGGCCCATATACACACGTTGCAGCCCACGGTCAGCCAATAACGCGCGTTACAGGATTACAAGCCAGACACGATTATACCTGAACGCATTCCCATAAAGATTTTTAACGATCCCACTAATTTCCACATGCTTTTAATACGGTCGCGAGCGAGACACCGGCTCCGGCAATTAATTCCGCGGGCTTATGCTACGAGGACCACAACGCCGTTGAAGGAACAGCTTCCAACTGTTCCTCAGCGAGAACCATCAGTGTTCCTCATCGGCACCGTTCCGAATAGACAGGTTCATGGCGCCACCAGCTGCAGATCATAGCGAGCATCATCGTTGCGGTAATGCCATACTCGGCGAGACACTATGGTACCATCCCTTCGGGGGGCGATCCTCCAGAGATTTAATTCTTTGTTCATGCTCATGGTGCGTTCAATAGTTGGCGGAACCTTGAACTTTAACCCCTATGTAGCCAACCAAAATGTATAGTAATTTAACGCATGTGCACAAATTCTCATTTTAAGACTCCAAATTAAGCGAGCACAGAATGGACATTCAAAGAAATTTTGTAATATTTTTAGGGGGACATTATCAAGTTGTTGAAAGAAATACAGCAAAGTCGAAACAGATAAAAAATACTGGTGTGTTATTTACACGTCATCGTAATTATTCAAAAGGTTGAACAATTACAAATTGTCTGCATTAATTCTTTAATTTTTTCAATAATTCTAATGACGTGTAAACAATATGTCAGCATGTTTACCTTTTTTGCATGCTTGTTGAAATTCATTGGAATTTATTGAAATCGTCAGGACGACGTAGAACTCGAAGGGATGGGAGGACGAGTTCGGGGCTGGAGAGATATGTGGCGATGAAGCCGAAGGGACCGGAAGGGGATCGAAGGGGGCGAAATGGAAGAAAAAGGACGGAGCGTTGCGCGTCTCCCTTCGCGTCCGTCGAATTCGCCTGGCTTTCTCCGGCACCGCGGAGAACAGTCTGCGGAGAGTCGGTGGTAAAGGAATTCTCTTACTCCCGTGAAAGGGGAAGGTTGAAGACCTCTCTTTTGCCGTGATTTCTGGGACGATACACTCGGCCGGTTGTCGTCGTGGATGGGACGAACGTGCACCGCACAGCGCGACGCGACGCGACGCGATCCTATCGGTAATTGCAACCGGCTGTACCAGGGGGAGTACAACAGCGAAAGGACAGAAGGCAGAAACGAGGGAGAGAAATCCGGTGACCGTCGAGCCGCTCACAATTCGATTACAGCTTCGATCTGATCGCCGAAAATTTTCTACAGTCTGAATTTAGTCCTTGGCATGGAGTGTAGAGCTTCATACAATGGTCTAGAGCTTCAGACAATGTTCTAGAGCCAATACAAATTTTGTCTGACACAGAGGAAAAATTTTAGAGCCCTGGCATAAGGTGTAGAGCTTCAGACAATCTTCTAGAGTTAATGGCAATGGTATAGAGTTTCAGACAATGTTCTAGAGCCAATGGCAGTTTTATCAGACACTCAGGAAAAATATTAGAGTCCTGGTATGAAGTGTACAGCTTCAGACAATGTTCTAGAGCCAATACAAGTTTTGTCTGACACAGAGGTAAAATGTTAGAGGCCTGGCATGAGGTGCAGAGTTTCAGACAATGTAAAATAGTCATTTTTATACAGCAATCTAAAATAGCTATTTTTATAAAGCAATCTGTAATAGTCATTTTTAATTCATCAAGAGTTGTTTATCTAGTTCTGGATTTTATCCCAGACCACCACCAGGAAGAATCAAATTTAATCCATCCAGCAAATCTTTCTGTACAGAAGTGAATATAATTCATTTATAATTTTCATTGTGGTACAAAATGCCCTGTTCACTAGAGAGGGCCAGTTGGTTCCTAGATCTGCATCGTCCGCGTTTCGGCACACGTGGTCAGTGCGCGGAACGGGCGGAAAAGTTCTCGGCGGGATAGTAATCGGGTTATGAGTGAGTCACGAGGATCGGCCGAGCTTTTGCGAGATAGGAAGCCGCAATTAGCGATAGGATCGCGAGGCATCGTATCCGTAGCTCGCGATGCACGCTCGTGGATCCCTTTGTATATCGACTGTGGAATCGCGACCGGAGATAGAACGGGAACGGTTCGCCCGTTTCCGTGAAAGAAAACATCACGGACTCCGCTCTGGAATTCGAACGAACTCGAAGGAGCGATCAGAACGAGAGAGAGAGAGAGAGAGAGAGAGAGAGAGAGAGAGAGAGTCTCTCCTCTCGAATGCTTTTGGAAATCGTCTGGAGCGCGCTCCTCAGAAACGATTTCCGAACTGGCTCCCTCGAAAGCAAGCCGAGCCGGTAATTTTCTCGTTCGTTCGAGCCAATCGGGAACGAGGCCAATCTGCGCCACGGAATTTCGCCCTTGTCCAAGACGGCAGAGCAGTGCGGGCATTGCGAAGCATTGCAGAGCGTTGCGGAGCGTGATTTAGCGCCGGAATTTTTCGCCAGACAATAAATACCGGATCGAGAGCCGATCGCGGAGAATTTCGCGCGACACTCGCCTATAAACGCTCCACACATCGTAGAAATACCCGGCTCCCATTCCGTACCCTTCTAACGTCTCCTATCTCGCTGCGTTTTCTGTTAGAGAGCGCGCGAGCCACGTACGCCGCAGAGTTATGCATCTCAGGTGCATAGGTTCCCGGTAAACCGGAATGCAGATAACTACAAGCCCCGTCTCCCTCGACCTCTCCCTCCGTCCCCCCCCGGTTTCTTTTCCTGTTTTTCGTCCGACTCGATTACTTTTTCGACGGGCCCTCGCACCGTCGACCGACCTCCTCGGACCACAACGACGCAGACACCTATGCGTGACTGCGACCGTGCCATTTTCTGCGTTACGCCCTCTCGGAACACCTCCCGCCGGAATACCGCATCAATTTGTCTATTCTGGAATTTGTCTTGCTCTAAAATCGCATATAACCCATTCCAAAACGTGATAACTGTGTATCACAATTTTTCTATTGACCCCACGACGTTCGTTCAAGTTGTACAATTTATTGTGCTGCTCCAAGATTTTTCCTCAATGTCTGACAAAATTGCTATCTAGTCTAGAACATTGTCTGAAGCTCTACACTTCATGTCAGGGCTATAACATTTCTTCTCCGTGTCTGATAAAATTGCCACTGACTCTAGAACATTGTCTAAAGCTCTACTGCTCATGCCAGGGCTCTGTCATTTTTCTTCTGTGTCAGACAAAATTTGTATTGGCTCTAGAACATTGTCTGAAGCTCTACACCTCATGCCAGGGCTTTGAAATATTTCCTCTGGGTCAGACAAAATTTGTAATGACTCTAAAATATTGTCTGAAGATCTACACTTCACACCAGGCCTCTAATATTTTTCCTGAGAGTTTGATATAATTGCCATTGACTCTAGAACATTGTCTGAAGCTCTACGCTTCCTGCCAGGGCTGTAACATTTTTCTTCTGTGCCAGACAAAATTTGTATTGGCTCTAGAAGTACTTTGTAACACAGTACATTGTAAATATTTTAGATTGCTTTCTAAAAATAACAATTTTAGACTGCTTTATAAAAATGACTATTTTAGATTGCCGTATAAAAAACGACTCTTTTACATTACTTTAAAGACACTACTAAAGCTGCAATGAATGAATGAATGCATTCGAAAAATTCTCAACTGAAAGAATTGAATTCTTTTAATCTATCTGCCACTATGAATCGCACTAGTTTTCGTCACGATCCCCTAAACTCCGAAATCTATTCATGATCGACTGCATGTATCGCACGTGTCTATCGGTTCGCAATTTCTTTGTGAGCGAGCAGAAAGAGGACAAACGGCACGCAACGCTCGCAGGTGCGGATTGCCGGTGGTATGCTGATGCAATTAGCGGAACTTACACACGTCTATCGATAGAGAACTGCGAAACCCACGGGTGTGCTTCGTCGCGTGTAAAGCTTACCAATCAAAGGAAAAGGACAGACGTATTGGGGGGCGGAGTACGCGGGGTGGAGAGGAAAGAATGGGAAGAGAGACGGACAAAGAGTGAGAGAAAGGGAGAGGTAGTTGGTGGATTGCGTTGTTTATTAATGTGTGCCAACGGAGCGTGTCTGTCATGTAGGTAGGTAGGTAGGTTGGTAGGTGAGAGCAACGATGCCGATCGAAAGAGGCTGGCTGCTCCTGGTGCTGTTGTTGCTGTCGGCAATTGCGATTGCTGCTGTTGCTCGGCTCGACGCAACGGGGGGCCGCGAGCGCTCTTATACACACGCTCCCGTGTACCTGTGTATGCGTGCCTCCGCTGCGATTCGCTTTAATTAGAGCAAGTTCGTGTTTACACAAAGGTACACCGGCTGCCAGTCGGGAAAAATCCGAAGGCGCGACCGCATTCAATCTGCCACACACCGGCCACGCTCTTTGGAGAGGCCGATACGCACGCACCTAATTATTCCGGAATTAACTAGCATACTCAGGCCGCCCCGGGACTTTTATCAGGGCTTCTGGAAAGATTTCAACTATTAAAGATTACGATCTGTTCAGTTTTTAAACGGTAAACCCACCACTGCCGGTCGAACGACCGGTTTTATATTTTTAATTTCGCAATTATTCGAATTACGAAGTTGCCCACGTGGAAACCGATCCGAAAAATTTGTTTAGCCAACCACACATTGGGATAAGAATTGCAAAATATCTAAAGATATAGAGTCTCGTCATTTTTATAGGTACGTTGTGTTTCTCATCCATTAGTGCTCGGTAGGTTTAGTGTCGGAGTAAAGATTTTAACTATTATTGTTGTGCTAACAAGGCTCATGAATTCGAGTGGGGAGATTACTGTTAAAGTTGTTAAGGAGAGAAGGAATTTTCTATTTTATCTCCTGCAACGACAATTTCTGTTTTGCAAGAAGATTCAGCGCGAACTGTAGATCATTGAGTTATTTAAGTCTCGTGTTCTCATTACTTGATTCGCCTCGCCAATTCGAGGTCCCACGTCATTCCCGACGCGTCGAACACGAAATAATCGATCTCGATTTACCAGTCCGATTAAAACGAGCATCGCAAGAATTAACAGACTTGTCGATGTCCACTTAGAGAGGCAGGTCGAGAGTTAATTTCGTGGAGGCATCCTGGAGATCGCAAAACTGTGTTGTAGCTGTACGGTGCAAAAAGTGGCAGCAGTACTTTGTAGCGTCTCGCGCGACGCAAGGGAGGTCGTATCTCGAAAGTGGAGATCGCGCGAGGTAAAAAGTCTACAAGGTAGCGATGCGAGAAAAAGGAAGAGATTAAAAGAGGGAGGGAGGGAGGTGGAACTGGAGAAAAAGAGGTAAGGATCGAGAAGAAGGGGCCTAGTAGGATGATCTTCAGAGGAGGGAAGAGATAGATGTGGATTGCTGATGGCAGAAAGATGAAAGAAAGGGGAAAAGATCGTGGAGAGGGAGGAGTACGCTGGGGGTCCGAACCCTCCCGCGGCGAGAAGCTATCGACGCAACAAGAATTTTTCACGTAATAACCTGCAACGCCTAGAGAATCGATTGATCGATTGCTCAACGCACGATTTCGCCTGTAAACAGCTTCTCCCTCCTCTCTCTCTCTCTCTCTCTCTCTCTCTCTCTCTCTTTCTCTCCGTTGGCGATGCCTTTTCTTGGAAGGGACGGACCCAGGCTCAGGACCGTCTTTCATTCCGATGGTAATTCCTCCCTTTCCGCGAAAGATCGGCGCGTCGATGATCGATGATAATTAACTTTGCTCTCGCCGGTGCAGCTACAAGTGATCCCGAGGCATCGGTAGTAGTTAAACCCGGCCGATAAAAATTGCTAAACGATCTCGTCCGAGGCGCCCACGGTGCAGGGAAACTGGCGGGGTCTCTGCCCCGGAGAATCACGGAATCGCGGGAACGATACACCGGTCGATCACGCGAAAAAACAGACTGGTTTATGGAAATTCCGATATGGCTGCTCAACGCTGAAAAACCGGTTCTATTACTTTCTTCGCCGTGGTACGTTGCGAGAGATTCGCAATCTAAAGTGCAAAGTATTAAGAAGTGTGGCGAAAAAAAACAAGTTCAAGAGCGTTGCGAACAGCGGACGTAATCGCTGCAACTGGGGCGAGAAGGCAACGCGATGTTCGAATGGTCAAACATGCTTTGTAGGTTCGATATTGTATGTAGAAACTGCAAACACATGGGTTAAAAAGACAAAATAAGAAAATTCGAACGTGCAGCATGCATTATTAGGCGCAATAATTTACGTAAAAATTGAAAGTTGGGATAGGAAAGCAACATAAGGTACACCGAATGGTCAAACATACATTTTAGGCTGGATATTGTATGTGAAAATTGCAGACATGGGTTAAAAACACAAAATAAGAACATTCTATCGTCCAGCATGCATTATTAGCCGCAATAATTTATATAAAAATTGAAAATTGGGATAGAACAGCAACATAAGGTAAACCGGATGGTCAAACATACCTTTTAGGCTCGATATTGTAAGTTAAAATTGCAAACGGGGCTTAAAAGGACAAAATAAGAAAATTCGAACGTGCAGCATGCATTATTAGGCGCAATAATTTACGTAAAAATTGAAAGTTGGGATAGGAAAGCAACATAAGGTACACTGAATGGTCAAACATACATTTTAGGCTGGATATTGTATGTGAAAATTGCAGACATGGGTTAAAAACACAAAATAAGAACATTCTATCGTCCAGCATGCATTATTAGCCGCAATAATTTATATAAAAATTGAAAATTGGGATGTAAAAGCAACCTAAGGCAAACCGAAAAAAAGACAGAACATAGTTTATAGCAGGTCTGGCCAATCTGCGGCTCGCGAGTCGCAGATCCTCTCCCTACTCTCCCTACTCGTGGGTCCTCCCCACCAATTGTAGAATGTACGAGGAGGTTACGAGTGTCCTCTCGGTCACGTGGGGCAAAGCATGGTAAACATGATGAGCGGAGCACTAGTAGGGGAGCCGAGAAGCAGTACAGCGGAAGAAATTGCCCGGACCTGCTCTATAGGCTCCATATTATACATACGTAAAAATTACAAACAGTAATTCAACACAAGGCAATTCTGAAGATTAGACGTGTACACTACAGGCAAGATAATTTGCATAAAAATTATAAACCGTTGTAACGAAGCATCAGCTTGAATCGGGATTGAGCCGTGGCTGGAATCCTTGAATAGGAATTCGAATTGTCGTCGACCGGGACGCAAGATCGACCGGTCGTTTGTCTCGATTCGCGAAGATTCGCGAGCCGGCGCGCGATGGCCCGTCGTTTCGCGGGGCGATAAAATCGTCTGGAAGGCGCAACGTCTGGTGTCTTTATAGGCAGATAAGTGGCCTCCGCTAATGCCGAGGGACCATTAAAACGCTGCATACCGTAATCTCGGAGAGCGCTTAGCGTCTGAGGCACTCTCGTAATTGTTATCTCGCTAGAAAAGCGCCTCGGCGTCGATAATTATTCTATCCTGCCCGAGTACCTCGCGGACGGTGCGTACGATCAGGATCGTGTCCCGAAGACCTCGTGTTTCGAAACTGGGATAGCACGAAGAATGATTTTCACCAGGAACCGGGCGGAGTCGCACACAAAGACAGACCCACGGCGCTCGCAGCACGCGGCAATTATAAACGTTACAGCGTAATAAACGCGAGCATTAAAATTCAAGAAATTACCACCCGTCCGAACGCTTCCTAATAACCACTCGTGGTTTCCTCGCTCGCGAAAATTTCGCACGGTCCGACCGCGCTAATTACGGTGAACCGGCTCGCGGTAACCGTTGATCGAGCGTGTAGCTTCAATTACCGTGTGCCCATTTTTATTATACTTAGGCGGGGTCCTTCTGAAAAATGCCATCGAGCAGACCCAGCACAACGATACCAATTCCCAATTCCAGCAGGAGTCGAGGGAAGTACAGTTACCCTCTCTCTGCCAGTACCGGATTGGTCACGTGACCGGGCGGAAGCGTGGGGAGTAGCGTCGTAGAAGGGGAAGGTAGAGTAGGGACACAAGTGCAAATAAGAAAAAAGAAATTAATTTCTCTGGGATATTTAATCTTCAATTACAAATGCGACGCTTTCCGAGGGTCACAGACAAAGTGACAGAATCGAAGACAGTACAGTTACCCTCTCTCTGCCAGTACCGGATTGGCGGACGCGCTCCGCCTCTGTCATGTGACCGGGCGTGGAAGGGGAAGGTAGAGTAGGGACAGAAGCGCAAATAAGAAATCTAATTCTTCTGGAAAATTTAATCTTCGATTACACAGCCAAAATTATCCGAGAAAATTTTCGCGAAATTTTTGGAAGCTCCTAACGCCTCCTAGTTCGAGCAAATGCGGCGCCTTCCGACGGTCACAGACAAAGGGACCGAAATGAGCGAGGAAACGCGACGTTAAGGGGGATACGGCGCTGTTCCGCGTTTCTTTCATTGTTCGATGGAGCAAGACCGGGAACGACGTCGCCGTGTGTTCGTCACCTACGTGTTCCGGTTGAAAACCACGCTTATAAATCGTCGAACGGCGAGTCCGAACAGGTCGGAGAAGAATAAACGATAGTTCTTCGCGAGGGCAACACACTGTGTACCGGGGGACCCGCGCAACCGCACACGGGAAACCAGCGCGATGCTACATGATTTATCCGTTGGTCGCGATTTTTATCGCCGGCCTCTAAAGGTTACAGTTACGATGCATTCGCGGTTTCGCGTCCACTATATTCGCGGCCGTTTTTACCTGTCCCCTGACGCCAGATGCCGCGAGTCACTTTTCCTGGGGCCCTCGGGGCCGCTCCTTATCGAATGGATGCGCTTTACGACCCATGAAAATAGTTTGCAGTCGTTGGAAAAATTGTGCGATGCTAAACAGAGTGCCGCGGCACCGTGAATAAATTGTGGTGCTTTGAAAAATGTTCTGGAGCCGGTGGAAAAATTGTGGGCGTGCAGAAAATTCGTTAGAGCATCGGTAATAGATTGTGCGATTATCTGCAGCCAGTAAAAAAGTTGTCAAGCTGAAGGGAACAATTTTAGAGCCCTGGGATTAAATGTAGGGCGTCAGAAAAATTGTGGAGCTTGCCGGAAAATATTCTAGAGCCTCTATAAATATTCTAGAGCCTCTGGAAAATTATCGGAGATCCAGAATGAACTTCGCAGCCTGTGACAAAGTTGTGGAGCCATTAGAAAAATTCTGGACCATATAGAAAAATTTCCGGAGCCCGTTGAACATTGCTTGGAACAATTTTCGAAGCCTATAAAAATTGTGCCGGTCTAAAAAATTTCAGAACTTTCTACCAAGCCTCGAACCTTCCAAGAAAATCATTCTACACGTTCCGATAATCGAATCGAGAGAAAGTGAGAGTGCTAGGTCAGGGTAAAAATCGCAAGTACCTGCATAACTCGCGAGCACATTGACGTAGTCTCGTCGAAAGCTTTAGGAATGTATCGCAGTGTCGCAAGATTTTCATAAATCTCGGATCGCGGCGATCTCGGCGCAGAGGCGAGGCCGTTGCGAACTAAATTGGCCGTAAACGATAGAGGCGTGTTTTTTTTTCGCGGGACGTGCAAAAGGTTTCGCGCGGTGCGTCGCGCGATTCGCCGCGGCCGATTATAAATTTCGTGAACGTGGCTGGACGGATCCCGCCATAAATTTCCCGCGAGTCGAACGCGGGGGATTCAATGTAGGCGCATTAGGTATGCAGCCGCGCTTATACCGTAACTCATGGCTATTGTTATTATCGGTGTTCACGATCGGCTATTAACGCCGCCCTGACTGCTCCTGGTGAACGCGTCTTTCGAGCACATCCGATCCAACGATAACGCGTACACTTTACACGATAAACTGTCGACCGGAACGAGCGGATTCTTTCTCGCTTTGGTGGATTCCTTTCCTCGCCGTTTCTGTCCCCGCTCGAACAATACGCACGATTGAAAGCAATTCTCGAAGCTAGAAAAGCTGCTAGACTGGAATCTATTTCGAAAAGCAATTTTGGGGAACGTGTTTTCAATTTTCTAGTAGCTCTAGAATATTTTTAGAGGCTCTAGAACAATTTTACTGACTCTAGAGTAGTACCAGATGACATTCAATTTTTTACAGGGTTATCTCATACTGTCCTGTGTGCGCCACAATTTTTCGGATGGCTCTAGAATATTTCTAGAGGCTCTAGAATATTTCTAACGACTCTAGAGTACTACCAGGTGACATATAATTTTTTACAGAGCTGTCTCGTATTGCCCTGCATGCTCTAGAATAATTCCTGACGGCTCTAGAATATTTTCTGACACCCCACATTTCATCCTAGAGCTCTATAATTTTTCCTCGCGCCGGACAATTTTTCCATTGCTTCTAAAATGTTCCCTGCAGCCCCACGCTTCATTCCATGGCTCTATAATTTTGCATTGAGCCTGACGACTTCTTCATTGGCTTTGGAATATTTTCTGGAGTCCCACGCTTCATCCTAGGAATTTTTATGTCCTTCAGAATACATAAATGCCGGCCTGAGATCTCTGATTTAACTTTTACCGTGCACCTTAGATCGACGAGGTTCGCCGGACGATTCCGTCGACGTCAGATTCGCGGCAGGTAGATCGCGGATCACCGCAAAGAAGTTTCGTAATTGAGCGAAACCGCCCAATGCAACGTTCAGCGTTCATGGGATCGTTGGATCGGAGCGTGCAGCGTGCAGCGCGGTGCAGCGGTCCGGTGGTAGCTCGTAAAGCAACAAGGGAACCGTGGCACGATGCATTCGGTTGCACCGTACCGTGTAACCGGGCGTTTAGCGGCTGCTTAGCGATCCGATTCTACCGATTAGAGGAAAAACCTTGCGTAAACGCGAGCCGCCGCCGCGTTTGTTTCGCGCCGGTAGCCATGCACCGCAGTGCATTATGTTCAGCCGGCTTGTCCACGGCATTTGCCAGCGTATTTACCACCGGCCGCTGATAACCGGTAATTCTATCTCTCGGTAATTATCCGGCGCAGAACAACCTGGAAACCCGCCTTACTTTCGAAGCCGATCTCACCGGGAGCAGAGAGAAACAGAGAGAGAGAGAGAGAGAGAGAGAGAGAGAGAGAGAGAAAATCTCGTTACGATTCCACGCGTGTGCAGCGCACGGTTCCGCGCTTTTTCCTCCCACTGACGGTTTTTATCATTTTTTGCGTCGGGTCGATGCGTGTTCCCAGTCGATCGATAAACGAATTCGTGGAACTTTCGATCGGCGCCGTTTTCTCGGTGAATATACGCGATAACAATGATTACTCTCAGAAATGTCTGCTAGATCTGATGAAGCGTTCACAGTGAGAAAATCAGGGTCGCTAGATTGAGATTTAGCCCCCCACTCCACCGTTCCCCTCCTACGGCGCTGTCACCTGACTGATACTGGCGGAGAGGGGTAGCGTTTCCCCTCGATTCGTGCTGCCTCCCCTTATCCGAAGACTTCCTCTCTCTTATCTGGAGAATTGTCAATGTTATTACTCTGATGGCTCTGGTTTTGTGAAAGAGCAGCGCTCGCGCGTGAAAGAGGGATCGGTGAATCGAGTTCGAAGCTGGTCGAGAAACCGGGGGCCCGAAAGCAGCGATTTCCGCGATGCAAGTCGAGTCCTTCATTAGCCGCTACCGATCGGATATGGTAGAAAGCGGTGTGGCTCACAGCGAGGCGCAGTGTGGCTTGGCTGTTGGGCTCTCGGCTCTCGGCCGTTCGTTGCATGCACGCAAGTAGGATGCACGGCAAAAACCGTTCGCTGCACGCGTGCAAAGTGTTTCGCGGCCCGAGGCCATACGGAGATTCCAGATTCTCGACACCACTTATCTTCCACGCAACTTTCTACCAGTGAGGCAGATGAGAGGCACCGATAAAAACGCATGAAATATATCGACGGCGTTTTATACCGGGGACCCGTCGATCGACGATCAAGTTATTAATAATCCTTTCGCATTTAGCTACCGGTAGCCACCGGGATCAGGCCGACGATTTTTTTGGCAACGTGCGCGAGCCCGCCTCTCACGCCTCCGCTTCTACGTTTCTTTTTTTCTTTTCAATTGCGTCGGGAGACGCGTCGTCGCGTTCGAACCGTGCTCGGGTGTTTAACTTTTTAACGAGCAGATGATTTTAATGAGGCCGCGCCGCGCGGCCGGGACCGAACTCGATTCTTACGATTGATCGACAAGCCCCTCCCCCGATCCCGACCTTGCATTCCGGCGATGCAAAAAACACGGGGAAAAAATTGTTTTCCGATGAATCGGCCAGTCCGAAGTCGTCAGAACGTTTCGGAGCCGATGGGGAAATTGCAAACATACGAGAAAGTGTTCTGGAGTGAACGAAAAAAATTCTGAGGCACGAGGAAACAATATTGGAGCTTCGTGAAAAATTGTAGGGCTCGCAAGAGTGGTCTAGGACTGCCACAAAAAATGTGGGTCACAGGAGAGAAAGTATTAGAGTGCAGAGATAAATTGTGGTTGCCAAGAAAATGTTTCAGAACCAGCAAAAAAATTGTGGAACACGCAGGAACAAAGTTAGAGTCCGGTAAAAAATTGTAGGGCTCGCAAGAGTGGTCTGGGCCTACTACAAAAATTGTGGGTCTGGAAAAAAAAATAGTAGGGCCTGATAATAAATCGTAGGGCTTGCAGGAGTGGTCTAGCCCTACCACAAAAATTGTGGGCCTAGAAGAAAAAATAATAGGGCCTGATAATAAATTGTAGAGTTCGTGAAAGCACTGTGGGAGCCCTTGGAAAAATGTTAGAGGTTTAATAGAATACTTTGATCAGAGGAAAATTCTCGGGAGAAAGTATTATAATTTCGGTTTCGAGAAGATCGTAAAAATTCGCACAGCATTGACTGGCAATCAGCACTGTCCTTCGAACCGAAAGCCGGAGGTTTCGCGTGAGCAGTCGCGTCGAGATAACAGATTAAAGGTGTCCGGACCGTTCTGAGCCGTTAGTCGGACGCGTAGGCCGATAAATCGAGCGCGGCGCGATTAATCGATGCATCGGCGCGACCTGCTTTCACAGCCGGACTAATAAAGCGTATATTTGGCCGCGCGACGCCAATGCGGCTCTCGACTATTCCGGCCAGACAGCCCCGTTTATATGAGACGGTAAAAACCTCCTACCGCATACGCGAGTGTGTTCCAGAGCTGGTTTCGAGCCCCGCAGGCTACACGAAGATTCCAGATTCTCGTCATCGTCCGTCATTCAGGGGTAACTTTGCTCGGGATAAATCGACCCGCGCCACGAAACTGTAACGCGATAATTATAGTAAAAAGCCTCGGCGCTCTTGCGCCGATACGCGACAAATGAAATATTTAACGACCCAAGACCCGATTGTAACCGCCCCTGCACACGCGTGCATCACCTGCGAACAATAAACTCGACGGAACTGGTCCCGTACATGTCAAATTAATATCATCACGAGCACTTCATATCTGCATCCTACCTGCGTCCATTTCTCTCTCCTAACTTATATCAGCACGTAGACAATTTTAGCGATTCTCCTTTCTTATATTTGTTATTTTATTTAGAGAAGTAACGAAAAAGGCAGTAATAGTTCTAATATTGTTTTTTAGCTCGGACAACCCCCTTTTACACCACTACGAAGACAGTCCCATAGTTAGTCAAGGTCATTCAAGGCCGCAGGATACATAATAATGCAAGGTTTAAACAATACCAGGATGTAGATTTTCTTTTAAAGTTTTCTTTGCTATATTTGTTATTTTATTTAGAAAAGTAACGAAAAAGCCAGTAATAGTTCTAATATTTTTTTAGATATCTCAACCCCCTTTTACACCCCTGCAGTTATAGTCCCATAATTAGTCAAGGTCATTCAAGGCCGCAGGATACATAAAGCAGGGTTTAAATAACCGACCTGTTACCCTAACAACGATCAACAAGTTTCGAGTAGATGAGGCCATTTTTTTGCACAGACGCGGCCGTTTATCGTTATCGATGCAATTGCAGCGGAGAGTCTCATCGGACGCGCTAATGGTACCGAGGTGCAATTCGAACGAAAACGAGACGCTAACGAGGGAAAATTGTATGCACGAGATCTGACGAGGGTCGGCCGTACCTGCTCGGTGTGCGTTAATCTCGCAACAGTGGAATAGAGTTCGCGGAATGTGTTTATTGTCGGCGTTGCACGGGCGAAATGTTAATACGAATTATTCAAATTTTCAATCTCGCAGGCTCGATCCTGTATTTGCTCGGCGCGCGAGTCGGGCTGCGTGCAACGGGCGTTTGGTAGATGCTCGGGGCGTTTTCGGTATGACGGATTCCCGACGCCATTCATCTCCCGTGCGATCTTGTTGCCCGGAGAAACGGTCGAACCACGAAGAATATCCTTTCAGGAGGGATCGACGAGACACACCTGCGTGTCGGCAAATAGGCCGCAGTCGTCGAACAAATTGTCTCTTTCACGCGTCCTCCTCCCCTAATGGCCTACATTGTTACATTCGTACCGAAATCAAGACCTCGCGCACCGTCCAGCCCTGTTCCGCCATTTGCATTTGCAGTTCAGTTGCTTGTTGACGATAGCACGGAATTTCTTCTCGGAACGAAATTATTTCGTGTACGTCAGAGTTAGGGGAGTTATCATGGCTTTGATTGTTTTTCGATACATCCCCTAATTTTCATTTTTCATAACACACTCACCGGAATTTCTATAAAGTCACTGTGTTTTGTGCCCGTGCGAAATCAAGACAGGCCTGTTTATGTACTTATGGATTAAAACAAGGGTTAATCATTAATAAACAACGGATCTTTATGCAAAATAAAAATGTTCTATCTGAATTGCAAATTTACTTTCATTCTTAATATGTTTAATAGATTGAAAATGATAGAATAATATTTTTAAATTCTAAATGCATAAAATCCTCTGTCATATCATTAATCTGAATAATTCAGAAATAATTGCACGAATAGTTGCAAGAATTCCAGGAGAATACTTCGTCCATGACTTTTAAATGTTCCATTAAAAAAATTGGGTGGGATGTTGGAACAATTTCCAGGCGCAACATTCGTCGGCCACCGGCGCGTCTCACGCGGGCGATTAGGCGCGCGGTTTAAAATCGAAGGTGGGCAAGGGAATCGCGAGAAGGAACGGGGGAGGTTCTTCTGGATGAGTTCTCCGTACCTCTCCCCTCTCGGGAGAGAGAAAATAATTTGCGGGTGTCCGGTCGGTTGTGTCTGCGGTCTTCGTTTGGCGAACAGAGAGATGGATAGTGTCGGAGTGAGTACGAGCGAGAGAACGCGAAACGAGGAGGATGTTGTGGTCGGTGGCCGTAGATGAGAAAACAGGGTGGCAGCTTGGCGGAGGAGCCACGCAAACATGAACAACACGAGCTTGAAGAAAATGGAGTGGGAGGCTGCCGACTTTATTACCTCTGGGTTATGGTGCACCGGGTTATGGTGTTCAAAATTGCTAAAATCTCATGGCAATGGGACTTTTTCCAAGGTTTCTTCAGGGACTAGCCGTTCGCCAAAAAGAAAACCTGGAGAATGACAATTAATTTGAGGGAAGGCTTTTGCAAGGAGAATCTTAGGGGATACTTTGGAGTATGGAGGTTCTCCAAATATGAAAGATCAGGAACAACTATCCACCTAGGTAGATCATCCAGGAGCTTCAGAGATCCTATATCCACATTTCCAAAGGGTTGAGAGCTAGAGCTAACCCAGACCTGACCCACACCGAGGACAATCGCTCCAGAGCTCCAGAGAAGCGTTAGGCGTATTTTCTCCAATGAAGGTGGGAAGCCTTGGCTCCCAGGCTGGCTCGACGGGCCTGGGGTCTGGGCCCAGGAAAATTTGTACGAGTGGCCCACAATCTATGCCCACGTTGGACGCGGACTCGGTAGATCGTAGAAGGCCCGAGGGAACGGACGCGAGGAGGGTACGCCACGGAAATCCCGTTAACGCTTCTCTCCGCGAGATGCTATCGCTGCCCTTTCTTTCTTTTCACCATCGCCAGCGTTCGCTTCTTGGATTTCTGGGCACGAACGGCCAGTCTGTTACACGAGCTCGGGACGAATTATTAACTGCGTCCGTCCGTCAGCCTCTGCCTCCGCGTTTCGGTTCGTACCCCGAGAAACCTCATTCCTAAGAGTGCCGCGAGGATCTGCGACAAATTTCAGGATATCTTCTAGCATGTTATAAGGCCCCAGTCGAACTAGGTGCTCCTGGGTAGCACGATTTCGATGGCTCGCGTGGGAGTGCGAAGATGGGGGGCGTGGATAGAGAACTGGCGCGCGAAGATTTCGAGGCTGGCAGTGTTTTCCGGAGCTGACGCAGGCCGTTGGTAGCGGAACGCGACCGTGGGACTTTGCGTTATTACGCGACCGCGAGCATTCAGATATTCCCGGTGACTATAGTACAGCGGCACGCGGTTAGGCTCCTCGGTAGGGCATACGGGCGACTCTGTTAGATATACGTAGGCACGGGCTGGCCAGGCCAGGCGCATTACGGCCTCGGCTACGAAGCAGCTCGCGCGGCATTCACATGCAAACGCAGTAAATAGTCGTGCAAACAGCGCGGCAGGGAAATAATAGCGTCAGCGTAGATGGTAGCAGAAAGGGGCTCGTGCGCGAGCATCAGTTGTGTCGGGCCCGTACAAGAAACGCATTCCAGCATAAAGCACGCTATAGGTCCAGCAGATAATTATCTGTGTCCAGTAGAACGAGAGAGGGAGAGAGAGGCTGGGGGGACCGGTATCGGGACTCCCCCGGAACCTCGGGCCCACGGACGCACGCGGAACGCTGGTAAATCCTGGAGCTCGTAAATGCATAAATAAGCCCGGCTAAGCGCGTGACACCGGTTGATCTGTCTTCGCGATTCTCGTCCTCCTTCGTGGCCAGTTAATCGTTCTTCGATTCTTTTCCACGAGAGAGGTTCTCGCGGGCCTGGCACGGGCCCCAGAGAGAGAGAGAACGAGAGAGCCAGGCGGCCTGCTGAGCGACGAAACGTTTCGAGGATCTCTGAATGCGCATACAGCTTTCATATGCAATCGCGACAGGGCTAACCATTCACGATCCTGCCGGCTACATCGACGCCCTACCTACGCGTCGAATTTTATCATCCCGAGGACCAAGGACCCGGGCCCTTTACCGGCCCGACTTCGCGCGACTCGTTGCACCCCGTTTCCAGCGGTTAGGCGCCTGCCAGCATGTGGATCACGAGCTGTGGAAAATATTGCTGGTGGTGTTGGTGGTCCTTTTTAAGGGTGACGGTCCGAGTTTGATCTTGGTCGAACGCCAGTGTGGTGGTACTCTCACACACTGCTAGACACTGTATACGTACACGGGGTTGCAAGGGTTCCGTAGTTATCAAAACACGTCTCGCTAATGCACATTTGGGGCCCCTACGTAGTCACAATCAATAGATAAAAGACCCACCAATTGCGGTCAGCTCCAAACATGGCCTACTTTTGCCTTTTCGAGGCGTAATTTCCATTATTCGGCAGCATGTAGCGGAGTTCGACAAATATTGGGCGGCGCGATAGTGCTGCCACTGTCAAAACACATACATTTTCTTAAATATCGAGAGATTTAGGGTTTCTATAGAAAAAAATCAAGCTGGCCGCATATTCAGGTACACATACAATGTCAATGCAATCTTTATTATGTTAAACTATACGTGTTTAAACACACAGTTTGAAAACTACGAAGTACATCCCTAAACGGAGGGTTTCGGCACAAGTATCAGTTCCATGGCATTTTTAGCTAGGATCGCTGGTATATTTCTGAATTTGTACTCACTGCTTATAGAGTGACTGAATCGGTAAAACAGTGAGTACAAATTCAGAACGACGAGTTATCCCAGACGAGTCATACTAACCACGGAATATCAGATTTATTCAAAATATAATCAAACTCAATAGAGCCAAACGTAGATTATCCTTATTTTGGCAGAAACGCCAGGCAAGCAACGTTGTAGGAACAGCGGAGGTTCAGATAAGTGTCTCAATAGTCGTGCGCGGGGGTGACGTCGCTGGGCGACCGGTAGTAATTCATGTTAACGAGGCCGGTATCCCCGGAGCGGAAGAGAGGAAGCGTAGCCAAGGGTATATCTCCGCCTTGTCCTCGTCGACTCGACGCTGGTCTTCTCGTTACCCGGAGTTTCTGTTCCTCTTTAGGCATCCTCGTTCCACGGTGGTGTCTCGTTGTCGCAGCCGACGTCCGAGATACGCGAGGGACGCGTTAGGCATCGCCATAGCCTGGGTCGTCGTCGTCGTCGTCGTCTTCGTTGTCCAACCTGTGTATCAGGGGCCAGTCCAGGTCTGACGAGGCTGAGAGACCCGATCGTGCTGCGATTTGCCCGCCTGAAATCTCCTCCCAGCTGGTTTCGAGTAACTACTGTGGGACCCTGAAGACCTTCGCGATCCTTGCGCCCAGTGGAAAAACTTGGGGATCTTCGTGGTCGTCTCTTCTCATGGAGAGGCTAGTTGGACTCCTATCTGGGTCCAGTGTGCAGTTCCTCTTCATCGATGAGGAGTTTCGGGACCTGTTCTTTGGGTTCACGCAGACCTTCGTGAAGTGCGGAATGGTTAGAAAAGGTTGAGGATCTTCGTGGTTGTCCTCTTTTTGGAGGATCCAAGGCTATCGGAGTGTGAGGTCGTACATCAGCAGGTGCTTTGATGATTTTAGCGACGTCCTGTTAGGAACGTGTGAGGCTTGCTTATGAAGGGATGAAAGAATTGTACAGCTTCGTTTTATTCAGGCTCTATCGGTTAGGGTATGGGGTGCGTGGCTTTTACAGCATTGCTGTTTATATACGATCAGTGGAGTGCGAATTTTATGCATTTATGGCACCTTTGGGACTTCACAATTCACGTAGGTTGTTCGCTACCACTGATGGACCCTTAGACCCTTCCAGGTCACATAAAGGCGCATCCAGGCCTGCTAGAGCGGCTCCAAAGGTCAAGGGCCGATATTCCCACGAACCATCACAGCTCTGACTCCAGTCCAGACGCACTTTCGATCACTTTCGATGCAGTCAGGGGAAACTGACATAGCTCGAAGCTCAGCTGACACGCTGCACAGTGGTGAGCGGAATGCGCGTCGTCACCGCGCTCGCTCCGAATCTATTCCATTGCCGGCGGGTACGATAAATTCGACGGGAACGACGACGGTCTCGGAGGCCGGTCCCTGGACGAACTTCCGACGTGTCGACGGGCCCGATACTCGCACGGATTGCCGGGAATCGGAGAGGCGAAGGCAGCAGCGGAGAGAAGGCCCCGTTCGGGTGGTCCCTCTGCCGATCCTCCAGGCTCTTCACCGACACGGACAGTCGGAGCCCGTGTGCCCCCGATGCCGTTCTATCTACCTGTACGCTGTTCTATACACAGGTACGCAGTATCTCGCTCTCTCGATCCACGGCTCTTTTCATTCCCCTATACCCCTCCTCTCTTCTGTTCATTCTGTTCGTCGTCTCTTCGTCTTCCTCTTTCTCTCCTGGTTCCTCCCTCGCGCGCGCGAGCGGCGAGACACACGGGGCCTCCTATCTCGTCCCGTCTCCTTCTGTCTCCCGCCCCGAAAGACTCGCAGCTCACTTAATGTCAAAAACATTGCGATTTTATCACCCCTTTCAATTAACTTAACAATATGCCAGATACACAACAAGAGATAGCCAATAGTTCCGCAGTGGAAACGGGTCTCGAGGCGGACCGGACCGGCCCGGATCGCGGGCCAACCGACCGGCAAAGTTTCGTCCCTGTTGCGCACCTACAGTGGATATGTACGAAATATTCGTACGGGCTTTAAAAACGGATTATTTCTTCAAAATTGGTCCCCACGCAGCTTGAGTTTTTTTTTTGAGACGTTAGGAAGATTTAGTTCACTAGCTAATGGGTAAATAACTTTTTTAAGGATTGTTGTTGGCCGCAATTGCGAAGGAAAAAGTAAAGTCAGGATTCTTCAATTTTTTCTGAATCTAAGTCAGTTGTACATATGTAAAGAAGATATATCTCTTTAATTTGAATTTGGCAGCATGACGCCGGGTCTAGTAAGATCGGTGTGATAGTAGGGCATACGTAGGAATTAAGTGTACGATGGGGAGAAAAAGATTAGAGAAGATAATAGAGACAGATAATAAGGGATCATAAAAAGAATTGGTGAAAGGGAATAGACGATTAGAAGTAACATGTAAAATGTCGTTTCTCTTTTGACAGGGCAACGAACAGTGGTTGTTCTAATCTTGATTAGGCTGGATCGTATCCCAAAATGGGGGATTGCTTTTTCGAGGTGTTGAACGAAATAATCGTAATCTGCGTAATAGTGAACACGTGGTGTCTTTATTTTACCAAGGAAACTCGCGAACGTGTGGTTTAACGGCGGTATAATCTTGAACAAATTTGGTTTGCTTTCAGAGCAACAACTAATTGTCTTAATGACTATTAGAACAATAATTGAGATCAGTATTATAAGCACGATCACTGAGGTAGTTGTTATCAAATTCAGTACGAACAGAAAACAGAGAGCGAGACCAGCAACGCACCGACATTCGATTTCGTAAGGGAACAGAAAATTGTGTTAGCTCGTCATATGCGACATATACAATTCGGCGCGAAGTTCAATTCTGAACAGTGGTTATTTCTGAACGAAACTTCCTGTAGGATTTGATAGAATCTTATACATATACATGTACAAAGTTTCATCGAGATCGATCAAGTTTGTTATGAAATAGAATTAATTGAACATGAAAATGAATCGCCAACCCTAAACTCAAAGATTGTCATGTCTTACAATGCTCACAGCTTTTTCATGCGTCAACCGATTTCAATGAAACATTGTACATGCATATAACATACTTAGAATTGCAAAATATACAGGCTGTCCAAAACTGCCCGTCCAGGGGCGTTAACTTCTCAGATAAGCATATTCGGTAAAAATGTTTGGAATAAAAGTTGCATGGATTAATACGTGCTGACCTCCAAATAACCTTGAAAATGGATCCGAAGGTCAAATACAAGGCCATGGACATACATATGTTCTCCATTAATCCCTGCAACTTTCATTGCAAACATTTTTACCGAATATGCTTATCTGAGAAGTTAACACCCCTGGACGGGTGGTTTTGGACAGCCTGTATATGTTAAATTTTCATTGGTGAAGGTGTACTGCAGTGTACGGGCTATAGGGAACCGGGTGACGACGAGCTGCCGCTGAAACCAGTCCACTTTTTGGCACCCGTAATGCCGATCGCAATGTCACGGCTATTGTGCAAGCGCTCCTGCGGTTTGCCCAGAGGGCCCCTTGCATTCCTGAATCCGGGAATCCGGCGAATCTTTAAGCACACTTGCTGCACCAGCTAGGGAAACACGAGGCTAAGAAAGATTTTGGTAATTGTTAGGAAGAGATTTTAGAAAGCGTCACCAGTCTATGCTGGCCCGGGGTACCAACGCGGCAGCAAATTGATGGAGGGAACGAATCGAGAGACGACAATGACGTTGCTATCTCCCGGGACACGGGAGAGGCGTTTCGGTTTCCACGGGGGGTAAAACGCGTTATAACGCGGTTATGCCACGACCTCCATTACGCCATCGCTCAATCGGGCCTCATGCGTTCCCACATTAGGCGCGAACCTCGGTAACTTCATTTCTCTACGCGTAGAGGATGGTTTGGGTGTACAGTAAAAATTTAGACGGACAGGTTCATGGTCAAATTGATCAAATTGATCCTCTATGACGGTGATATCAACAGTATCTATGGTTTTGCAACCACGGTACAACTTCAGAGAGCCTGTGGTCTCAATCAAATCGGAGCCGCCATTATGCGATTGTATGGACCGTAAAGCAATATATTTGATGTGTATCGGGAAGCTAGTCCTCTTAGGAATTGATCCGGACTACCATGCGCTATCAGAGTACAGTGGAAGGACACGTCTCATCGATCAGCGGTAGCCTAACGCCGCGAGGCTACGCAGTATTACCGAGGAGCTGATAACGGTGATATCCTCGGAGACGCGGGACACCGCGAAGAGCAAGGTCCGGTGTCGTCGATGTAAAAGTCTCCACTTCTAGATAGGGGATACTCGAATACTTTCGAAATGCAACATCTCCACATGTTAAAGTCTTCACTTCTAGATAGAGGATACTCGTATACTTTTGAAATGCAACATCTCCACATGACATTGTCGTTAGATGACGATAATCATGGATATCCTGTTGGACGCAGGACAACTTGATGTATGAGGTCCAACCTTGTCGATGTAAAAGTGCCCAATTCTAGATAGGGGATACTCGCATACTTTTGAAATGCAACATCTCTACATGACATTGTCGTTAGATGGCGATAATCGTGGATATCCTCTTGGACGTAGAACATCACGATGTACGAGGTCTAACCTTGTCTATGTAGAAGTATTCACTTCTAGATAGAGGATACTCGAATACTTTTGAAATGCAACATCTCTACATGACATCGTCGTTAGATGACGACAATCGTGGATATCCTCTTGGACGCAGAACATCACGATGTACGAGGTCCAACCTTGTCGATGTAGAAGTCTTCAATTCTAGATAGGGGGTACTCGAATACTTTGGAAATGCAACATCATCATTAGATGATGATGATCATGGATATCCTCTTGGACGCAGGACAGCACGATGTACGAGGTCCAACATTGTCGATGTAAAGGTCGGCGATTCTCGGTAGAGGATGGTAACGTAACCCCGCAACGGATGCTCGCGTAACGTCGAAGCGCAGCGCATCGTCGCGTCTCGGTCTCGAAGATACCGGGAATAATCTGCGGATCGTTTCAAGGACGTTCGCCGTCCAGCGACCTATCCACCGTTGCGGGCTTGAAATTCCTTCGAGTCACCTCGAGCGCTCGTGGTCAAGTAATTTGCCATCTTCTTTGACTCTCTTTGGTCTGTGCCCCTTTCTCGTTCGCGCGCGTGTGTGTGCGTGTCCGCGAGTTGCGCGCCAGAGCAGCGCACATAATCGACGATGATTCCGAACGATAGAAACGAGCGGAAAATAAACCGCTCCCTCTCCGGCCAGCCAATCGACGTGCTCTGAAGAGTTTCTTCTTTAGCTTGATGATCGGGGGACCCGGCTGCGCCGCGCCGCGCCGGATAGAACTGGTAACTGGCCGCGATTTATCGAAACGACAGTCGGAAACGAGACGATCGTCCCACCGGTACCAACAAACCGATCGGCACGATTATCGTTGCCCCGCGATTACGGTGCTCGCGCGGGTTTCTCGTCCGACGGGAATAGCGATACATCAGATAAATTAGCCTCGTTTCGCGGCCGTTTCCGCGATACGATTTTCCACGGCTTTTCATTAACCTGACGCCGAAACATAACGGTCCGCCGATCCCGAGATTCCAACGCGGCCGATCGATAAATGCTAGAAACGAGAGCTAAACCGCGCGACCAGTTTTAGTTTTTAAATGCCTTTTGGGGCCGCGACCTCGAGTAACCTCCCGCCGCTCCGGGAGATGCGTCCTTAGTCGCATTCGTGTCCCATCGGGCGTGATGCCCTTCTTATCCAAATTTTTCAAAGGTGTCTTCGTTGGAAATAGTGTTAAAATTATTAGAACCCAGTCTTATCACGAAGAGGACCAAGTGTCCGGGGGTTCGAAGGGCAGGGGCTAGACGCGTTGATTTAAGGCTGGTTTCTATCGGTTCCGCGGCATTGCGGAGATGCTTGAGCCGCAATGGCGATAGATTGGCAATAACAGGGATCGCGTGCAAGCATCCTCGGCGAGCCAAGAGGCCTCGCGTCCTCTCTTCCTTTCCGGCCAGGAATACCCAGTCGAGAGGACGAAAAAAAGGCTGGCCAGGGGGAGGAAGAGGATGGGGACGAGAGAGAGAGGGACAGAGAAAATACGAGCGAAAGAGGATGGGTGACGGTGGATAAGCCTGGAGTCGCGCATCGCTTACGCACGCGCGTGTATATGCAAACGCGCCACATGGGGCGACGAGACAGCCGACAGAGTACACGGCCACGAGGAAGAAAAAGAACATAACCCCGTGTGTGTGCGGGGGAGAGAGCCGGCCAGTGAGCAGAGGGAGGTATGGGAGGGAAGGCAGAAGAAGGACGAACGAGCCCGTGGTAGAAGCTGGAAGAAGCCGAAGCGAGGGAACAAGGGTGTAGGTACTTCTGATTCTAATTACTTCGAGTTACGAGCGGACAATCGGCTGATCCACCGTGGTCTGCGGGGGTTTCCTTACCCAGGACGCCGCGCGCCGATCCGCCGTACCACGACGCTGCTCCCCGTCGTTTATAGGACACCGTTCACCTCCGTAATGGCGCGCCGATGCATCACGGCTCGCCATACGGTCGCTAGGTGAGAGTATGGATATCAGCTATGGAGTAGTTGCAAAAGTGACTAGGTTCCAGAGTGAGTCTAGGGACCACATAGTCTAGTGACTAGGTTCCAGAGTGAGTCCAGCGACTACCTAGGCTAGTGACTAGATTCCAGAGTGAGTTTAGGGACTACCTAGTATAGTGACTAGGCTCTAAAGTGTGAGTCTAGCGACTAGCTAGTCTAGTGACTAGGATGCACAGTGAGTCTAGCGACTACCTGGGCTAGTGACTAGGTTCCAGAGGGAATCTAGCGACTACCTAGACTAGTGACTAGGTTCCAGAGTGAGTCTATTGACCACCCAGTCTGAAAATACTTGATCATTGGAAGAATACACAGACGGTAGATACGGGAAGAGCTCGGGGAAGGTAGCCAACGTCGTAAAGTGCTGAAGGATACCTACATACCATGAGGGTCTCCACCATCCGTTCTGACTCTAGAAGGATTCGGACAACAGCCATGATCTTCTGGGATCATTTTCCCAGCAGTTCTGCAGCTTCATCGCAAGAGGATGCACAGTCTCGCGGAGCAAGATAGCAGTTACAGCAGTTAGTTAGGTTGGTGCGCCTTTTGGAGAAGTGTCCGAATACCTGGGTACGCGTTCCTGCGCGCGAATCTCCGTCACGCTCGGCCCCCGAGTAACCGGGCACGCACGCGACTACTCGCCGGTTGCTGTCTCCGTTACGAGATCCAGGAAATGCGTGCCGACTTAATGAACAGAGGGAACAGTAGTTCTACAAAGGCCTAGGCGAAGGAAGCGCGGAACAAAAGTCACGCTCGTCTTCCCACGGGACGGAATGCGGAGAACGCGCGCCGCCGCCGCCGCCGTCGCCTGGACACGTCAACGGTTCTTCGGGCGGCTGCCGACTTGTTTGACATCGGTGACGTGTGCATCTGGATGCAGTCGTTTGTGAAGCTGTACTTTCCAGTGCAATCTCTGCTCCCTTTCTGTGATCTTTGCTACGTTTATATGATCTTTGATAGGTTCCTAGGATCTTTGCTACGTTCCTATGATCTTTGCTGCCTTCCTATGATCTTTGCTAGCTTTCTATGATCTTTGCTAGCTTCCTATGATCTTTGCTAGCTTCCTATGATCTTTGCTACCTTCCTTGTGGTCCTTCTTCACGAAGCTGTGCTGTCCAGTGCAATCTCTGCTCCCTTTCTGTGATCTTTGCTACCTTCCTATGATGTTTGCTAGCTTTCTATGATCTTTGCTACGTTCCTGTGATCTTTGATACCTTCGTATGATCTTTGATACCTTCGTATGATCTTTGCTAGCTTCCCATGATCTTTGCTATCGTCCTAGAATCCTTGCTCCCTTCCTCTGGGTTTCTCTGGGCACCGGGGCACCGGAGAGAAGACGTCACGAGGGCCGCGTAAGCGCGACGTTAGAGGGGGGGACTGCGTCGAATCGAGTACCTGCCTCTCGATTTACCGGGACTACGCACGTGGTGTATCCGAGGAACGCGGCGGGTGGCTGGCCGAAAGACGAAGGAGAGGGACGAAAGGGCCGAGAGAGAGGACCGGGCGAAACGAGAAGGTATATGAAATAGTAACTGTCAGCGTGTAGGCCAAAGTTGATGGCACATTGTCGTATTAAGCCGGGGGTAATTTGTCTGGCCTTCTTTCAACCACCCACACCCAGGGGAACGAGAGGCGGCCGTTCGACGACCTCTGCTGGCCTTCGATTCGACAACGCCACGCCGTTGAGGCACAGGGACGTGTACCGTGTGAGAGAGACCCATCGGTCCCGACGACGGGGACCACGTCCACTTCGATGGAAAACTAAAAAACAAACCCGACGAATGAGAAGATTCCACCGGGAACGACGCGCGCAACGTGTCAGACCTTTATTGCTGGACTGGGGCCATATAATCGAGCCGCCTCGGTGACGGGGAGTCGATAACGCGTTGCGTAAATTTACGAGGAAGCGCCTTCATGTCCGACGGTATCTCTCGATGGTGAGTGCGCCCGCGGAAATGAGTCTGCCCCGGGCTGATCCTCTCTACAGAATTGCCTAGCACTGCAGGAAGAAAACTAAGGCTGTAGAAAGGAGGCGGAGACTGCAGAAGAGGAACAAATATTGCAGAAAGGTAGCAAAGACAGCAGCAAGGCAGCAAAGACTGTAGGACCAAAGCTAAGACTGCGAAAGAGGTGCAAAGATTGTAGGGCCAAAGCTAAGAGAGCAGAAAGGTAGCAAAGACTGCAGCAAGGGAGCAAAGACAGCAGACAAGGAGCAAAGACTGCAACAAGGAAGCAAAAACAGCAGAAATGTAGCAAAAATTGCAGCAAAGGAGCAAAGATTGCAGCAATGGAGGCAAAGACTGCAGAAGAGGAACAAAGATTGCAGAAAGGTAGCAAAGGCTGCGGAAGAGGAGCAACGATTACAGCAAGGGAGCAAAGACAGCAGAAATGTAGCAAAAATTGCAGCAAAGGAACAAAGATTGCAGCAAAGGAGCAAAGACTGCAACAGGGAAGCAAAGACTGCCTCCTGCAAAAGGTGAAAACGCGACCATGAATGGACCTGGCCGCCCTTTAACTGCTGAACATCCAAACGGACCGGTGCAAACGGGACCTTTCGGTTCCCCGAGAGTTGAATCCCCGAATCATTAACAGCAATTAAAACATTGATCAACTATGGTAAGGCCCGGCGTGGAGGAAGTGCGCTCTCCAGCCAGGTTCTGAAAAGGGTTCGGAGGAGCCTGGAGGGTGAGCGGGCCCAGGAGAAAAGGGAGGACCTCATGCGGCGAGAGCATATTACTTCGCAGGAGGCTGCGTAGGCCCACCTCCTCTTCATCCAATCCTCTTTTCTTCGGTCTTTCCCTGCTTCTCTCTCGTTCCTCGTGAAGTCTCTGTGGATGCTCCCCTCGGAGCGGCAGGGTTTCTCAACCGACATCCTCTCTGTCTCTCTCCCAGTATTCCACGGATCTCCACGGAATTAGCTTATCGAGGAGTTACGCCCGAGCTGCCTCGCTGGAATGAATAACGCGATGGTGTGGGCCGAGTCTGATTTTCTTTCCGCAGACTCTTCAACACCTACAGCCCGTTCCACATCAAGCCCACGATCCTGCCGTTCGTATCCTTTACAGCTGGAGTATCGATCATCTCCTTTGCACCGTTTGCTAAATCGTTTTTAGAAAGTTTAATGATTAAGACGTCGTGCTAGATCTCGTTCCTCGGTGACATCTGGCTGCAGACATTGGACACAGAGTGAGATCTAGGATCTGGAAGCTCTTAACAACTATTAGCGCCAGCGGACACAGTGTCCGCGCCTTGCAGTCAAAATCGCTCTTCAGGGTTGATAAAAAAATGGTGTTACCGACGTCAGGACTGACAAGGCGGTCAGGCCGCAAAAGAATCGTTTCCAAGGCCTGCGACATTGAAACAGTTAGGTCCCAGACACCAGTGCACGATCGTCAACGCACCGGGAGGATCACGATCGTCCTTAAGCGGCATCCGGTCGTACGTGGAACGGTGGTGGAAAGGTGTCGGTGCTCGCGGTTCGCTTATTTTGGTGCAAAGAAGAAGAATCGCGGCCCTCGCAGGCCGTTTAAGGCATCGGCGTATCGCGTCCCGATGTAAGAGCGGCTGGCCGGGTATCGAAGATCTCTATCGGATGAGAGATCGAGAGGCGGGCAGCAACTCGTGCGGCTGTCCGCATCCGGGTGTCGCGGAATAGCAGCTATCTCGCGTTCCGTGTTCCCATAGAACGAACGAACGAATGTACATCCGAGGTATACACACAGTGGAACAGAGAGAATCAGAAGGAAGAAAGAGACTTTGCGCGCGCACGTTCTCTCGTTGCTGGAGGTTTGCTCGCGGCACGCAGCCTAGGTCTGGCGCTTCTCGTTCAGGCGGTGGCTGAACAAAGAGAGAGAGGGAGAGAAGACGAAGAGGAGGAAGAAAGAGAGGTCGCAATTCCGGAATGGGAGAAGGCTAGAGACTCTGGACGCGTACGAATGCATAATACGGTACCTGGAGAACGACCCCCCCTGTCAGCAATCGACGCGTAAACGCCGCTAAACAATCCCGGTAAGTGGCGTGGCTCGCCGCGAGAACACCTCTCCTATAGCTCGTAATAAGCTGTACGAGGCTCGTGCACGTAACGCTGCGGACGATGCGATGCTGAGGATCCTGAAGACGCGAGAGAGAGAGAGAAAGTGTGTCCGAGAGCGAGGGGGCGGAGGTGTGTATGTGCCGGTTGAATCGGCGCCGAGGGGATCGGACAGGAAGCGCAGAGCCGAACCGACGCGACGCGACGAGAGAAACTCCGAAGAGAGAGGATCCAGCGAAAGAGGAACAGAGATCGAGAGACCGCCGCGCCACGCCGCGCCGCCGAGATGCAGGGGAGGTGTCGGCGATCGTGTTGTCATTTCTCAACTGGTCTCACCCCCTCGATGAGCCTTTCTCTTTCTCTTTCCACAGGCACGAGATGCTGCTCGCCGAACGGTATAACTCTCTGCCGCCGAGAGGCCTGCCGTGTCTCGAGCCGTCAGGCTATTTATTTAATATTGTCGCGAGTCACAACGGACTCATCCTTTCAAGACGACCCGAGGACTCGCCGATACTCGGCCGCCGCCGGTGATCGATCCCTTGATCTTCGGAGCCGTTGACAGGACCGGGATTAAGATCGAGCTGATAGCTCGGGAAATTCAACATGGGACTTTTCTTCCGACGGACTCTGCTCGACCAGTCAGCTACCTTTCAGGAGTAGGAATTTCTGGAACACTTCTGACGTCGGTTTGCTCTGCTGTTTTGGCTTGTGGAGCTTGTTCGTGTTCGGTAGGCGAGGATGGGGTTATTAATTTAGTCGCAGAACAGCGAACGTCTGTTAAAGTTCCCAGTCTGAGGGACATCTAGCGTTGCTTCGGCATCTTCGGCGTCTCGAAGCGTCGCCTCACCATCAAAGTCGAAGCACCAAGGTCCGCCAGAGAGACGAAGAGAGCGCATTCTGTGTGATCCCCGCGAGAGTACCGGTTCCCGACTCGCGTCTCCTCTCGGAGAAGGCAAGCTTGCATTGGCTTAAAAGAATTTAAATTGGTATCTGTCGGACAAAGAGTCGGGAATTACTGTAAAATTCGTCGATCCTCGCCCACGCGCGTTTATTACCGGAATCTCGGTTTTTTCTGCACACGTCCCGCCACCACCTACGAGAAGAGAGCGAGCGGGAGAGCGAGAGCAAGAGAGAGAAAGAGTTCCTCTCCTCGAGCCTCGGCTGGTCGCGGGGTTAGCGGTTTAGGTTAAGTTCGTGAGGGACGCGAGCCCTCTTATTTACTTTACCGGCCCGCGGAGATCGTATAGACTCGATAAAGCATGCCCGCGACTCCGAAAGGATACCTTCCTCCTATCTCCGTTCCTCTCCTCGAATCCCTTCTGACCCCCCCCTCTCTCTCTCTCTCTTTCTTTTGATCCTCGCTCCTTTCCAATTGGCGAAAGTAAATTAACGCGAATTCGAGGTATTCGATTCCCTTGTCCGGTCTTCCTGCCCTTCGTCTCTTTCTCTTCCACCGATATTCACGACCAGGCCCCCCTCCCCTCGTTCCCCTCCTTCGCTCATTCTCTTTCTCTTTCTCTTCCACTCTCTTCGGGGGCCGGAACGAACGATTCCGCGATCAATCGCGTGTACATAAAGCGGATTGCATTCCGCGCCCGGGCCTCGTACGCGTTTATTTGGCCGGGGCCCTGTTCCGCGGACTCGCGTTTCACTGTGCTCTCTCTTCAGCCCCACCCCTCCCAGCTCTCTTCTCTTCTCCAGCTGGAATTCGACTTTGCCAGAATCCCGAAGTCGATACTCCCTCCCCGTAAGCCTGTCGTTCGTCTTGAAGGTCCCAATGCAGCCCGGGAAGCACACCCTTCTTCATTCTCGCGAGCAGTCCTCGAACAGGGATTTTCGGACGGCTCTCCACCGTATCTGATTATTTAGCCGGATGGCCGATCTTGATTAGTGCCGGCTAAATGCCGCGGAAGAATGAAACATTGTTCGCCGACAGGGGCGCAAGCGTGATCGCTGCCTTCCGATACACACACACGCACGTATACCTTCAACCGTGATCGTTAGTTTTACGGTCACCTTTACTCCCACACGCGACTAGCGTTCTTTTGTTCCGACTTTACACACCCCCTCCCCGATTCATGCGTACCCTTTAAATTCTACCAGGACCTCCTCCTTTTTTCCTCTCCGCCGAGCGTCGGGGAAACGCATCCTTCCGCGTTCTGATCGTTTCGAGATTCCGCCGAAAACGCCAGATAAACTTGTTAGACCCCTAGCCCCAGGACTCCGATGGGAAACGGTTGCCTTCGAGAGCAGAGGAAGAGGATACCTCAGGTCGAATTCTGCTTCTGATAGTCCGGGCAACTCCTTAGTCTAAATTGATGAATCTAGGATTTGAACTTATAAAGGATTCAGTTTGATGTCGACTTCGTCAGCTGGACCCTCTATTGATCAATGGAGTTCTGATCTTCCTTCGATCAAGATCAATCCTCCAATCACGTCCATCATCAGAAGCAAAGCACAGCGCCGAAGACCATGAACTTAGCTACCTAATGACAGTCTGATAAAAAGCAGGCGCAGTTAAGCAAGGAAGTGTACGCGATCTTAAATCTTGCCAACAGCTTCCGAATGAACCCAGACAAGCATCACGAAGCACTGCGGCGGGGAGGTTGGAGGAGTGATTCGTTGGGAAACCGGCGGACATGTCGCGAGCGGTTGGCGCGGTAGCCTGGGCCGTCGAGAACAAGTAAGCCGCGCGTGGACTGGTTTGGTACGAGTCCAAGTTCGAACGCTTTCGTGACGGACGTTCAGCGAAATCGAAATTCCCCGTCGCTGAGGCACGAAAGGGCCCGGCGAGCCGCGGCACCGGGGTACAGGTCGGTCGAAGCGTAGCAAATCGGATGGAAGTTTCGGCGATCCTGCGGGCGCGTTGGTCCGGCAAAACGGCGCGGATGCGTGCTTAAGGACAGAGCATGAACGGTTGCAACCCGACACCTGATAAATTCGATATCAACGGGCCGCCCGCGCCTGGGCCCGGTCCCGGGGCCCCGAACCAGCCCGCATTTAGATCGGGGGCCCCCCCTTACCTTCGCCTTGTCTCTTTCCTTTCGTTTCGCCTCCGCGATCTCTCGCCTTTGTCCACCTTCTTTTCCATCGAATCCGACCTCTCTCGTTCCTTCTCCGGCTTCTCTCCTACCTGGGTCTACTCACTGATTCTCTCTCTCTCTCTCTCTCTCTCTCTCTCTCTCTTATCTTCTCTCTTCGTCGTGGCCCGACGAAACAGAAAAAGAAGAAGGCAATCGATCGGTAGAAGAGGCAAAGTCCTGGACGATCGGTCTTGCCGTCTTTATCCGACGTTGCGAGCGGTTCCCCTTTTTTGTCGGCCGCGAGACCTGCGTTTGGCTGAAATTTCACCGCTGCTGCGCTGCTCCTCTCCGCCTCTCCTCCACCAGACACAAGGGATAAAACAACCGGGGAACTAGCGCGCGAGCGAGAACGCGCGAGGAAATGCTACCGACCAAGATGATTGACACCCGAGCGCACCGGTTAAGAACGAAGTCTCCTTTTTGTAGCCTGGTCCAGATTTTCGGACTCCTCCTTGGTCAAGTCTTCAAGACCTGGACCTACACGGGTCCTCTACAGCGTCTAGGTCCAAGCTTCCCAAATTGCTGATCACTTGTTCTGTTCCTGTATGAAAGGCTCGAATTTGTAGTGAGGATGCGCGGACGGAATTATACGTCTCGAGCAGGGTTTGCGCCGGGTAGAAGGTCGAAGAACTAGCTAGACGTTGATTAGGTGGAGCTCGAGGCACGGTTTCTTTGGTTCGGCTGGTCTCCTGTTGGCTCTCCTACCAGCTGGACTGGATTCCCTCTTGTCCCGTGCTCCCTCAGCCCTAGCCTATATTCCTTCTCTCGGACCAAGGGCTCTTTTACCCGTGGCTCGCCGTCAGTCTCGCCGAGTCGCTTCTGTTTTCAGACTCGAAGCACGCGATCCTCGTTCGCATGTGTAACCGGCACGACCACCGTAGCGTCGTCGTGGTCGTTCGTTCCTTTCCTTTCCTTTCGTTCCTCCGTTCGTTCGTTCCACGACAAAAGCGTGTTTCGTCCGACACACACGGCCATTAGGCTGTTGTACGCACTACACCGCTACCAATACAGTCATCGAACACCATCCTCTCTTCTCCCATTCGCCCAGCCAGGGACCAATTTCACCCGGTCGAATTATTTCCGCAGCTGTGTATTCACCGAACTTGATGCCACGATGTTCCGACCTCGAGCGGGGTGTGGCGGCTGATGGCGGAGAATCATTAGGAAACTGCCCGCAGCCTGCCAGTACCATCCTCTCGGTCCCTCGATTCGCATTCGTCGATCAACCTCGTGCTTTGAAAGTTAATACCTCGTGTGAAACGAGAGCATCGGGACCCCAGACTATGGACCTCCTAAATGGGATCATTTTGATGAGGTGTTAGACTCTATACCCTAAACTGGTCCTGGAGGCTTTTCAATTTTTAGGGGGACACCTTTGGCAATCGCTGCCTATTGTAATTGTTTCGATTCGGCGATGGGGTACCTCAAACTGTGGACCTTCTCGGCACATCAGTTTGCTGCATACCCTAAACTGATGGTGGGACATTTTCAATTTTTATTGGGACACTTTTGGTAATTTTTTCGATTCGGTGATGGGGTACCTTAACTGTGGATCTCCTGAGCAAATAAGTTTGGTCCATACCCTAAACTGATGGTGGGACCTTTTCAATTTTTAGTGAGACACCTTTGGCAATCGCTGCCTATTGTAATTGTTTCGATTCAGCGATGGGGTACCTTAAACTGTGGACCTCCTCAGCTCATCAGTTTGCTGCATACCCTAAACTGATGGTGGGACCTTTTCCATTTTTAGCGAGTTCTTCGGTAATTGTTTCTATTCGTGATGGAGGTCCCTTAAACTGTAGGCCTATACCCTACATTCTGGATCTACACCCTAAACTGATGGTGCATCCTCTTCAATGGGGATGTCTTTCCTCACTTCTCAGATTTATCAAATCAAGACACAAGATAAATTCATTGTCTATACCCTAAACTGATGATACAACCTCTTCAATGTGGATGCCTGTCGCCACATCTCAAATTTATCAAATCAAGACACAAGATAAATTCATTGTGTACAGATGGAACCTGGAGGAGGTTGTTCTCGCAGACCCCAGTATCCAAGGTGTCGAATGGATGACAGGTCTGACGGGACTCTTAACGTCGCGGGAAATTAGAATTTCGGTTATCTGTGACCCGTCGAATGATTTCGGCGGAACGATAAATCACCAGCATCGACCTAGGACCCGCGATTGCGTTACCGATCGGGTCTCTCGTTGCTCCGGACGTTAATAGCAACCCGTAGAGTCCGGTCGTGATTAACGATCCCGGCGCGCATTGCTTCTAGTCACCGTGACGATTTACATATTGCCGAGCGTGTCTTAATTCCTGCAGCGCCGAGACGAAAATTCATTTGCGTATTCGAGGGATCCGATAAGCACAGTAGAACCTCTCTTACGCGACACAATTAACGCTGAGCCTCTACTATACGAACTATTATACATTCAGCAATGTTGATAAAATTTTGCACATTTATACTTCAGGCAAAAATATTTGAATCTCTGATTAGGGGATGAAACTACCCCTCGAAGCTCGAAAATCTTCAAGCCTCAATAACTCGAAAAATACCAGGCGTAGAAAAAATGAAACAAATGAAATTTACTTGGATTTTTACGAGGAATAAAATGGCGAAGGTGAAATTTGAGTAAAATCGTAGATGGCGCCAAAATAGTGAATAAAACTCGATCGAATTATCGTAAGAGGAGATGCGAGATTGAAAGTTGAATCAGCCTGCCATAATCCACCGTGATTCTGTATCCGGCGCGTGGAGCAGAGCGTTTCGTAAGATCTTTTTATACGATCTGGCAAACCCGGAATTAGAAATTTAGTCGGCCTTCATCCTCGACAGAAATGAAGCGATTCGTATGCGACTCGGGAACGCGGTGCGCACGAGGATGTACAGGGTACCGCGGTACCCCTTTTACGACTGGCAAACGACAAGAGAAAGAGAAAGAGGAAGAGAGACGGTCACGGAACACAACACGAAATCTCCGGTCCTCCTGTTTCGGACAGGGCCAACGAAAAAGATCGCGCGCGGGCGGAAGTTCCTAGCGAGTCGTTATTACCGGACGTGGCTCTTTTCTCTTTCGTATCCGTCCTATCTCCAGCCTGTGTTTCTCTGCTACCCGCCGACTGATACGTGCGTACCCGTGCTACCCGCGCGCCGTATGGAAACACGCCGAAACGGCCGCAGATCCCCACGGAATTTTAATACCGCCGTGGACGACTTACACGAGCGGTCTCCGTGTAATCGAGGCGTGCGATTCTGGAATTCAAAGCGGACTCCGAGCGGCGCGCGGCTCGCTCAAAGAGACTCCTCCAAATTCTGTATCACGCGGCCCCTCCTCTCTGGAACTGCCCGCGCCAATAGGACACTTCGAATCTTCCTCTACATTCCTCTCCGTGACCACTTTCTCCAAATTCTCGCTCCCACCTCGGCTGAATTCCTGCCGTAAACGTTTCATTCAGATCTCTGCCGAGGGATCCGAACTTCAGGACCGACATTTTGGATCAGATCAATTTTTTTGGATTACAATTGGATTGTGAAAAATGAACTGGCAATTCGATAAGGCACCGCGACAGAACGTGTTATGTAAAATTTTACCTTCATATGTCAACCGGGGGGGGGGGGGGGTAGTTACGAGGAAAAAATATAAAAATCACTTTTTGCAAACATTCTGAAAAACATTTAACACGTTTCTCATACCCAGACACACATACCGGAGTTAGTACGGATTTTTAAGTGGGAAATCCTGGTTGTTTTGGGTCTATAACTTAAAAACCGGAATTGGACACTAGATGTCAAAACTTGTGTATGCGCTGTAGCAAATCATTGACATACACGTAATTCTGAAGCTCTATTCATAACCTGCAAAATCAGTCAACAGTGTTTGATTTGCTTGTGCGCATCATATTTTTTTCAATCATGGAAAGTTTTGAAAATTGGCGAAAGAAACAGCATTTGCGGGAAGTTTTGCTAAGTCACTTGTTTGCAAAGAAAACTGCAGCCGAAAGTCATCGTGTGCTCGTGGAATTGTATGGCGAACATGCTCTTGCGAAAACACAGTGTTTCGAGTGGTTTCAACACTTTAAACATGGCGATATTGACATCAAAGACAAAGAGCGGTCTGGACAGTCGAAAATGTTGCTCAACCCGTTAAAAACTATTTGGAAAGTAGCGGAAAGATGGGGAAAGGTGGGGAAATGTAGTAACTTCCGATGGACAATACTTTGAATAACAGAATTGTACAAGATTTTCTTTAATAAACGCTCAAATTTCCTAGGAAATTCCGGTTTTTAAGTTATAGACCTAATAGAAAAATGAAGAACCTCAGAAAATCCAAGATAAATGCAGACTTTGCATCGAAGTTTAACCCCTTGCCTTACATTTTCGTGTCTGACACGTGGTGAAGATTCTGAACAGATTCTGATAAAAATGTATGTTAATAATTTCCTTTAAACCGAAATAAAATTCTATTTTGGTTTTGTCAATGTACAGCTATTGGAGAATATATAGGCACATAATTTATATCAATATTCTCCTTTTTTAGTGAACCACGATCTATAAAAATGTTCTAATCACTGAAACCGTGAAATAAATCGTAGGGCATGGGGTTAGGTGCGACGTCTTTTATACATATTTATAGAGGGTCAGGGTACAGTTACGAGGATTGCTGATGAATTTTTTCAGATTTTTTTGTGGGGTGTGTCCTGGTAATAAACAAATATCAGCTGGACTCCGTACGAACATCGATCTGGAAATCTCTGTGGGGAGTTTCTTGAAATGATCGGTTATCGAACGGTGATCCTAGACACAGGCGTCTCCTCTGAGGAATGGCAGAGTAAGAAGACCTCTCTCGTCCGTCCGTTCGGCATCCTCTCGGCTGCTCGGAGGGCCTAGCTTGTCGATAAAACGAGCGGATAGTCGTAAATTCGTTTTTGCTCATCTCCCCCTCCCCGATTCCTTCGTTTCGCGCTCCGCGGCGCGATCGGTAATTCGCTCTGTTCGCCCGGTTTCCCGTCTCCCCTCGGCCCCCCTAGTGCCTACCTTTCTCGTGTGCTACGCTTAAACGTACATCGACTTTGCACGCGAGCCCGCTTCGTGGAAGGGAAAAAGGAGAAGGTAGCAGCAGAAGCAGAAGCAGCATATATGTATACACACGTACACATACGGGAGGCAAGGCCTTTGGCCGGATAGATAGAGAGGAGAGGCCGGGACCGAGAAAAATACTCGTGAAATATAAGCTACGACGTGAATGGGAGGGGAGGAATAGCGAAAACTGGTGGGGGAGATACGGATTGGGGTGCGGATAACGAGAGGAAGAGGAAACCGTGCGAGATCCGTGGCGCAACGGGATAGAGTAGGATGAAAGAAGATCGTTAAGGGAAGGAAATTACGCCGGTGCACCGGAGACCATTGGATTCCTATTAGCAATAAAATCGAACAACAACGTGCGGTTCTTCCCGTCGACGTTGCTCGTATGGACCGGTAACCGACTGCTTCGATTTCTCGCTTAAATGTCCCTCTTTTAAACTAACCACGTTATTCTCTCTCTCTCTCTCTCTCTCTCTCTCTCTCTCTCTCTATCGCCGCAATGCCGATCCGATAATTCGCAAATCGATATCGTCTTCGTTTCTTCTCTCGTAAATTGCAAGAATGACTCTTCGGGAAAAATCGCGGGCGAGGTTCCAACTCGAAGGAATTTCAAGATGATGAGAACAGTCGTGCTAAATCCTGCACAAGAATCAAGATTCAGTTACTTAGTGTTCACTTAATTAATCTTCTATTATAATTGAATTTTTAAATACGCTTTCGAATGTTACACTTCGCACGTTCGGATCGTTACGAATTCTTGAAACACCAGTTATCACGTTCAAGATAATTCGCAAATCGATATCCGCTTCGTTTCTTCGCTCATTAACTGGAAGAATGGGTGATGGCTCTTCGGGAAAAATCTTGGACGAGGTTCCAGCTCGAAGGAATTTCGAGATGATGAGAACAGTCGTGCTAAATCCTGGACAAGATTTCAGATTCAGTTAGTTAATACTTACTTCATCAATCTTATATTATAATTGATGTTTTAGGGATGGTTTTCGAATTCTTCAAACACCATTAGCACGTTCAAGATAAACTAAACTTGCTAATTTTTATGCATTTATGAAGAAATTGGTCGGGTGAAATGTAAAACAGTAAAAGATTTAAACAAACTCATTAAACACAGTCATTAATGCACGAAGTAAATTTTTATGCTATTCCTGCTTCCCACAATCAATGCAAAACATTTTTATTTTGCATAAAGATCCGCAGTCTACTGATGGCTCTTTGGGAAAAATCGTAAACGAGGTTATAAGAAGCTCGCTGGAATTTCGAGATAATGAGAACAGTCATGCTAAATCCTGGACAAGATTCCAGATTCAGTTATTCAGCACTTACGTAATCAATCTCCTATTATAAATGATTTTTTAAGGACGCTTTACAATGTTACACTTCACGCGGTCGCATCGTTACGGATTCTTGAAACACCAGTTATCACGTTCAAGATAAACTAAACCGTTTATACATTCCATCTACTCATTCCGGAGGATTCTATGAATATAATTGAATACTGATGGGTGAGAAGAACAGCCTGCCGAATGAATTAATTAGAGATAAGCTCTTTGTGCTCGCCGTAAAATGAGCCCCACAGTGCTAAGCTGAAAGAGGAATTTCTGCGGACTACGAGAAAGAAGACAAATAAAAGTATTTCTGCACTGGAATGTTGAATGTCCAGCAGAAACCAGTTGGCTTAAGTCATTTCAATGTTTGTTCGATGGCACTAAGCACACTTAGGAATACATATTGATATCACTCGACGTGTAATTGATAAATTCCGGTCGATTAAGCTGGCTGTAGATCAACCCGTTTGCTACTAATGACACGTGCTTTGACAGGAATTTCTTCAAAGTCCGAAGAAGTATCGAGAAAACGAGTACAAAAAAGCAACAATCCGTTTCGTGGATTCAATTCGTAGAATTATGAAATTGGGAAAAGTGTGAGAACCTCTTCGACGTACGAATTCTGCAATCTGTCGTATTTTAAAGAAAACATTTGCACCAATTTATAAAAATAAATCTTCAATATTATTCTATGGTATAATTCCCATTATTTCTAACAACTTGTTGCCATCTATCAGATAACCTGCAACATGTGTTTTTGATTTGCAAGCAAGATTACTTTCCCTTCAACTACCTTGAAGACGAGTGAAAAGCTTAACAATTACGAACTCGACTGATGCAAGGGAATGTCAGAGGTCCTAGTCGAATCGCTGAGGCGAGTTGCGCATATTTGTGACGTCACGGGAGGATTCCCGAGGGAGAAACCGGTGTCACCGAGAGTAATTGAATCGGCTTGGCGTTCTGGGAGGGTGCAGATGCAGTGCTAGTCGAAGAGGCAGCGGCGGCACGCGAACGGTGCTCGACTTTATCGTTCTCGGCGGCCGGCGCGATTAAGATCGGCCTGGCGGCAATTTCGAGGCTAATAGCGTAGCCTCTCGAGGAAGTCGGAAAGAGGAGGCCGGTGGCTGAGAGATCTCTGAAGAAAGAGCGAGAGGGATGAAGAAAACAGAAGAGACGCTCCACACAGAAAGAGAGAGAGAGAGAAAGAGAGAGAGAGATCTCTCTTCGACTTGGAGCTTGTCGACTCTCTCGGGAACCATCTCGATGGTATTCAGAAGCCGGGTCGTTCTCTTCGAATGCAGAGGTTAAGAGGGATGGGAACGGAGCATCGAAACCAGAGAGAGAGGAAGAGGCGAGGAGAACGGGGGTGGTTCTTCGGGGGGCCGGGTGCAGGACGATCTCTCGTGGAGAGCAGGAAGAACGAGAAGAAACTGGAAGAGAAAAAGAGATGGCCGGGGTGAGGTTGCTGCTTTCTGCGGTTTAAGCCGTGCATACGTAATATCTGATTCTACGTCCGAGGGAGCAGGGCCCCCGCGCGATTGTCCTGGTCGTCGTGCGCGCGTTTCTCTCGGCGAGCGAGCGAGCACCCTGAGGCGAGGAGACGAAGGACGAACGACCCAGCGCAGAAGCCCACGGATAAAGGACCCCAGATAGAGAGAGGCTAAGAAAAAGACATAGAACGAATCGAACCGTGGAGAACGGAACAAGTGGAGAAAAAGATCAGAGGAGGGAAATCGATGGAAACAAAGAGGAAACTCGAGGAGAGGCAAGAAGGATTCCAGAGGGACTCGACACCTCGAGTTGCGCTTATGATTGGACTGTTGAGGTGTAATCAAGTCCCTGATCAAGTCATACCATCGACGAGACTTGGATTCTTGGTTGCAGCAGGAAGTATCCAGTTGTGCTAACTTCTTCTGGAAGGACTTGGCTGAAAGACTGGCTTATGATCATGATTTTGATAGTGAGGATGCGTAAAGTGTCATCAAGAATAATCCAGATGATCAATTTTTGCCACTGAAGCAAGAAGATGATCAGACTATCCGATGAGAGTAGAAGATCTTCAGACCTTGCCACTGAAGATAGAATAAGAGCTGAAGATCAAGCCTAGCAGGCGCTAAGTTATGATGAGGATGATTTTGAGGATGCATAAAGCATCATCAATACAGTGCGGAACTTTATGCATTTATTAAGTTTATTTTACTGTCGCGAATTTGACAAACTGCCTAGTAATTTTGTAGAAAGGAGAAGGCGATGTGGAAGCGGCTCGCTCCGCGAAAGTAGGATCGTGGAAGAAATTAGGTTCTCTCTCGCGAAGAACACGTGATGTAAAACGAGAGCACTGTTCGGCTAATCAATTTATTATCGAACGTCGGATAATTAACAACTCACCCTTGAGGTTCGTCAACGAAACAATAACTGAGATTATTCTCGAAACGTGGACTACACTGGCGGTGTAATACCGTATTCGAACGATTAACAAGAAATAAATGCGAAATATAAGACAGTGCAGATTTAAAAAATTCAAAATGGTTAAGGGATGAGATAAATCTTTATGTTATTCCTGCTTCTCGCAATCAATGCAAAAGATTTTTATTTTGCATAAAGATCCGCAGTCTAATTATCAAGAATAACCAGGCCAGATGATCAATTTCGAAAACCAGAGGATAATCAGACTTTTCCACTGGGAGTAGAAGACACTCGGACCTTGCCACCGGAGGTAGGCTGAAGATCCATCCTCCGGGAGCTTCCTCGTTGTCAACTGGACCGTCGCGGTTATTAACGTGGTCGTTAACAGAGAGCGCTGGAAAAAAGATAGCGCTGTATCTCGGTGAGCCGGAGGAGGACGGGAAGAGGATTGGAGAGATGGGTCCAGGAGCATCAGGGAGAGAAGGTAGAGAGAGAGAAAAGAGAGGAGAGTAACCGAGAGGATCTGGCGGCGGCGGCAACGGCGACGGCGACGGCGCAACCTATTGTCCTCGTGTCCACAGCCTTTTTCAATTCAAATTGAAGCCGCAAAAAAAGCGCAGGGCACACACACGGTTCGGGCACCGAACGCGAAAGCCGGTCCCTCGTTCGATACAGAACGAAAGGAAAGGAAAGGAAAGGGACGACGACCACTCTTCTTCCTTCGGTCAGGCTTCTTCTCGTTCTCTCGTCTACGTCGTACGGGGGGCTGATTCTATCGGACCGTAAATATCACCATCACAGAGGCAGCTAACGGGCCAGCCTCCTTCTTGGATCGTTGGCACACACACACACAACATACATATACACAGAGGATCGTACCATTCCTATACACAATCCCACCAGTCGGAATATATACGAGAGCATCGGGCTGGCAGAAGAGTACTAGAAACGACCAAACGAAAAAATCCTTTTCTTCTTCTCGATTCTCCCCGTTCCACCAGTTTCCGTGGCCGGCCGGAGGAGTTGCTTCGTTTGACAGTCAAAGAATATAGGGAACTCTGGACCCACTCGGTGGACCCGAAATCGGCGGCTTCGATCAGATCCACTCTACTCTCTCTCTCTTTCTTACTCGCGAGTTACGGAAGAAATACGCGGAATTCATCGCGGACCAGGCTGCTACAACGCGCATGTATTTTTGCCGGTTCGCCCCGTGAGAATCGACAAGATCCCCGATAATTCTCGAGGCCCTCGTTTGTATGTGCCCGGGGGCTTCTTCTCTTTCGCCCGAGAGGGGATTGTTTAAATACGCGGACGACGGAAAGCCACCACCGCGGACTGCGGCCTGCCGTTTCCATCGTAACAGCCACCCGCCAGTCACGATTCTTTATGGGACACCTTTTCCCCAAGATCGAACCGTCGCGTCGCGCCGATTTACATAACGAGTTCGCGGCCAGGATACCGCGCCGCAGATTAATGACCGTAATAATTATAATATGACGCGATCAATTCCGCCGAGGTGTGTACGCGCACCGGAAGTCTGTCTCCGTGACCTGTAAATCGCGCGACTCTATTGCCGATCGTAAATCCCCACGTGGGAGATCGAACGCGGCCGATTTATCGTCGCGGTCAGACCTTTCCTCCGTGATATACTAACCTGCTGTTCCGTTTGCTTTCAGGTAAGGGACCGATTTCTGCCGATCTTGCGGGATCTAACGATCCAGAGACAGTAGAACCTGAGTCTGCTGAAACCTGAGTCGCGCGAGACGCCATATGCATCGAGGCAAGTGATCATTGAACCTACCACAGCCGGTCGCATGACTGGTCACTCATTTATTTCGCAATTGTTGAATAATAGTGGAGACTAGCACTCTAGAAAAATCTGAACTCTTTAAAAACCATAGACGCCTCCTCTGGAGGCTGCAAAAGGTCTCCTGCAGCTCCCCAAAACTGGTGTTGATTGCTTGGGGCATTAGCTACCTAGGTTCGCAAATGAGGGAGCATGAGGGGCATGACACTTTTCAACATCGGCAATGATCGGTGCCGAAGAGTTACGGGGCCCGGGTCTTCTGAAAGAATTATGGGTGCCGCGGTTCTGGGTTAGTTTTCAAACACTCGCTAAAGCCACTTCCGAAGACTGCGAAAGGTCTCCCACAGCTCTCCAAAACTCGGGCTGATTGGCCGGGGGATTAGCTAGCTAGCGTTCGCAAATGAGGGTGCGCCGCGGTGCCTTTGGCCGGTAACAAGCCATGCTCCGCATGACACTTTACAAGACCGGCAATGATCGGTGCCGCGGAGTTACGGGGGCCGGTTCTTTTGAAAGAATTATGGGTACCGCGGTTCCCCGGGAGCAATCTTTGTCTCACCCCGTGAGATCGGGGGACAGGCCGCAGAAGAGGGAGCCAGGGAGTTTGGTTCGTTTAGCTTGGCAAAAGCGTCCGGAGATTTCGAGGTCTTTCGTCGTGTCCCCCCCTCCATCGGACGCCGCGCCGGTTAGTAGTAGATACTTTAAGGCGGTGCCGCGAGCCGCAGCGAGAAAGAGGGTCCTCTCGATCGCGGATCGTCGTCGGCCCGCTGGCTGGCCGGGTCCTCTCTTCGCTTTGCATTTGTTTCGGCAATCGGGGGCCCGTTTCTCCTTTCAGCTGTCTTCCCGCGTAGGTCCTCGCCATTCCTCCTCGTGGTGTGCTCCCCTTTTTCCTCTGCCGCGCGCACCACTGTGTTCTCCAACGTTCCCCATTCTTCTTCCCTCTATCTACGCGCTGGCTCGTTCCCTCCGCGGGGACCCGACAGCCACGTCAGTCTCTAAATTACCCAGGGGCTCTTGGGCCCGGTGACTATCGGCTGCCAACCGGCCCTGGCCCGATCGTCAAAGGCCGACGCGTTTCTCTTCCGAGCTTCTTCCGTATGCCGGTCCGTTAATTGATAACCGATATCTCGCATCTGAGGACCTGGTTTTCGCTCGACCAAATCCCGAGGACTCCTCTCTCTCCTCTTCTCGCGATCCATCTCTCCTCTCCGCTCTTTCGGCGAATCCTCGTCTCCGGATTCAACAATGTCCCTGATCTCTCTTTCTCTCTTTTTCACCGGTTTCTCCCCTTTTTCTTCGTCTTCCGGCCACGTTCTTCCTACGACCACCGAGGGCTACTCGCACAGGACCGAAAGACCCGGCCCGCAGAACCCTTCCCTTTTATTCGACCGTTTCGGGACCACTCGATCGGCGACGAGAGACAAGGACAAACCTCAAACAGTGGAGAGAACTGCGGAGAGAGACGGAAAGAGGTAGGCGCGCCGACTGTCGCGCGCCTTTTTTTTTATTTCTTCCTCTTCTCCTCTCCGACTGCAGCTTTTGCTGCTGTTGATGCTGAGGCTGCAGCTACCGCTGTTCCTGCCGCCGCTTCACAGCGGCCGTTGCTTCTGTTGCTGCTGCTGCTGCTGCTGCTGCTGTGTCTTCGTTCGTCTTTCTCTCCTCCGGCGCCTTTTTTTCTCGATTTTCGTAACTCTCCGCTCCCGGGGGGACTTATAAGGCGATTCCTCGCGTTCCAGCCGAAAAAAATCCGGGTTCCGCGCTGCCAAGCGTTAACATCCCTGGCCATCTTTGCGCTTAACGTTCCCCGGACTGACAACGACACTCCACTTCCTGAATCCTCGCGCAGGACAACGAACACTCGCAAAGGTTAACCCCTCGCCACGTAGAGACTCGCGATTCTGAACAGAAATAAAATTCTGTTCGGTTTCTGGTCAGTGTACAGGGTTGATCAAGTCGCTGGGACCACTTTGATCACGTGAATAATGATTCCAGTGAAACACGTTTCACATTTCAATGTCAAATTTGTTTTGTAAAAATGGAACCATACATTTTTGGCTTAATTAATCCAGCAGGAACAGTACTACAAGCTACACATTCCTCAAGAAAATTGAATAACTTCGTGCGACATGTTATTCGACGTGAAGGACACGCGAAGGTCAAATCTGTTTTGTAAATGGAACCGTATATTTGTATGTTAATTAATTCAGCAGGCACAGTACTACAAGCTGGATCAAATAACCTCAAAAATAAATGATTCCTCAAGAAAACTGAATAACTTTGTGGGACACGTTATTCGACATGAAGGACACCTGAAAGTCAAATCTGTTTTGAAAATGGAATCGTATATTCGTATGTGAATTAATTGGGCAGGAACAGTGCCACAAGCTGGATCAACTACCCTAAAAATCTATGATACCTCAAGAAAATTGAATAACTTTGTGGGACATGTTATTCGACGTAGAGGACACGCGAAGGTCCACTTTTGTAAAAATGTTATCATATATTCTTAGGTTAGTTAATCCCGCAGAAACAGCACTATGCTGGATCAGCTAATCGAATGAAAAAGTAAGTTTGTCCTTGATGTTATCCTCTACGCACCAATCACCCAAAATAGGTGTCTCCTTCGTCCAGGAAGCGGAGAACGACAAAGTTCTAATCAGCCCAAGAGTAAAACAAATGGTGGGGGTTAAGGCCAGTTCGAGTATGGTTTCCGTCGGGGGAGTGGGCGGTGATTATTTCTCTCGGGGAGAGATTGAAACGGAGCCCAGGGGGCTCCTCGCGATAAGCAGCATAATAGAAAATTAGATGCAACGCCCGGGCATCTTTTCCGTACGTAGAAAGTTTCGATCATAGAGTACGCGGGGCCAAACCACAGGGTACCGGAGACAATGCACCGACGCGTAATGACCGGGTTAATGGGAAAAACAATGTGCAAACAAGGCATTGCGTCGAAGATAACAGAAAGAAGATAAGCGGTGAGACGGGGGGGGGGATATGCCGGCTCAGGGAATCTTTCGATTTAATGATATCGGCGGGTACGAACGGCGGCGAACACCGTACCCGGACCCGCAATAACTCTCGGCGAAAGAACATTCGACGAATACATTATGCACGCGATACTTAGGCCAGCTATAACCAGTATCACTATTACATTAAAAGCTGAGTTTACCCCGGCGAGCAACGTTCCCAGGAAATCAATTTTCCCCGATAATACGCGATCGCGAACGGCCGAGGTAATCATCGTGATTGCGCCGGGACGCCCATGGTGACACTTAGGAGGCTTGTGGTTATGGGGAATACTGGAAAAAAAGAGGAGTCCGGGGAGAAATTAATGTGTGCGAACTGGTGGATCAAGGTGTGTACCCTGCTTAACAATGATAGCAGTGAGAACGAGGACTCGAGCACAGTAGGGTTGCCGTCAGCTCTTCTAGTTTCGGATGATTCTCTTCAGGTGTTGAAAGATTTGGTTGTAATCATTTTTGTCGATTCAGTTAGCCATTTGCCAAGAAAAATGTTACAGAAGTTAGGAAAGAGGACGTGTCGGATACTGCCAAGTTGATCAAAATGGCTACCAGCTGGACCAAAGTGGTCACCAGGTTGATGAAAGTGGTCGAGCCCAATCTAGCCGAGGTCGAAGTGAAATTGCGATTCCAGTCAGCTCCCGCGAATCTCGATTCTTCGGTGGGTCGGTTACGTGGCCTACGAGGCCGGATGTTTGGCCGTGCAACAATAGAGGGTGATAAATGTGCGCGTCAAGGGCTCCTTCTTCCACGAGCCGGTGCCCAGAGAAGGTCTAGCCATCTCCACGGGACGAGAGCCGGTTATCTCCATCTTGAAACGGGATACGTGGACGCCCGCGCATCCTAATGCCGCCTTTCGGATCCTCTTGTCCGTTTGCAGGTAGAACCTCGGGAATCTCTGTATTCCGGCAGGCTGACTTCGTAAATTTCGGCAAACCGGTGCATCCTGAGTCGTCTGGGATAATTACGTTCACTGGCGGTCCAGGGGACGATGATGATCGAGCAGGGTTTTGCACTGGTCCCAGTCTGCAAGGAACATCAAGGGTAGGATGTCGTATAATCCTCAGAGATGTTGAACTGATCAATTAATTGGGCCGGGGTGTCGCTTATGGTGGCTTTGGGAGGTCTGGAGGTCACTCTTTGCTGACCCAATAGAGGTTTGGAGGTTTTAGTTTTGGAGATCATAGACTTGATCTGGATCCCACTTCAGTTATTTTCAGCTGGTGGTTTGGATTAATCAATTTAGTTTCATTGAAAGTTAGCTCTCGAAGACCTTGGGACCCTCTCTGCTGACTCAAAAGCTGCAGTAGAGATGCTAGACTTCATCTAGATCCAATTCCAGTTATTTTCAGCTGGTGGTTTGGATTAATCAATTTAGTTTCATTGAAAGTTAGCTCTGGAAGACCTTGGGACCCTCTCTGCTGACTCAAAAGCTGTGGTAGCGATCCTAGACTTCATCTAGATCCAATTCCAGTTATTTTCAGCTGGTGGTTTGGATTCATCAATTTAGTTTCATTGAAAGTTAGCTCTGGAATACCTGGGGACCCTCTCTGCCGACCCAATAGCTGTAATAGAGGTCCTAGACTTCATGCAGATCCCACCTCAGTCATTTTTAGCTGACAATCTCAATCAACAAATAGCACTTCATTAAAAGTTAGCTCTAGCAGCAGACCTGGGAACCAATAAAAACTTGAAAATGGAGGATACGCCGAAGATGGGATTAGCTCTCAGGCCTCTCGTTTCGTTAGAACTCGTAGCTAGCAACGAGACGGGTCGGAAGGTACATAGAAATAAGATGAAGCTAACTGTCTTGGAGTACGTAGATGCAAAGATGGGTGGATTTCCAGCCGGAGGAATGCGAGGGTTGGAGCTTGGCCTCCTATTAAAAGAAACGCTATCGTCGAAGGCTGCAATAAGATCGGCCGATAACGGAATCTCGTCTAAATTTCTAAGAAGAGCAGGATTGACCGGTCGCGCGAATCTGATTAAATGGAAAGTATAGTAGTCGCCCTGCCGACCGGTAAGATTACCGCCTAGGCGATACTGTAGCTCGATAAACCTGGGTACGTCGAGAGTACGTCGGGGAGCAGAGTATCGGTTACCCTGTAACGACCACTGCACGTCTACGTGTACGCCTCATAATGGCATTCGTTCGGTCATGGCAGCGTGAAAACGAGCCTTTAGCTTTTACGGCTGGTTTTTTTCAAGTCGAGCAAGGTCGCGACATTGTTCCTGGGAACCGCGATTCCAGTTTTCCTTATGGAAATTCATTACTGGCATCAATCTCGATGTTATCCTGCATTTCTGACAAAATAAAAGGATATTCTGGTGATCAGTATGCCGACGAAGGGTTTCGCGACTCGATCAAGAAATATCCGCGGTCCTCGTTCCCTAGTACTCCTATGTAGACTCCTCTCTGGACGGAGGAATGTTGAGCTCGACGCCTAGGTACGCGAGAGACGATTGGAATCGACGATAGTGCTCGGTGTGTCGCCCTGACCCCTGACAAATAAATTATGTTTCGTGGAAGGGACGAGCTTTTTCTTTTCCCAGGGCCTATTCCCGTTTCGTGAGTCCCGCCCGTTAGGAACCTCGACCTGATTCGCATCTGAGATCGTCCTCCGGACCTCTTTCTTCGTCTCGGCGAGAGGAGGATCCAGACGCCGAATATAGGCCTCCGAGACCGGAGAAACCTAACCGGAGACCTAACCGGCTATCGCTAATGCTGTTGCAGGAACACACCGGGGCGTGGGTGTCGATGGTCGCAGTTCATTGAAAATTCCAGCCTGTCCCCGGGGTCCCGTTAGAGACCTCGGCCAGAAGGGCTACCAGAAGCGGCGACGAATTATTTAGTGGTGGCACGCGCTACTGCTTGATTTTCACCTACAGATAACTCAATCCCCGTGGGGACAGAAACCCCACGTGTCGCCGTGGAGGAAGCCAGTCTCTTTCTCTCCGTCTTGTGTAGACAATTATCTATTCCAGAGGCCGGATCTGCCTCGACCCGTACACTTTTCGCCTCTGTGTAGAATCGCGGGAAGAAAGGGAGCTCTGGGATCGGGACCGGTTCGAGAAGTCCTAGGCTGATAGTATCGCGGAATTTTCATCTCGCCGCGAGCGTTGAACTTGGCCTGGGCCACTTGGCGTTTAGCCCCTAAGTGGATCCTCTCGAGAGGGGTTACTATAAAGGTGTTCTGTCTATTTATAGATTAGTATTTTCAAGTATCCTCGATTTCGAGGGTAGCTAATCTTGACCTAGGCCAGCTCTTTATCTCGAAGCTGGAGCGAGGATCGGCCGATAAAGCGAGTCATTACGGAGGACCGGGGTGAAGCAAGAGAGGGGAAGTGGGCCGAGACGGTATGGAAGCGTAGAAACGAGCGTGGACGACGCGGGGGATGCGGAGGAGGGGAATGAGAGTATCGGTATTAATTACATGGCGCGCGTCCGGCTCCCTAGGCCACCTACGGTTACCCGCTTTGCATAATACGTATATACACTTACGGTAAGGGTGGCGAGGGAGGCCGCGAAGAGGAAGAAGAGAGGGAATCGTATATACGAGGACGAAGAGGATCGTTGAATAAGGAGTAGAAGAAGAAGAGGGAGAGAGAATCTGGCGCGGGGATCGAAAACGAGGAACGGCGAGGAACGTGTTCCATTCCCACTCGGTCGGAACCGGAATCGCCTCCTCTCTTTCTGCCGGGTCTTGCGGAGAATCTCCGTGAGGGAGGGACGGGGGTTCCTCGTCTCCTTTTGTCCTTCTTTCTTTCTCTTTCACCGGGTCGAAGCGCGCCTGATTATTTAGGCAGCGAATGTTTAATCGAAGCATTGTATCGGTAGGACCCAGAGCTGCTGCTGCAGGCAAGCAGCCAGCCAGGCAGGCAGGCTCCCCTGTGTTTAGCCAAAGAGACACTCTCCCGCCCTCTTCCTCTTCCTCCTTTCTCTTTCTTGCTCTTTGTCCAGCAACAGCCACCGCCGCCGTTTCAACTGCCACCTTCGTCTTCACCACCACCATCGCCATCAGCACACAGCCGCACCCGCAGCCACCGCCGCCACCTCATCCTCTTTACGTTCGTTCGTTTATTTGCTGCTGGCTGATACCTCATTACCGCGACAGATCCACCGATAAGCGCACCGTTCTCGGAAACACACAATGCGCCCCTCCTACCCTTTCGCCAGCACAGCCCGATGCTACTTCTGTCGCAGTCCGGCTACACGGTGAAGAAAAGGAGGCGAGGTGGCGGCATCAGGAGCACAATCCGCGGAGCCACACATCCTTGCCCTCTCTCCTCGAGTCCTCTCGCTTTGATCCCCTTTCCAACCAGGCTCCCTCTCTTTCTTCATCTCTTGGTCTTGTTTCCCTTCTTCTTCTTCTTCTTCTTCTTCTTCTTCTTCTTCTTCCTCGGCGGCTGATACCTCCCTCTTCAACGAACTTTCTTTCTCTCCTTTCAGACCCGTCACCCCGCCCCACACCCTCCAACCCTCTTTCCCAAAGCTACCAAGAGGGTGGAATTGCACCGTTGCACCGTATAACTCCATTCGACGTTACCTCGTTCAGAACCGGCACGGGTTTATCGCTCTATCGGGAACCCACGAATCGAATTTCCATTTATTAGCCAGTCCCCCGGATCTCGACCGATTCAACCAAACCTATAGCCTATTTGCCTTCGCTGGATAAGGATAGGCATCTTTGAGACGCCGCGCTACCATCTGCGCCCGCAGAGCTAGGAGTCGGATAGAATTCGCGGGGAATAGAGATGCCCCCTCTCCGGCAGTATCGGATCAGTCACGTGACGTTGACGGAACGCGTCACGTCCAGTCTGCAAATGCGGTTTCTGAGGTCATTTACTGAAACAGAGCACACATTCGTAGAATATGGATAATTAACCCCTTGCACTGCGATTTGTTTTACGGTCTCAGTGATTAGGACTTTCTTTGTAGTTCGCGATGTCCTAAAAAAGGAGAACATTTATATCTATACGTCAATTATACATCAACGAAACCAAAATAGAATTTCATCTCGGTTTAACCCTTTGCACTCGGAGCTATTTTAACTGGAAAATTAAACATTTCTTCCGAACTAGAATATTTCCATTCGCTATGATTTTTGAAATTTTATGGATATGAAATTGATATAATACTGCATACAATACCTAAATGTTTATATATATATTTAATAATGGAAACAATATTTTGAATAATGGTACAGCAATTTTTAGTGGTGCCTCAAACGGGACAACCGAGTGCAAAGGGTTAAGGCGGTAGACTCTTTTCCAGGATTGCAAGGGATTCTCACATCTCGGGTTTCCAGTAGTCAAAAACGCTATATAAAAGATCGATCTAGGACGCTATCACCCTCAAAATTCCTAATTTTTCGTTTGCTTACCTTTTTCCTATTTTTTTATTATTCGGAAGCATATACCTCTCTTACCGTAGCTACATGCTGTCGAATAATGCAAATTACGCCTCGTAAACGAAAAAATAGGACTTTTGAGGGCGATAGCGCCCCAGATCGATCTTTTATCTAGCGTTCTTGACTACTGAAAACCCCCAGTTTTGTATTATCGAGAAATGAGAACGCGAATCCTGCAACCTTGTAATCCTGGAAAAAGGAGTCTACTCCCTTAAAGGAAACTAATGTTGGAATGTAAGGACATTTGCACTGTCGCCGAAATTGACATTTTTTATATAGTAATTTTTAGATAGTGAAGTGGGGGAAGTCTTGATTTAGCTAGAGGTTCCCAGAGATCGTTGGCCGGAATTGAAAGCGTTTGTTCAGGACAGATTTCGATCATGGCGAGAACGTGGTCACGCCTATTTCGGATACGACCGGCTACCGGAATCACCTGGAATTTCCATTTATTAAGAACAACCTTGATTCCTCGGTCGGCTTGTAGCTATTAGCCTGATCGTGGCAGATAGCGCGGCTCGAGGAACATCCTTGGGAAGTATCGAACTTCTCCCGATCGTTCTTTTTTCTGGACGGTTGTCATCGAGACAATTTCGATTGTGACTACGATTCCGATCGAGCCGTCCTGATTGGCGCGGGATACATTATGCAAACGATAAACGGGTCGGGCCCGCGGATCATTGTGTCGTTTAAATTGGATTCCCGTGTCGAGCGGGTCGTAAAGTCGGGGAAAAGCAGACGGGGACCGACACCGATGCTATCGCAGCGATGGTCTTCTCCGGGGACCTCGTTTCGAAACTCTTAAATGGCCCACCGGAAACGCGGCCTTCCGCCGTTGTCCTTCTTCGGGGGTGAAAATTGTCACTGGACATTGGCACCACTGAAGTTCATTTTCTAAACGTGTATAATATTCGGATCATTAGATCAATCATTTTTATGAGGTTGAATAAGTCTGCCATTTTTACCATAGGATCATTGCCATTCTACCATTTTATTGGGGATTAAGCATGATGGTTCCAGGGGGTCCTCTAACAGTAGGGGTTTAGACAATATCATTTTTCACAGCCAGAGTTGGCAACCGAAAAATCGGAAAAAATTCTCGAACGTGTGGCTCGGTATGCTAGATGTGTCAGATTGTTTTCAGAATTTTCAGAAGCGACTACATGGGAAAACTGGTTAACTAAATTTAATAAAGAGACCAATTTAAATTGTTTTAAAAAGCACTTTTACGATTTTTATGAGATAGGACAAGTCTGCCATTTTTAATTTCCACTCCCGCAGCTTTTAATATCGAAGCCATCGGCTGGTCCAGAGAGACCAATTTAAGCCACTTTAAAAGGCACTTTTACCATTTTCTTCGCCAGGCACAGGCAACACTTCCCTTAAGTGAATCGGTATAAATAGCGAACGAAAAATTGGCCCGAAGACGGAACGCTCATGGAAAGAGAGGATCAGAAAAAGAGAAGGTTCCCCGAAGAAGAACGAGAGGGAAAGACAGAAAGAGAGGGGAGCGAGTAAGGAGGAGAGAGAGAGGGGGGTGGGACATTATTTATCGATAGCAATGAAAAGGTGGCGGTCGGCGCTTGATGCCGGAGGCTCATTATTCAGATTAACGTTACGCGCCTTTTTTCGCTGGCCAATACGCCGGTGAATATTACTCAATAAATCATGGACGTCACAGTGCTAAAGACCCAAAGAAAGGAGGGTCCTTGAGATTTTTCAAATCATCTGGCTTGATGAATGCAACATCGTTCCCCGGGCCACGAACTCCGGGGCCCGCTCGGTGAACGGAGCGCGCCAGAAAACATTAGCGTCGGCTACCAACGCGAATGGTTGGCATTAGCATCGGTTTAAATGGTAATGGTAATACAATACATCGATTGAGCGCCAGCAGACGCGAAACTCGGACTTGCCCATTCCCGGCCCGAAAACGCATCTCGGGAACAGCTGTCCGGGATCGTTGACGCTGTTGTCCTCGTAATCCTCTCATTCGTCACATCATTCTGCTGATGACGTCCAATATCGTAACTGCTGCTAAAAATAAGGTTCCATTTAAGGCAGGAGTTCAATCAAAGAGCTTCAATATACAGGACCTTTCAATAAGAGCGATAGAACTTTGAATTGAAAAAAGAAACGAAAAAATACGGAAGACAATCTAGTACTTACTGTTTTATATAATGTATTAACATTACATTTTATATAATGTATTAACATTACCGACCGGTTGCTTAATTTTGAAAAATCTATGGTTCATGGCTAAACACTTTTTAATGTAACCTTCAATAGTAACTGCAATCTTCATTATGAACTAACAAGACATCCTCAATAGCGTCATCTGATAGTTTCATTTGAGATTGCAATATAAAAGAAAATTTCTATGCTTTCTTTTGGTACAGCAAAATGATTGAAAATCCAATTAATAGGCTTCCGGTAGGTAAAGTGTTAAAGTACATTGGATGGCATTATACATGAAATACAATATCATATAAACGACCACCACGATTACGTTTGGTGGAGTGAATACGACAAATCCATTTTTCGATGACTCTCGCACATAAATCAGGTCATCTTCAAGATCATTAGCAGTGCAACACGACTCGCCGTGGAATTGCGTGTCGCGCTCTAAACTACCGTAACTTCGGAGTTGGGATTAGTTGGGATCTAAATTTTGCACGATCTTTTAGAGGAGATCTTGCCGAAAATGTTCCACTATGTTAGAATACAGGAATCAACGGAAATGACAACTTTATCCTTGTCAAAGGTGAAAAACTTTAACGATTTTCCTTAGTTGACTAAATATTTTTTTAAATAATAAATTATGAACAATGATGTTCAGTTCCTGCGTTCTCAACATAGATATACATTCTTCATATAAAAAAAAAATTGGTCACTTAATCTTGAGTAGGTTGTCCAGGACATCATTATGAAGAAAAGGAATTTTTTCGGTGATACATCGTATCTGGAAATGTTTGATCTTTGAGATCATTTGATCGTTTATTGTAACGAGAGTTTTTAATAGCTTTAATTAATATTATCGTTTTCGAATGTAATGGACATTTAAGAAACATTGTGCATTCGTTAAAAATCGATATGAGTACTTTGAGTTTTTAGTCCGTGAACAGCTAGAACGTCGATTTGACCCACTGTGCGTCGTACAGAAAAATTGTGGCAGAATTTTGTGGACGTTTCGCCAACTATATCGTATCGTGTTCGGAATAAGTCCGCAGACAAGTAGCAACCCCTCCCTGGTTCAGTTTTCTCTCTTTGCAGTCCCGAGTACGACTAATGCTAACTATGTTAAGGGCCAGGACGAGAATGTTCCTCGTTACTCGGCCGCCCCTCCCCTACGGCCAGGTAATCGGGATATAAATCTCGATTACCTGGCGCACAGGAGCACGCTGTTGTGCACGGTCACTCCCTTACTCCACATATTTCGGCGCGGGAACAAAGTTTTCTCCCGCATAATGCGCGACGCCGCCGCACCGGCACACGTTTATTTACCGCGGACGGTCGACTTTCGACGCTAATATCCCACGGTGTCTCCGGTAACCCTCGTTCCGACGGTATAATTCACCCAGGTGCCGAACCGGGGACCATCCTGCCCATGGTTACAAGTGTTTTCGCGCTTTGCCGCTCGCCGAGGACGCCAATCCCTCCTTCCATCGCCGTTCTACCATTTTATTTTACGGCTTGGTCGACGCCATTTCACCGCTGTTCGCTGGTTTCGGCCATTTTTGGTCCTGGGGATCGAGCATAATTTTAGGAGGGTACTTCAACTGTAGGCGACAGGACAATATCATTTTTTACAACCAGAGTTCGCAACCGAAAAATCTAAAAAAATTCTCGGACGTGTGGTTAGCTATGCTAGATTTATCAGATTTTTTTCAGAATTTTTAGACGCGACTAAGTGGCAGAAGTGGGGTCAAAACTGATGTTTCGATTTTCTCTCACGACCATCGTCAAGGGTGAGATATAGGATTGAAACTTGTCGGAAGTTCTTTCGATATGTTTAACATGTTCTCCCACCTAGCAACTTTTCTCAGAAACATTCTGCTCTTCAGGGACGCGTGACATTTCTGCCAGCCTCGTCGACGAATTTACCTCCCAGAGCGAAACCTTCAAGCTAGAATACAATGCATACACCGTGTCAGACGGTTCTCTCGATCCCGAAGCGAAGATTGTCGGTGAAATCGGGTTGCCGTATTGCGGGGCACGAGCCGGGCTACATCGTATCATCGTGGGGAAGGCTGTTCGTAGCAGCGTAGCTCGCGGTATTCGCGTAATGACTCGTCGAAGCTCTGGCGTGCAGGATCCGCGAACGAGAAGAGAAACTTCAGACGGCCAAGTGGCGGATGATGAACGACGCGACCGAGACGGCGAACGGCGTCGAACAGAGACCGACCACGTTGATTGGTTACAAGCAGAGGCTCTCACCAACAGCTGCCACCTAGACTAATATCGTCTGCTAACGGCAAGGTGTATGGAGAGGCGGTTTAGAGAGGTTCTATCTGGTCGTGCATCGGGTATCCTCGATGCCTGCCACTTCTCATCTACGTTCGGCCGTGTGGCTCGCACACCGAGAACAAACGTTATCGAACTTTGTTCACGTGTTCGCGGGTGCGTCTCACGAGATCGACAGACATTGTAACAATCGCGATGCGTTTCCCGATCACTTGTAGGCCTAACTTTCTCTAATGTAAGTACCGGTACGCGAGACCGGGGAGTAGAGGATTCCTTGATTCGATCTCTGGCTGGTAACAAATAATCCTGACGGCTCGCTAATCGGCAACATTCGACCCCGGTGCATTTCTCGAGGTCGAGTTCTAGACGAAGGAGACCGATCGTTAGGCCTGGGCCCGCCGTCGAATAAATTAGCATGACTAGCTAGGACGGGCCTGGGTAATCTACGACACGAGGGGCGCTAGGCCTCGTCACGAAAAGAGGAGCACCGGGGCGACGGTGATGAAGCAGAAGACGAGGAGAGAGCAGGAGAAGATGGACCGCCAGCGTGCTGACCTCCTGCTTGACCCGAGACGCCTCCGCAACGACGACCCTAACCATCGTCGTGGTGGTTACGGTCGCGATCGCAGCCCGAGGAGCCGCTCCCGGATTTATTTAATTAGTCCTCGAGGTACTACCGTGCCTCGTCAACGTGTCCGTCCGACTCTGATTCTCTCCTCTCTCTCTCTCTCCTCTACCTCTCTTTTCTATCCTTCTCCCTTCTCCTATGCTCTTTCTCTCCTCGCGTCTGTTCCCTTTCGTTTCGTTTGGTTCGCTCTCCTACAAGATCCGCGCGTCCTTACGCCCGCGACACGACTCGAAGAACTCCTCGAAGAGTCTCTCTCTCTCTCTCTCTCTCTCTCTGCTCTTCCCCACCCACTCGCGCAGCTCGACCAACACCGTCTCAACCCTCTCTCGCCCAAGGTAAGTAGCCGGGTTGCGCACGTTTGCACCACGTACACACGTACTACGTACGCGAGTGCGAGCGTGCTGGTATACCGATGCTAATTAAACGAAACACAGACCCTAGATATTTATCCCACGCTTGGCGACGTCCTGCTGCCCTCCCTCGCGCCCTCCTACCCGGCCCTGCTGCCGACTCCGAGTATTCTTTTCTGCGACTGCGAGTCACGAGGCGGATGAATACGTCTATAAATGGTGACCGGGGCCTTGTGTCCTGAAGATCGACTGAGTTTTCGACGCCCGGCTGATTGCGAGTGACGTTCAAACTCGAGAAATATGTCTGCCGATGAGCAGGATTTCATGATGTTGTTTGGGGTCTTCGGACTTCAGTTTTCGAGGATTTGATCAGAGGATTTTGATCCAGAGTCGTTGGTAGCTATCCTTGGGTCCTCCTGACGATGTCTGATGTTCAGTGAATCGTCTTTGGATGTTGGGATTCAGTTGTCTTGGAGAAGAGAGGAGGATTCGAAGTGGATGAGCGTTGAGGTCTTCAGGCTTCAGTTTTACAGGATTTGTTCAGACTCCAGAGTCGTTGGTAGCTATCATTGGGTCCTCCTGACGATGTTTGACGTTCTGTGATTCGTCTTTGGACGTTGGGATTCAGTTGTCCTGTAGAAGAGAGGAGGATTCGAAGTGCGGAAGCGTTGAGGTCTTCAGGACTTCAGTTTTAGAGGATTTGATCAGACTCCAGATGATGTCTGATGTTCAGTGAATCCTCTTTGGATGTTGGGATTCAGTTGTCTTGGGGAAGAGAGGAGGATTCGAAGTGGATAAGCGGTGCGGTCTTCGGGACTTCAGTTTTAGAGGATTTGATCAGACTCCAGATGATGTCTGATGTTCAGGGAATCCTCTTTGGATGTTGGGATTCAGTTGTCCTGGGGAAGAGAGGAGGATTCGAAGTGGATCAGCGTTGAGGTCTTCAGGACTTCAGTTTTAGAGGATCTTATTATTCTCCAGACCCTCACCGCTGTAAACCAGACCTTATAGATCGTTGACGGAGCATCGCGCATTGTCTGATGTTCAGGGAATCCTCTTTGGATGTTGGGATTCAGTTGTCCTGGGGAAGAGAGGAGGATTCGAAGTGGATCAGCGTTGAGGTCTTCAGGACTTCAGTTTTAGAGGATCTTATTATCCTCCAGACCCTCACCGCTGTAAACCAGACCTTATAGATCGTTTACGGAGCATCGCGCATTTTCATCGACGTTTTTCGCCGGGATTCCGGAAATATTCGCTCCAGTCTGGTTGCCGAACGGTTCGGCGTTTTTCCGCGTTCGCCGGCGGTACCGGTTCTTGCGGATAGGGGTCTCCTAGAGAGGCTGTATCGTCGAGGTAGGTACGAACGCGGTCCGTTCAGCACGATAAATATAATGCCGGTTCGTGTAAGGAAAGTCGGCGACGACGACCACGAAGCAGAGAACGACGGCGAGGCTGGGATGAAGAAGAGGCGGACAAGGAGCTGCAGAGCGGTTCTAAGGGCAGCTTAGCCACTTTGGCACAGCACGCCACTCTTACCCCTAATTAGCATACAATTTCTGTCATTGCGGAGGCTGGCTGTGCCGGGTCTCGGCGAGTATAAGCACTAAATACCGTCACGGAAACATCCGGAGACGTACGGTATCCAAGCCGGCCGAGGCCAACTGTGCGCGTCGAGGACAAATTGCACTGTCCATTTACATATCTTCCCGCGTGCGTACTGTTCCATGCAACCCGGCACCCAGAGACCCTATTTACGTCCTGCTCGATTTACGCTTCTACTACCTGCCCCAGGTATTTCCTGCATAGTCCTCTTTCGCGGTTAGCCTCTCTGTCGGCTGGCCAGCTTCACCGGAGAACAATTGGGGCGCAGAACCACCGTCCACGGTGGTCCACGGATAAACCCTATCATTCGTTTGGTCCTCTTTGATTGTCACAGTCTGCGACTGATCCGGAAAGCCGCAACAGTTACCGCAGATTTCGTCCGAGAGACGTTCAACGAGAACACCTGTCCCCCGCGCGACCGAGGGGTGCAAATGTACGCGTCATTATCAACTAATAAGACCGCCGGGGAAATGATCGGGTCTTGCGGAAACTAATGATCGCCGGGACGCGTTAAATCGACGCCACTTATCGACGAGGTGGTCCTAACGATTCGGGCCGGCACGTAATAACGCGGCCAGCGACGGAGACTCGCCTCGCACGGCTTCAGAGGGGATCAAATTCGACAACCTGTTGGTAGTCCTTGATGCACAAGCCTTTCGAATGGTCTCTTGCACTTCTGGAGCTAGCAGCAGTCGTCTATCCCTGGTCTAGGGGTCATTGGAGCTAGTGTATTAATAGACGAAGAAGCCAATCCACCTTATTCTCTCAGGACACCTGCTCCACATTGTCGTCTTCGCAGAGATCAGTCGTTCAACCTGGAGATTCGAGCAAATCGAAAACGCTGAACGTCCCAAGAGTCCTGGTGGATTCTCCATGCAAGCGAAAGAGCATGGCAGCCGGCGATACCTGATGGGCGGAGGGGTCGTGGAAAATAATAAATAAATATTGTTGCCGGGGACGCCCATTCTTTAATAACCGAGAGGCGAGACGCATACTCGCGCACCGGCGTGTATGTATAAATAAGCGTTCTCGGACGGTACCCTAAGGCCGGAGTGATAAAAGGTCCAACAAGAGCACCGGAGAGCTTCGGAAAGTTCGATTAGAGTTTTTGTTTGCTGCTCAGAGGCAGCCAGCGCGTTCCTCGTCTCTCTTCTTCGTTCGTTCTTCTTCAGGCTCGTCGTCTCTGTCTGACGTTCGCGTTCGTTTCTCTCTTTCTCTCTTCACCTTTACCTTTCCATTGGCTCGTCGGCGTTCTATCTTCGTCGTTACACTTCTCTTCCTCCAGTGGTCTGCTTCGAACGCGGCGATGCGATGGTCCGTCCAGGTGCGTGCTCTCTCGTTTCAACCTTCCACCGAGGAGAACCACGATGGGCCCCCCGATGGTACTCGCAATTTTTTGTTCCTCCCATTCTTCGATCGCCGTGCCGCACGGAACGGTCAGCGCCTGGCAGGAGGACGATAAGGGACGCGGAAACGACATGGATCCTTCCTTTCAAGCCTAGGCTAGGTGTGCAGCTTCGCTAGGCCCCTTGGTCATGGTCTGATGTGGTTTTAGGGGACTTCCATCTGGACAGGCTTCAGTCCTAAAGATTGTTTTCCCTGAGGTAGCTCTAAGTCTGGAGAAGAAGCTAGGGCTATCAGGTATTTTCTGACCAGTGATCCTCTTGGCAACCTCGCTCTAATCCTAGATTCTCTTCCAGAGGCTTGAAGCTTCGCATTCTTCAGGACTCAATCTCAAAGATTCGGGTCTCCAAGACACAGAGGCCAAGTTCCGATGTACCAGGCCTAGCAGTACTATACCGGGGAGGACGCAGGAGTGGAACGACTCCTCTCGTATCTCGCGCAAGCCATCCTCGGTTCGGTATGTTTCTCGTAAAAAGTCCCGGCCACGAAGGAAGGAGACGGGGCACGGTAACAACCGCCTACAAGTTAAAGCACGTGGACACGTCGGTTTTTTCTTCGCGGCGGGGTCCGTGGATCGCTCGGGGCTTCAATTTAAGCGTAGCCGGCTAAAACAATAGGCCAGGCCTCTTCCTTCCACAGCCGTCAGGCCGTCGTTTGGACAGCCCTGGAGGCTGGGCCCGCTGGAAAAAATAAATGGCCCGAAGAACCGAAACCCTCTTGCGAACCTACAACGCGAACCAACGTTCTCCTCCGCTTCGCTCCGGCCTGGGCTCTCTCTTCTCGCTTACTTGTGCCCGCTTCGCACACACGCCGCTGTCCGGCTGGGACGGGACGAGCAGGATACGAGAAGGAAAAGACGGTTATAGAGGGAACAGGCCCTCTCGAGAGAGGTATACGAACACCGGAGATGTAAAGGTGGATGCTACCACGCCCAGAAACGACCTCGAGACCTCTTTCGCCCCGTTTCTCTTTCTTCCGTCGAATACCTCGCGAACCTTGAACCAGAACTTCTCGATGGCCCACTGCCTCACGCCGAAAACCATCCAACAAATCTCCGCACCTTCTGCGTCCACTTCTTCCAATTTTTCAAGGATCTGCTGAGGTCAGAGGGTTCAGACGGATTGCCAAGTTCATCTCAGACTGTCACGGTGACCCTCAGTGAATTAGTTGAATGATTAGAGGAGCCTATCAATGGGGGCAGCTTCTGCCCACAGCTTCTGCGTCCACTTCTTCCAATTTTTAAAGGATCTGCTGAAGTCTGAGAGTTCAGAGGGATGGCCAAGTTCAGCTCAGACTGTCACGGTGACCCTCACTGAATTAGTTGAATAATTAGAGAAGCCTATCAATGAGGACTACCCAGACTTAACCCAGACCTCCATTGTGGCGAATTACGTCTTTCAAGAAATCAGCTCTTCTGATAGGAGATTAGAGGATCAATGAGGACTCTAGACAATTGTTTTTAGAGACAACCAGATTATCAAAGCTTTACCTCCAGGCCCAGGTGCTCGCAAACCTCTTCCAGAAACCTTAGAGGACCTAGTGATCAAGTATTGATGTTATTCGAAGCTCCAGGTGATCTATCTCCTTTCCAAATGTGAAAGTCACCTGAATCCTGAGCATAGAGTACACTTTCCAAGGACTTTTGATTTCCATTCGGAGAAAAAGAAAGAGTCCCGGGATTGCTGGCGTAAAGAAGGTCGCCAGCGATTTAACGACGGTCCAGGACCCGATCTCCGGTATCTGTGCCAAGGAATAATATCCCAGTGAGCTAGTCCCTGGTCGTTAACGAGGGTTACAACCGTAGAACACGAATTAGCGATAATATTCTTCGGGAAAGGCGCGCGGTTACGTCACGGCCCCGCGACAACCGAAAGGAAGAGAGACCTAGAAAGGTCGGCCGTCCGGTTGGGAGAGGCGGAAGGAGGATCATAATTTCTATGATTGCGGCTCTAATAACACGGGATGCTTCCACGAAGGCTCTGAGGCTGGGCTGGACCAGACACATCCGTGTGCCTCGATTCTCCGCAGCTGGTGAACGGGGATATCTCGGTGTAATTAGCTCCGCGAAAATTTCTCTCGAATAACTGTCTTAACCCCTAAGCTACACTTTGGAAAAATGTCCTGATAAAGACGTAGAGGGGATTTTGTTTAGGGCAACAATGAGTAGCTGAGACACGAAGTAGAAGAAACACCAGGTGGTTTGAAATCTTGAACGGCGGGGACCGGGTCAGTTTAGACATTTAGTCATTCGTTTTCTGCTGATGAATCCCAATTAAAAGTTGTGCAGTTTCGAGGAATGAGAAGATCAATGGGTTTAGATAAAATACTATTGAAAACATATCTCAAAGATTCTCAAAGAGAATTGATTTTTAAGAACAATAGTGATCACTAGCCGCCAGAAACAGAGGGATCGGCTTCTGCGGGTCCCGGGTAAGTTTAGACCCAGCCTTTTAAAGGCATCAGCTGGTAATTCGTTCCCTGGTGACGAATCCCAATTAAAAGTTGTGTAATTAGATGCAACAATAAGATCAATGGGTTTAGATAAAATACTATTGAAAATATCTCAAAGAGAATTGACTTTCGAGAACAATAGTGATCGCTGGAGACCAGAAGCAAAAGGGAATCGGCATCTGCGGGTCCCGGGTCAGTTTAGACCCAGTCCTTTGAAGGCATCACTTGGTCATTCATTTTGTGCTGATGAAATAAGAATCAAATAAGAAAAAAAGTATAAGAATTGATTTTCAAGAACAATAGTAATCACTAGCCGCCAGAAGCAGAGGGATCGGCTTTTGCAGGTCCCGGGTCAGTTTAGACCCAGCCTTTTGAAGGCATCATCTGGTAATTCGTTTCCTGGTGACGAATCCCAATTAAAAGTTGTGTAATTAGGTGCAACAAGAAGATCAATGGGTTTAGATAAAATACTATTGAAAATATCTCAAAGAGAATTGACTTTCGAGAACAATAGTGATCGCTGGTGATCAGAAGCAAAAGGGAATCGGCATCTGCGGGTCCCGGTTAAGCCGAACTGTCAAACGCTGTCACCGGAGCAGGTCCGAGGGTTAAATATCGATTGTACACCGTCAACAAATGACTAAAATGCGCGGCCGCGCGTGCGGACGACCTCGATCCTCGTTTTTTCCCCCCGTCGAATTTTAAATCGATAAAGAAGAATACGGTCGGCGGTGGACGAAGGAGGTTGACGAGCGGCGGAACGAGAGGAGTGCGACTCCGAAAAAGCGATCCTTTGTCGGTGTTGTCCTTTAAATCGGTTTAAAGGGACCACCGACGGGCCCGGCTGATTAATAGTCCTCTCCCAGCCCGGCGGAGCCGGTCTCGATGACGAATCGTGAATGGTGCGTGGACAGCCGGCAAAAATGTCTGTTCACACTGTTCGGTAAGCTTCCGGATTATGATCGTCATTGACGGACGCATTCTTCTAACCCGCGGCCCTCGAACTCGGTCCTCAAGCTCCTCAACAACAGCTCATACATCTAACCGACACATGAACGGCACAACATCAAAACATCTGAAAAAACTTTTTAATACTCTGAAATTTCAATGCGAAATCCGCATTTTTCCGATTTTTTCAGGGTTCTTGATTTTTCACAGCCAGGATTTTGAACCTAAAAATCCGAAAAAATTCGGGAACAATATTTGTACCTATACAGTAATGCTCTAGGAATATAAATGGCGTCGCTCTGAAATTTCAATGCAAAATCCGCATTTTTCCGATTTTTTCAGGGTTCTTGATTTTTCACAACCAGGATTTTGAACCTAAAAATCCGAAAAAATTTGTGGACAATATTTATACCTATACAGTGATACTCTAGGATTATAAATGACGTCGCCCTGAAATTTCAAAGCAAAATCCGCATTTTTCCGATTTTTCTCGAGGTTCTTGGTTTTTCACAACCAGGATTTTGAACCTAAAAATCCGAAAAAATTTGTGGACAATATTTATACCTATACAGTGATACTCTAGGATTATAAATGGCGTCCCTCTGTAATTTCAAAGCAAAACCCGCATTTTTCCGATTTTTCTCGAGGTTCTTGATTTTTCACAACCAGGATTTTGAACCTAAAAATCCGAAAAAATTCGTGGACAATGTTTGTACTTATACAGTGATATTCTAGGAATAGAAATGGCGTCGTCCTGAAATTTCAATGCGAAATCCGCATTTTTCCGATTTTTCCCGAGGTTTTTGATTTCTCACGACCAGGAAGTTCAACGTAAAAATCTAAATTAATTATGGTATATGTGTCTGGGTGTTTGACATCTGTCTGATTTTTTTTTCGGAATTTTTGCACATAAAAATTGTACCTGCAAGGGTGTTCTCGCGCATCCTCGATTCCCGACGCGCAAATGAGTCAAGGGTCATGTTTGCAGTCGCCAACGCAGGAGATTAGGGTACTCACAGACTACGTCCCGGCGCCCGAGGAGTCGACGTTGCACGCGTACCTCGGCGACAAGACGGATTCGATGCGAACAATGTCTCGAGATGCCACCGCAGAGTAATTTTCCAGCAAATAGGTTTACACAGGAGAGGTGGAAGGGTGTGTTGGAGGTTCTCGTCCATAGTATTCGCCGTATAGTTACGAGGCGAGATACAGCTGTAGCCCGCCCCGAGGTGAATGCACCTCGCGTACCCACGGGCAATCGTTGCCGTGGCCATTATTCTCAATTACCATCGGCTGTCCCGACCATCTCGTGACCGCGCTTAGCCCCCGTGCCCCCCTATCCCCGATCCTCGAGTTTTTCGTGGTAAATCTCGTGAAAACAAAACCGCGCGCGAGAACGAGCGAAGAGGAACGAACGAAAGACGGATTTCCTGGGCCGGCAATTAAGATCTCCGAAGGGGCTCACGGTTCTCGTCGCGGTGGAAACGACAAGATACTAATATCGACGCGGGTCTATAATAACGAGTACTGTTCCCGGAATTCGGGCAGCTACTAACGAAAAAAAAGAAGAGAGAGAGAGAGAAGCTAAGCACACCGTCGACGGTGGATTTCTATGGGAGGGGAGAAGACCCCGGCCCTGTAATTTCAGGCCCGTAATGGGGACCCAGTCTCACAATTAGACCTTCCTGCACCTCGGCGTCTTCCTTTCTTTCCACGACACGGTCCCCTTGTCCGTCGCAGGAGGCATTTTTCTTCCATGTCGAGGAGTTCCATCGAAATCGCCGCATCAAACCACGGAACGAATAAAACCGCCGTCGCGACGCATAAAAACCGTCTCTTCTATACGCCGCTGAGGCCAACCGCGGCTCCGGGGACATAACCGTGTCTGCAAATAAGTGACGTCGCTCGTATCTTCGAAAATATCTTTTGAAAAATTAGTAAATGGATCGGCGAGTGGTTCTAGACGTGATCGGTCCTACAGTTGCACAGTTTCACTGTTGCATAGTTGTAAAGTTGTTTAATTGTATAGTTGAGTTGATAAATGAATCAGTGAGTGGTTCTAAACATGATCAGTTGTATAGATGTATTGTTGTGTAGTTGTATATTTGATAAAATCATGTTCTAAATAATTGATACATAAATCATTGAATGGTTCTAAACATGATCAGTTGCATAGTTGTATAGCTGGTAAAACCATGTTCCAAAAAATTCATTCATAAATCAGTGAATGGTTCTAAACATGATCAGTTGTATAGTTGTATAGTTGACACAATCATGTTCTAAAAAATTGATATATAAGTCATTCAATGGTTCTAAACATGATCAGTTGCATAGTTGTATAGCTGGTGAAATCATGTTCAAAAAGATTCATTCATAGATCAGCGAATGATTCTAAACATGATCAGTTGTATATTTGTATAGTTGATAAAATCATGTGCTAAAAAATTGACACATAAATCATTGAATGTTTCTGAACATGATGAGTTATATAGTTATGTAGTTGATAAAATTGTGTTCTAAAAAATTCATTCATAAATCGTTGAATGGTTCTAAACATAATCAGTTGCATAGTTGTACAGTTGATTAAATCATTTGATAAAATCACTTGATAAAATCATCTGAAAAAATCATTTGATAAAATAATTTGATAAAATCATTTGAATAAATCATTTGAAAAAATTATTTAATAAAATCATTTGAAAAAATCATTTGATAACATCATTTGAATAAATCATTTGAAACTTTCATTTGATAAGAAATTGATAAAAATGTGCCAGATAGAGCATCATGAAACGAACGTATCTCAGAGCATTGTATAGTTTCATTCTACAGTTTCTCGGCATAGTATTCGCCCGTTCATGAACGAGAGGAACGCGGGCCGGCTGCACGCCGAAGCGCTCTCGTCCTTGTCCCAGGCTGGATTCGTCCTAGAAGACGATGACGCTGCATGACTCGCCGAATCGTTTCTCATCCTCCGGTCTTCCTCTTTACCCTGAAGAACCCTTCGAGCGTAATTACATAGTGGTTTAGCGATGCCGCAGCAAAGAACGGCCGCTTTCGACGTGTAAACCAACGGCTAATGACTAATCGGGGCCCGATCGGCCTAACGCCGCACGATAGATTCTTCGATACCATTAACGTGACTCTAACAAGCTCCGAAAAATCAATTTTCTTTTTGCCACACTGCCTACCGAAACTGGACTGGCCTTCGGCAAACCTCTCACCGAAAACCCGTACTTGTTCTACTTGGCTAATGAACTTGTTTCACCTGTACGCTCCTAGTTGCCTCGCGGGAAAAATTTTCTGGCAGTCTGTGCGCTGTTAAAATATTCTTCGGGAATTAATTTTCCCATTTGCGTGCTGCAGGTTGTCAGGAAAAATTTTTCAGATAGCTTGTGCACTGTTAAAATGTTCTTTAAGATTTAATTGTCCCACTTATACGCTGCTGATTGTGAGGATAAAATTTTAATCAGTCTGTGCACTGTTAAAATATTGTTTACAATTTAATTGCTCTTCTTGTACGCTGCTGGTTCTCAGGAAAATTTTTTAATCAGTCTGTGCACTGTTAAAATATTGTTTACGATTTAATTGTTCTTCTTATACGCTGCTGGTCGATCAGGAAAAATTTTTCACACAGTCTGTGCACTGTTAAAATATTTTTCAAGATTTAATTCTTCCCCTTGTATGCTGCTGATTGTCACGAAAAATTTTTCACACAGTCTATGCACTGTTAAAATATTCTTCAACATTTAATTGTGCCACTTTTATGCTGCTGGTTCTCAGGAAAAATTTTTAATCAGTCCGTGCACTGTTAAAATATTCTTCAAGATTTAATTTTGCCTTGTGTGCGCTGCTGGACTCGCAGGAAAACTCTTTCTACAGCTTGTGCACTGCTGTTATATTCATTGAGATTTATAAAATATTTTTCACTCAAGTTATCTTGAACTTAATAGTTTCCGATTTAGGAATTCCGCGAAAGTTCAGCCGGAACGAACCGGCGATTTCCTCGGCGCGAAAGTGGAAAAGAATCGTTCGAGTGCAATCGATTGGTCGCAGTGCAGTTCTCGCGGGTGGTTGATCGGGAGAGCGTTGCACGTTGCACGCACTCACGCACGGTAGTATTCGTGCAGGACGTTCTCGAACGTGGAATTAACGGTATACGGTTGGGACGCGATTGGTACGCGAGATGCTGAGTAGAACGAGAGAGAGAGAGAGAAGGAACAAGGCGGACGGGAAGAAACGGGAAGATAATTACCGACGTGAAAGGGATGGGGATACGGAAAGCTGGGTCTTAGATAGCAAGCTTGAAAAATGGGAGCGATAGAGACCATGCGGGCAGCTATATAACGATGCACGCTATCGCGGCCGAACGAGCTGGAATTATTGTGGTCCAGAAAGTGAACGTCGTCGATTCATGCAGTTGCGCATCGTGGATTTCATCTAAATTGGTTAAAATTGCTGGGAAAAAGGTTGTACACGCTGAAAATCAAAGATCACATTCTCCGATTTGGCCACATAAAAAGTTTTAAAATCTTGTCCCATAAAAATTCGAGACACCGTGAAAACATCGAAGAGTCTCCGGACCAGTTCTATATTTTACAATGATCGAAATTATAAAAATTCATTCGTGGAAAATAATGGAATGAATTTCTTTATCCAAGCAGATGTTATATTGATAATTATGGATAATCTTAATCCCAACAAAAACATTCTGTAAACAGGAGCCAAGTTCTTGTGGCCGTAAAAAGTTGTGAGATCAAACAAAATGCGGCCAAGTTCGTTAGCTTAGAAATACATCTTGCAATACTGAAAAAAGCGTTTGTAAAAATTAGTTTATAAGAACGCTGTTTAATTTTTAAAGAGTTACATGGAGGGCTAAATTATTAAAACTTGGCCGCTACCAAACATCTTTTATGGCCATTGGTTTAAAAAGTAACGGCCAAGTTTGAATAACTTAGCCCTCCATGTAACTCTTTAAAAATTAAATAGCGTTCTTTTAAACTAATTTTTACAAACGCTTTTCTCAGTATTGCAACATGTATTTCTAAGCTAACGAACTTGGCCGCATTTTGTTTGATCTCACAACTTTTTACGGCCACAAGAACTTGGCTCCTGTTTACAAAATGTTTTTGTTGGGATTTCATCACTTTTTGTTGAATCGAAGATTAACACTCTGACGGCGACGCCCGGCTCCGTTTGCCCTCTCCGCTATAGGCGATGCTGGGTGCAGTTTCTTTTGTTTACGTTAGAGCGATTGTTTTTTCCATCAGTATCTGTTGCGACCTCGAAGCTAATAAAACGTATACTTATGTACTTATATATATGTTATGCTGCTATGTTCAATCCTACGTACCTATTCCGTAATGTTTTTCTCAATACAACCCTTTTAAGGTGTAAAATTTCAAACTTTGATAATTATTCCTTTGAGTGTTTGTTATGGTGGACCTATGTACCAAATTTCAAGCTTGTAGGTCAATGGGAAGTACCCAAAAGGTTTTAATGATCCGTCAGTCAGTCAGTGACAAATTTAGCGATTTTTGAGGTCCTATATCTCGGAACCTACTAATGTTGGAACATTAATGTTTTGTCAATATTGAGACATGATAGCATTTAACAAGTGTACGAAATTACATCTCTCCATCTGCCTCCAGTGCCGAGTTATAAGCCTCTAAAAAACGGCGAAGTTGTTTCGTGTAAAAGGTGGTAGTGCAAGAACTTGGCTGGTGCACTACCGTGCACCTAGATAATCTTACAATTAGACTCGCCCTTTTTATAAGGCCACATTTACCAGGTACTTTCAATGCTTCGTAGGTTCAGTGTTAATCCGTAGGTGACCTCAGAATCAAAACGTCTTCGCGTCTGCTCGAACCAATACACTCGGCCGCGGGATAGACGCCATAAACGTAAACACCGGTCTCTCGCCGGGCCCCGCAACGACCGCCGCGCCGGTTCGTTAAATGATTGCCCGGAGGTAATCGGTCCTCGCCAGAAGGACAATGAGATATCCGGCCGCGGATCCTTTGCTTCGTTTACGGGGACCCGATCGCTCCGCAAAATTGCACCGAAATTTCGCGGGTACCCAGAACTGTTTCCCCGGTTTAACGATCTACCGGTTTCAGGGAAACTCGCGTCTGGTAATTATATTTACTTTGAGGAACACCGACTCTCTCGTCCTTGACATATAGTAGTACAGTATCCCCTACTTATACCCGCATTAAAGTCACTGAAAATTTAATAAACTCTTTAATGGAAACCGCGAAGCTAGAACAGTGCAGATTTACGTCACTTTAGCTTTCTTATCAGTAGACCGTGGACTTTTATGCGAAATAAAAAATGTTCGCATTGATTGCAGGACACAGGACCCAAATAAAAATTGCATTCTCCTCATTCATCATTGTATTCATTATCAATAAATATTTACGGGTCCATTTTTGTCATAAATGAATAAAATCCGCGCAGTATTAGTTTCAACTTAATAGAATAATTAAAAGAAGAATACAATTTTCATTTGGGTCCTGTATCCTGCAACCAATGCGAACATTCTTCATTTCGCATAAAAATCCGCAGTATATTCGTCAATTTTATTAAAAAAAAGTATCGAAAAATAACTGTTTACCTTGTTATCTCATCGATCTTTTACATCTCTATCAATTTCCCATCGATGTACAGATTCAGTTCGTGAAATGAGGGACGGATGAGAGTTAAACAAGGTCTCGAATCAATTTTGAAAATTTTTAAACAATTCCACCATCGACTTAGGATCGACTAAGACAGTTTATGCAAATTTTGTCGCCTGTGTCGCCCGTCAATTTCTAGGTGTTGGGTATTTCGGACCAGTTGGTGTGTTACTCCGGGAGGTTCTCAAGCACGGGGCCGGTTGTGGGAGCATCGGGGACCGTCGGGGACCATCCGATCGGTATCTCCGATCGCTGGTAGCCCCGACATGCTCGTACGGCAACGTGGATTCGCGTGAACGTCGGATAACGGGACACCGGCACCACGGGGAACGAGAATCAGCACGCGTGGCAGAAGGACGTCAGTGTGTCGATCGCGGACAGGACTACGACTTCAGGAAGAGATCCCCGGAGAGGATCAAGTATCGCGACGCGTGTTTTCTCCTTTCTCTTCTTGCCAAGGGACCGAGGGCGACGACAGCTTTACGGCGCCACTGTGCTCCGGAACCGGAAAAACGCGAGCGAAATTCATCGCGTCGGGACTACTCCGTGTGTGCGCTCGTGTCAGCCGATCGTATGCGGCAACGGTTCTTCGGCTTTACGAGCTCGATGATCGTTTTCTTACGATCGAAGAACCGGTCAAAATTGAGCATGTGCTTGATAAATCGCGGAACGCAACTGTCCTTCCCGGGAACGGGAGACCATTGGAAATTAACCCTCCGGGAGCGAATGGTTTCCACGATTGCGGAGGTCGCAATCACATTAACGTTGCTGGAGACCATTCACAGCTTCATTAATCTTTTAAACGTATTTTTTGTAGATGCACTACTCATTTATGGTCTGAATGTAATATTCATTCCACTGTGAATCACTGTATGGCGATTTTTATTGTCTTCTTCATTTCAACGTCGCCTTCGGGAAATTCTTCGTCTTCTTCTTAACCCTGTTGCGTCAAATATTATGTTACAAACAAAAAACTTCAATTTTTATTTCAATTTCTTTTTAATATTGGCGATTTTAATTCTTATTTCAACATTAGTGTTCTCTATTTTTATTTCGACATTAATAACTCCAATTTTTGTTTCAACGTTAGGGATTTCAATTGTTTTTTTTAATATTGGTGATCTCAATTTTTATTTCAACAGTGGTGTTCTCTATTTTTTTTCAACATTAACGATTCAAATTTTCATTTCAACACTGTTGTTCTCTATTTTTATTTGAACAGTGGTGTTCTCTATTTTTATTTCGACATTAACGATTCCAATTTTTATCTGGACATTCGTGATCTCAATTTTTATTTCAACAGTGGTGTTCTCTATTTTTTTCAACATTAACGATTCGAACTTCGATTTCAACATTGGTGTTCTCTATTTTTATTTCAACATTAACGATTCTAACTTCTATTTCAACATTGGTGTTCTCTATTTTTATTTCAACATTGGTGTTCCCTATTTTTATTTCAACATTGGTGTACTCTATTTTTATTTCAACATTGGTGTACTCTATTTTTATTTCAACATTGGTGTTCTCTATTTTTATTTGAACAGTGGTGATTTCAATTTTTATTTGAATATCGATGATCTCAATTTTTATTTGGACAGTGGTATTCGCTATTTTTTTTCAACATTGATGTTCTCTATTTTTACTTCATCATTGGTGATCTCTATTTTTGTTCCAACATTGGTGTTCTCTATTTTTATTTCAACATTAACGATTCTAACTTCTATTTCAACATTGGTGTTCTTTATTTTTATTTCAACATTGTTGTACTCTATTTTTATTTCAACATTGGTGTTCTCTATTTTTATTTGAACAGTGGTGATTTCAATTTTTATTTGAATATCGATGATCTCAATTTTTATTTAGACAGTGGTGTTCGCTATTTTTTTTTCAACATTGATGTTCTCTATTTTTACTTCATCATTGGTGATCTCTATTTTTATTCCAACATTGGTGTTCTCTATTTTTATTTCAACATTGATTACGAACTTTTTCGAAGAGGATCCAGCAATCCCTGGTGAAATCCCTTTTTTCCAAAAAGCCAGCCAGTGGGATCCAGCGAAAGGATCGCGTGCAGTCTCGCTCTCGCGCGATTATCGATCGACTGGAGCATCCGCGCGCGTCTCGGCCGCGTTTAAATCATCGCGCGGTTTTAAATCGAGCGTCGCCGGGCCTTGGCGGGCCGCGGTAACGAGTCGGACACACTGGTCGGAAAGCGAGAAATTAATTTCGCAGCACGAGAGGGCCGGTGTACGAGCTAACGAGCCACAAGGCTCTTCGAGTTAAACGCGGACGATCCGCGCGTTGGACATCGTCGCGCGTTGGATGAAGATATTGCGTGGATTACACGCGTGTTCAAGCGGAGAATATCAAGCAGGTAGAAAGAGAGAGAGTGAGAGAGAGAGAGAGAGACTCGGGCCCTAGAAAGGTACATGAAGGGACTGAAAGAAAACGGAGAAAGCTCGACACACACACACACACCATGAAACGAGACACACGTTAACGTCCGAGTCGCGGAGAGACCGACTAATTGCGCACGGAGCCGTGTAATTTGTAGATTCCGCGTAACAAAGCTACGCCGCGGTGGATTATATCAATTAGAGACTGATGCGCGCGCGAAGAGAATGGACGCGTGAAAACGGGAAAGGGAAGCCTCGTGAAAAGAGTGAAGATTAGGGTGGGGAGGTATAGAAGGATGCTAGCTTGTACACCTGGTCGTAACGAGTGTTAAGCGTTACCGGTGCTAAAAGGACTACCCCGCTTTGCGAGAGGATACGCGACCGGGAAGCTAATTATAATAATCCCGGGGAGATGGGGCTCCGGGCTTCCTCTTCCCGAAGGGGATCTGGGACGAGTGATCTAGATGTTGGAAATTTTATCTGCTGATTAGAGAGGTTTCACGGAGAGACACGCTTATTTGCATTCAGGTATTGTTCTCTAATCGATTCCATTGGGAGAAATTGTTTTTGGGGTTTTATTAAGACAAAAACAGACAAACTAATTATTCGAAAATTTTTTGATGGCAATAGCTAACTTTGAATTAGTTTTTACATATTTTTATATTGTCTATCTGGAAGAGGATTGGCCCTACAATCACTCATGCAATTATTACGATGATTTCATTTACTAAAATACTTCAAATTAATCCTTCGCAGTCGGAGCTATCCTAATTTGAAAATCAAACATTTCTTCCGACCTGGAATAATTCGTAAACGTAATTGATTAGATATCAATGTGTCTTATATTTTTTTCCAAAATTTTATTTCACGTAATAACGTCAGAAAAAATGTTCGAGTCCCTACTTGATCCAGTAGAAAATTGTTATAGTAAGTGAAACAACCCTTAACTTCGTAGTCGATTTTCCGGAACTGTGTAGAAGATATCGAAATGAATCAAACTGCATATGATAGATCCATATTATGGCTACAACACAAATTTTTTTTCCAAAATTTCATTTCACGTAATAACGTCACGAAAATTTCCAAGTTCGTACTTCGACTAGCAGGAAATTGTGAATCATGAGTGAAGCAACTCCTTACTTTGTAAGTGATTTTCTTAAAATCGGTACAATATATCGAAATTAATCAAACTGCATATGATAGATGCACATTATGGCTGCAACATATATTTTTTCCAAAATTTTATTTCACGTAATAACGCCAGAAAAAATTTTCAAGTCCCTACTTGATCCAGCAGAAAATTGTTATAATAAGTGAAACAACCCTTAACTTCGTGGTCGATTTTCTGAAACTGCGTAGAAGATATCGAAATGAAACAAAGTGCATACGGTAGATGCATACTCTGGCTATGACGTAGAGGTTTCTACATTAATTTTCGACACGAATCGCATATAAAACAAGATACCAATATGTCTAAAAATGTAAACGTGAATGATAGTGTTCGACTAATTAATACAATGTGGATTTGCGTAAACATGCACAACAATTGTTGCGCAATATGCTTGATCGTGTAAAACATAGAGTTCCACGGAATTTAATACTATTTTTATCTATTTTGAAAAGCTACAAATGCTATTACATAAATTGCATAAACATCCGCAGTCCAGTAAGCCCATATCGCAGCGTGCAGAAAATTACATCCCCACGAATTTATCGAATTTCATTAATACGCACTATCATTGCTGTCTATCTGTCGACTAGCGTGCATTAAAGTCAAATTACTATTATTAATAGGTGTCTGCGTGTATGTGTAAGCTGTCGCGGCGCGCTCGTAAATGTTTAGAAAAATAAACGGTGTAGATAGCGGGTTCTTACCGTAACCGGGCAAGAAATTAATGACTCGAGAAAAAAATTGCTCTGCCTTTGGCGCGGCGAGATTATAGATCTAGTTTTTTACTGGGATTTTACCTGAAGAATGTACAGGGCACTGATAGCATTGCATAAACCAGAAAGAGTGGAATTATTGAACCAACCCCTAAGTGGGACCAGAACCAGGCAGGGTAGTGACAATTTCGCCAATTTACTCGTGTAGAAAAATCCTGTAAAAAATTGCCCACGTGTCTAACACACAGATACACACACCACAATTAATTTGGATGTTTAAGTAAAAATCCTGGCGGTAGAAAATCAAAGATCTTGGAAAAATGCAGATTTCGTTCGGAAGTTTAAGAGCGACGTCCTTCATATTCTTGCAATAGCAGTGGATAGGTGTAGGAATTTGTTCACGAATGTTTCCAGATTTTTTCTCGCAGGCTGGATCTCGGGATCGATGCATTAACGTCGATCGTCGGGGTCGCTGTTGGCAGAAAAAGTCGAACGGTAATAATCTCGGAGAAGAAGAAGAAGAAGAAGACGAAGAAGAAGGGAGGGGGCGAGATGCCACCGGATATTGAAACGGAGGGAACGCGCAAAAAGAAGGAACCCGAAGGGGGTGGGTAGGGGGATGAGGCTCCGCGTGTCTCGAACGACAGTCGTTACGCGAATGAACCAATAATGAGTTAAATGCAATTAGGCTGGCTGGGCCCGGTACGGGCCCGTCGCCGTCGTCGAGCGTGCCCGGGCGTGAGAATGAAATATTATAATTCATTTGGCGCCCCCGGGCTTTGGCAGGATGCATTACCCATTCCGCTAAGCGCGATACCGCTGAAAACGGCTCGTCCCTCGCGAGAGCGAACGAATGACCTCAGATGAATATCGGTTAATAGCTTTTTTCGGCCGAGGTTTCATCGCGGGGAATAGGAGGGGAGAGGGGGGGCAACCATGACGCGCGCGCGCGCGAGCCAGCCAACAGAAGAAACGGAAAAAGGAGAGTCGAGAGGACTGCGACTGGTTCGACTGTTCCTCTGCTTCCTTTTGCAGCGTCCCCTTCCTATGCACTGGCCCAAATCCTAGCGAATAATCGGCTCGGGATCGAGACCTTGGTGATTTTTTATGGGCCCTACCTGCATACGGGCTGTCTAGCCTGTAGACTCTAGAGCTAACTAGTTTGTCCTCTTCATTTTCGTTCTCGGAGCTGGTTCGGGACCGGAGCTGTGCTGTTATTGAATTATTCGACGGATTATCATCGCGTGGTATTTTATTAACCCTTACAAGGAAGGGACCCCGACTTCGATTGTGATAATTTTTTTGTGAGATGATGGTACATGGCTCCTTAATTATGTATGCAAAATATTAGGTGTAGTTACTCAATAGTTTTAAAGATATGAACAATTGAACTTCGAAAGCTTGAGCTGCAAATCATGGTATATGAACAAGGTATGAAACTTTAATTGTTTATATCTTTGAAACTGTTGAGTAACTGCATCTAATATTTTGCATACATCATTAGGGATACATATACCATCGTCTCACAAAAAATTATCAAAATCAAAGTCGGACACTTGGGGTCCTTCCCTTGTTAGTATTCATTCTTTCTTCAAAGATTGCAATCTGCATATTTAGTGTTAACGGACATTCTCATTGTATTCACTTGTATTATTATTGCTTTCTTATTGTATTATTACTAGACTGCGGATCTTTATGCAAAATAAAAAACGTTTGCACTGATTGCAAGATACAGGATTGAAATAAAAATTTCTTTCTTCGTTTAATTATCTGATTAAGCTGAAATCAATACGCTGATGTCTTTAAATCTTATTAATATGTCCACTGCTTGAAATTGTGCTTACCCATTTTTCGTATCCGCTTTTATTATTCCTGTAAAGCTAAGTAAACTCGGAAGAAGAAAAAAGTTCCGCAGTCTAGGGATCACCCTCTAGAATCCGTTCGATTTCCGCGACGTATTCGAATACCGGTGGTATCCGCCAGTGAAAGTCAAGTCTCTCGTTGGCATAGCTCTGGAACGGAAGAACGATTTCTCGGCACGTTTGTCACGCTCGTGGTTAGTTCTAAGGGAGGGTCGACGAGGTGGCTCGTATAGTCCCGGTAATTAGACGGGTTGGCAGGCTGGCTTCCAAAACGGGCTACGTCCGGTACCATTGCTAATGAAAGGGAGTGACTAATGACCGATTATTAATATTGCCGAGTGATCTCGATCGTGCACCTAGCACGATAATAACTCCGCGGCGATATCCGCCTGCTGCGTGACGGTTAATTAGAGGGGTCAGAGGGGAGAGGACCGTCTGGCTCGTCCTGTCGAACATCCTCGCAATCCTCCTGCGCAGCCATAATCTCCAATCGAATCTGATCACCGGAATCATTGGAAACTGCTGTCACTAGAATTTCTGCATTGAGCACATTATACAGGGTCATCCGTTTTTAAACCGCCAAACGTTAACCAGCTGTAAAGGACCCCAAATAGAACAACTTTTACTCCTATCACTTTTTTTGTTTCGGCCCCTTGATTTCCAGATAATTGCAAAAAATCATCATTTTTTTGAGTTTACATAAAATTAAATATCCCAGGACTCCAATGATAAATCTTGATGGTTTTTCCTTTGTTTAGTTTAAAATAAGTAGGGGCATCATTTTTATTCAATAAACTTTTTTGTATGATCTTCGGATCGTGGTTTTTTTGGCGTGGGGCACACCGCCACTTTCCAACTTATTTCTTTCAGGCTCCACGGTGTGCCCCACGCCAAAAAAACCATGACCCGAAGGTCATACAAAAAAGTTTATTTAATAAAAAAGATGCCCCTACTTATTGTAAACTAAACAAAGGAAAAACCATCAAGATTCATCATTAGAGTCCTGAGATATTTAATTTTATGTAAACTCAAAAAATTATGGTTCTTTTGCAATTATCTGGAAATCAAGGCCGAAACAAAAAAAGTGATAGGGGTAAAAGTTGTTCCATTTGGGGTCCTCTACAGCTGGTTAACGTTTGGCCGTTTAAAAACGGATGACCCTGTATGTATTAACCCTTAGCACTCGAGTGGTATCTAATCAATATATACTGCGAATCTTTATGCATTTATGGTTCATAAAAATTTGCAAAAATGCTGGAGCATAAAATTCAACAGAATTTAATACGAGTTTTATTTATTTCAGATCTACGAATGCTATTACCAATGAAAATCGAATTTTATTCAGTACCACTTTCTTAAAATTTGTCATTTTCACATTCTGTAGTGAACTAAGCGCTCTAGCTTTCGAAAAAAGTTTGAATCGCATAGTCCAATATTAAAAAGATTATCGCGTTTTTTAGAGCGTCCGAATATTAATGGGACTATATGTGAACCGCGTGTGATCTTCCTGCCGAAAGATAATTAACATTATTTCAAATTGCCCCCCAAAAAAAGTACAGAGAAGTCTCGATACAAGAACAACTCTGGGTGGGGGTCGCGTGTTTTTCCTAGATCAAGGCTTTGCGAGAAGTACAGGTATGTGAACCGTGTGTGATCCGGTTACCGTTGTGTACACGATGTCTAGATGTTCGTCCTGGGGATCGCGGCAGGACATAAAACGGATCGGCTAGAGAATAGGATGGGGGGGGGGTGGTAAAGGAGTTCGGGTAAAGGGTGCGCAGCGACATTAAAGCGGTCGATACTAAATCTCTCGGTTTAATTATAAGCTTTCTCGCTCGCACGCGAACAAGAAGAATAGATACGTGACCTGTCTCTCGCAGAATGAATTAGTCGTTTTCTCGACAGGGACGATGAGATGCTGGCGGAGGAGGACGCCGAGGGGTGGACCATTCGTAGAGCAGTCTCTCTCGCATCGCGCGAGCATCGGCTCATTAATCTCCCGCGGTAATTGCGACCATATTCCGACGGAGAGCGGTTAAGACTCTCTTCTCGGCCGCTTCTCCTCCTCCTCCTCCTCCTACTTCTTCTTCTTCTGCTTCTTCATCTTCTTCAGGCTTCTTCCACGTCATCTGGAGAGAGAGAAAAAAAAGAGGAGCAAGGGAGAGAGGGACTCTCGATACCTGTCCGTCAGTCGATTGCCAATATAACGGCGAAGACCGAAACTCTCCCAGTTGGTTTTTAACTTTTCATCCAGTCGATTTTCGCACGCCTCGGTACCGACAGGTAGACGCTCCGGGATTGAACAGGTAGACGAGGTTCAACAGGTACGCGTGGGTAAATTGGCGAATTCGGACCTCGAATTCGGCGACAACGCGCACACAGGCTACGAATCCGGTAGCGGGTCCCCGACGACCCCCTCGGCCGCTTCTTAATTACGCTCACTCTCGCAAATTAATTATGAGCTTGCATATTATTCGAACGTCCGCCGAGCCGCTACCTTCGCTGCACCCCTCGCCCTCCGTCCCGCGACTCGCCATTAATTATCGATCGGCCCAACGATCCAGAGGGACCCTCGATCCGACGCTGAACGATCGACCCAAGCTCCGAAACTGACTGCAAATATCCCCGAAGAAGTTCTCAGCTTCAGGGTCGAATTCATAGGGGTTTCAGTGATTCTCAGCAATTCTTTAAAAATTCCAGCAACAGTCTTGTTCGTTTATCCTCGCAGCTCATTGATTCTCCAGCTTCTTTCGTTTTGCACTCCGCTAATGACAGTTAGTAGACAATCTTGTTTAACTATGTCCTCGCTGACGTGGATAGATCGTCGCTCGCTGGAAGAGAAATGATCATCGATCACGCAGTTATTTGCACTGGATAGAACACTCGGATTTCGTTTAAACTTTCCCAGCCAGCAGCCTCGGAACATCCAGCACCGCTCGCGACGGAGACTCTGCATGATGAAGAAGTTGTACAGGATGGATCAGTATTCTCTTTTAGCATGCGTAATTTTTTAGAAGCAACAGTAAATTTATATTTATCGCTGGCAGGCTGCTTCGACAAGTCTGCTTTCGTCTCGTTGGAATTTTGCGTCAGCTATACAGCAAATGGTGGTGAAGAATTCGGAACAAAATTCAAGGTTATGTGTGCGATGAAGTAGAACGTTCATGAATTTTTTCGTGATTTTTTACCGAGCAGAACGGAAGAAATAATTCAATACACCGTGCTCACCCCTGACGTGAAACTGCCCACAGAGGGGAAGTCTGCTTTCGTCTCGTTGGAATTTTGCGTCAGCTATACAGCAAATGGTGGTGAAGAATTCGGAACAAAATTCAAGGTCATGTGTGCGATGAAATAGAATGTTCATGAATTTTTTCGTGATTTTTTACCGAGCAGAATGGAAGAAATAATTCAATACACCGTGCTCATGCCTGACTTGAAACCGGCCACAGAGGGGAAAGATCGATTTGTTGATCTTCTTCGTCTAGTGGAAGTTTGGGGCATGAAGAGCTAGCAAAGATGACAAGGATGAGTCCGCGAAAGAGTGGCTATCAGACCAATGATGGAAGGAAATGTGTCGGAAGAGAGAAGGTGGATCGAAGATGGATCGCGGAAGGTGGTGGGGCTGGTAACGGGTTTCGGATCGATCCTATCCGTGCGTACCCGTAGATCGTCGAGGCTACTGATCGACTAGGCATCAAGGGATCGTTCGTCGCCGGTTGGTATCGCAGTCGGCTCTCTCGCTTTCTCTCTCGCAAGGCCCCGTAAGTGGGGCGTAAAGGAAAAGGATGCGGCGGCACCCTCCCCGTCGAGTTGCCCCGGGGGCCAGAACGAACGTTGCACCGAGGAGCGTAGACCCTAACAACGCAGCGTGAGGCGTTCCACACACAACTCAGAGGTTGTTGACATAAACGGTCCGGGACGTACAACGTTTTAATACAAAGTTCTTTACGATCGGGCCCCGGCATGGCCGGCCGGCCGGTCGGCGCGCGTGCTACCGCTTTGGCAGAGGAGCTCTCCTTCGCGACTGCTCCGGTCCCGGGAGAGCCCAGGGAACGGGCCCAGCGAACGTTTCTGTCTGGTGGGCCCCGCTCAGATTAGGCCCTGTGGTGCGTATACGCGGCCGCATAAATCCCGGCCCTCCCATAAATTGCGATACGGTAGCATTAAAGTGAAAATAATGTATGAAATTTGCCTTTTGATCATTTTGTCGGCCGGGGGGGCGAGCTCGCGCGCTCCCTATCGCCTGGCCCTTCCCTCCTGGCCGATCTGACGACTCATCTCTACCGGGACTACTCTCCCAGCAACCCCCGCGCGATCTCTGAAACTTTCACTAGGTAGAAACTCCAGATTTTTTATGGTTCTCTAGTGGGCGTGGCTTCGTCGCTCTTCGTTTCGACGAATAGTGCTCCTCGGGGCAATCTTAGCCCATGTTCTGCACATCACGACAACTCTTCATCGTGAATTGTCCTTCTCCTGAACACTATCTGATCTATTTGTACATGGTAGGCGTGGTCTGTCGCGAGTAGGCGTGGCTTCGTTGCTCTCAGCTATCAGTATCTAATAGGTAACTAATTGTACAATCTTCGCAGGTAATCCTCGTGATTTAGCTTCTATATTCTTCAGAATTCCAGTTCTGAAGTACACGATGATGCTTCACTCTCAATATTACTCTTCTCAGAGATATTATCTATTTCTACACAATAGGCGTGGTCTGTCGCGAGTAGGCGCGGCTTCGTTGCTCTCAGCTATCAGTATCTAATGGGTAACTAATTGGACAATCTTCGCAGATAATCCTCGTGATCTGGCTTCTATATTCTTCAGAATTCCAGTTCTGTACAGGATGATCCTTTACTCTCAATAGTACTCTTCTCAGAAATAGATGATCATCTATTTCTACACAATAGGCGTGGCCTGTCCCGAGTGGGCGTGACTTTGTGGAACAACATCTATATCTAATCATGCGAAAACCTAACGGTTCACTAATGGGGCGACTATTTCCGATCATCTGTCATCGAACGAATGATCTGCATGATCGACACCGGCCGCCGATTTTCTGCGAGGAGCCCATCCGGTGGGAGATATTGTTCCGGGATTACATGGCATTACTGTCGCGTGTAACACGCGGGCGGAATCGGGTAGGACGCATCTGCCGATAGCTGCGGCGAGTGAGGACCCGCCTAATCTCGCATCAGGCCCGGCGGGCCCGAACGTTCGCGGCTCCCGCTCGTGAGCTGGTTGTTCGTTCGTCCACCGCGACTTCCTCATCCTTGGCTACCCTCGGCGTTCATGAATTGCACCGAAGGAGACGCATCCTGCCTAGGTAGCCGCTACTTATTTGCCCCTAATTCCCATCCTGCGGCGTCGTGCCGGCCAGCCAGAAGATCGTCGAAAGCTGGGGCCCGACGCACATATAGTCGGCAGGCCAGCAGCGGCAGGCCGGATCACGGGAACGAAGCTCAAACAAGGAACACACCGGGGATAATAACAATTCCCGAAGGCTCTCATTCGGCTTAGGTGATTTATAAAACGGGTTTATCGGCGAGCCATCGAATTCATCGTTGCCCCGGCCCCGTACTCCGCAGCGAAACAGGTGGGGGAACTTATTGACACGCCTAACAAGCTACTCGCGCGCGCGGAATAACTGGCTGCTTCCGTGAGCCAGCCGGATTACCTAGACCGAGGGAGAAAACGCGACGAGCGTCGGAAAGCGGAATTTTTCTTACGGTTTTCTCGAAACCTGGCGAGCACACCAGGGAAAAACGAACAATCCGAAACAGGGGCGAGGAGCATCGACCGATTCAGCCAAAGGCGAAAATTCCAAGAGCCTCTCTCTTTCTTTCTCTCTCTCTCTGCCCCCGATGCTTCCAGTTTGCACGCGACCCGGCCCGGTGTAACCAAAATATATCCTCCGCATCTCGACGGTAATCGACGCGATGGTAATCACTGCGGATGTTTATGCAATTTGCAATTTTTGTAGACGAACTTTAAGAAACTCGAATCAAACAGAATGTCACTTTCCGTGGTAGAAGCCTTTTCAGACCTGGAATCAATTAAAATCGTACTGAATTCTCTCGTATTTTGTATCCCAGCATTTTCCGCATATTTTCACCGTCATTATTCGGAGGATCCAGGCTCTATCGACCGAATAGTCGCCAGACTAACCGAGAATTAGAGATTCCCCGCGAATTGAGCAATCTTCGTCCGAGTCTCCATCGAGAGCGACAAAGTCGCGCTATCAGGGACGATCTAGACATGTTTACGTGTATGATCGAGGTATACAGAGTGAGCTAACCTCATTGAGATGTTTTCTAGGTCCAATTGTATCACCCTGGAGGACGCTGATGGTCTGATCAGTATCAGTTAGGGCTCTAAATTACGGATCTGCGAGCCAGGTGCGAACGGAGGCGTTGCGCGAACTGGACCAAGGGAAATCGACGCGGGTCCGAGTATTTTCCAAGCGGATTTTCTGATAACTATCTCGAAACGATGAAGACGTAAAAATGAGGGAAAGAACCGAAGATTACCTAGCGGCAGTGACGCAGCTTCCCGCGCCGGGTCGTTGACTTTTGAAACAGTGTTGTATTCGCTGTCCCGCCACTTTTCTGCACGAATTATGCAAAACACGGCGAAACCAGCCGACTGATCGAGCCGAGACGGAGGATCGCCGTGCGACTGACTTTCTCGACGTGCTCGATGCGTGCAAGTAATACCACGCGAAGGGAGAGAGAGACGGGAGAGACGCTCTCCTCGCGGAGAACCACGAATATTCGCGTGCGGAACGTTTATCTACGCGGCGGCGTAACGCGAGCGTGACTAAGCCGCGATTGATTCGGTATGCGCTTAACCAGCATCGATAAACTGCTCGACGGTATAATAACGCAATGGAAGCCGCGTACCGCATAATTCACTTAGCCATATTAATTACGAGAGCAAGCGCGTAATCGGCCGATTTATCCGGACGACCGGCTTCGGACCGCGAGACGATCGAGAACTACATTTACGCTTTGTGCTAACGATTGGTTCGAACACACGCGAGCCATACTCGCGGAAAAATCGTCGAGAACTCCACCCCGAGAGGTAGACGATACTTTGGAATTTTTGTTGGGGAATCTGCTTGAAATTTTCCACATCGGTTCCTTTGAAATTTTTAGGAGAGTTTCACAGACTGTAGTAGCGCAAAGAACGATTTTTATTTGGCTCCGGAAGAAATTTATTCTGGAAATAGAAATATGTCTTTAGTTTGCAACCTCGAAGTAGGTGATCTTTTGAATTTTTTTTTGAGAAAATTGTGGGACCGTTTTTTTCGAAATTTTTGGGGTACATTGACGTATCATAGACGTAACAGAAACGATTTTTATTTGACTCCGAAAAACATTAATTCTGGGAATAAAAATATGTGTTCAGTGCATCAAAGCGACAACCTCATTTTGCACCCTTAGAATATAGATGATATTTCGGAATTCTTTTCGAGAAAACTACTCGACCGATTTTTTTGAAATTGTTAGGGCAGTTGGACATATCATAGACGCAACAGAAACGATTTTTATATGAGTCTGGAAGAAATCCATTCAGGAAATAAAAATATTATCATACATTGACATATAGACACGACAGAAACGCACCAAAAACGCATTCATTGTCGAAAGAAAAATGGTCGTGCGTCAAGAGTTGAAAAAGCCTGTCGCTTGAAACCTGACCAAATCCTCGGAAACACCCGATATAATTTTCCAAGAGGGTGTAGCAACCCTTATCAGGTCTCCCTGCGTGATATATTTGCTGGGCGCGCTTAAAGCCATAGTTTCCACGCACGTATGTCGAGATGGTATCATCGTCGGTATCTCGTATGTGATGCATAGTGGTTGGGTGGCGAGCAGCGAGGGTCGCGAGCGAGGTTCGCTTTCTCGAGGTTACTCGGAACAAGTTAATCATAGAGCAAATCGATTGCTCCGGCGGCTCTCTTCCAGCGATAACACCTAAAATCCAAGCATGAGCGGACAACACTTGTGCACACGTTCCCAGAAACCGTATATATTCCCTCTGATTTGCATTTTCATGAAATCCGCGGGCGTCCCGGTCGCGAGCGCGAATAACTCGGCGACGAACGATACCACGCGGCTGGTTCCCTCCGTCTCGTTTTCTCCGGTACGGCTGTTCGCCGTTGTCAGCTCGTTAAAGAACGTCGAGTACAGTTGTATAATTAATAGAAAAGTACAAGCGACAGCAGCATGTGCAGCGGACACAAAACGTACGCGGGCCTGAGAGATGACGGTGGCAGATAATCGTGGCAGGGTACACGGTCGCCTAGGTCGCTGGAAATTCGAGCGAGAGGGAAGCGAGTGCGAGCGAGTAACAAGCAAGTACAAGCGAGTGGAAGCGAGTGAAACGGTCGCGAGCGGAGGCGGAGGAGAAAACAGAACCTCCGAGAGGAATTGGAAGCTTGCAACATCGTGCGACGGTGCGTCGGGTGCGTGTGCGGGTACCATACGGTTCACCAGCGTACCCGCGCCGTGTACGTCCGCGAGTGCGTGACAAATAAATGCTCGCTGCCTTGCCAGCCGAACGGGAATTTGCATGCAGACGCATAATGCGCTCGAGAATCCCACGAACCCGCCAGACCGCGCTCTTTACCTTCTCCAGGGGCCTAGTTCTCAGCCTAGTTAGACGGCCCCAGTCCCTTCAGGATGCATCTTCAGTGTTTATAGATATTTAATTCTAAATGTAATAATTTCTTTCAAAGGTCTTATTCTCGAGGTGATTTAAAGCAACTTTCTCCTTTGCGAAAATCTTCTCCGACGCTTCGTGCAGCAGTTATCAACGAAAAACGCACCGACCAATCAGAGCGCGGCTACCTCGGCTCGCGCTGAGCCCGGCGCTGGCATTGGCGGACTCGGAATCCGATGCTCCCAAATTGGATCGCGTTTTTCGTTCATAACTCGTGAATAAAGCCTCGCAGAACATTTTCACAAAGGTAAAAGTAACTTCGAATGACCTCGGCAGTACCGTTCAAGGAAGTACGTTTTCGGAACACCCTGTATATATTATTAATCAGTGTACTAATCAGATCATCGCCGGGCAAATCTCCCGTCTTATGTTCGAGAGGCAGGATGTACCGGGCAATTACCGTAATTTTCATTGCGTCATCTCGCGGATGGAACGATCGTTATTACCGGTCGGAGGAACAACGCGACGAAAAAATAGGAGGGCGTCGGAGGAAAGGGGAAAAATGAAGAAGAGTGGAGAGAGGCCTGCATTCGTACACGGCCCGAAATGGAAGGCCGATAAAATGTAACTAGTTCGTCTGGTCGTAACTGACGGCCATTAAAGCCCGTATCTCGCGGCTCTTTACGGCCAGTTTGACGGACCGAGATTCGTACGCTTCTCTTCCCCTTCCTGACATTCCTCTCTGACTCCGGGACCTCACCAGGAACGTGTCAGCGAGATCCGAAAGGAGCCGTAAAAACTCGCGTAAAGATTCGCCGGGCATAATGTGTGTCGCCGTGCGCGAACTACCATGACCCTCTGTCGTAACAACCCCCATGAAACCCGGTACGGTGCCGGGTCTGCTGGGACCCGGGCGTCGAACCCCTTAGAAAACCCTTTATCCGAGGTTTCCTCGAATTGATCCTGCACCACTTCTTCGTGCACTATTTAATTTTACAATTACATCTTTCCATTTTCTTTGACACTAATTCTACCATCACTGGTAGCCAGATTAGGGGAATTTACCCTTGTCCCCTCTCTGATTAGTCACGTGACCGGGCGGAAGCGTGGGGGAACAGCGTCGTGGAAGGGGAAGGTGAAGTGAAAATGTTAACTGCCTTATAACTGCAGGCAACCTTTTCATGTCTCCTCGAAAGGGACAGCCGAGTGGTGGAGTGAGCCGCGCAGTTAGAAAGATTGAATTCATCCTAATTGATTTCTCGGAACGACAGGAAACAGAGCTCGCGAGAGAAGGTATCGATCGCGTGCGAGCGGGAATAGCTCCGACTTTGTTCGATAAAGAACAGCCCCTGCCCGAGTCGTTTGTAACGAGATTCAAAACCCCGTCGCGATTCGTTTCCCTCGCATGCGAGCGCCGATAAATCATCGATAAAATGCTGCGGAGCATTCTCGAATTGTAATTACTTCAGCCGGTGCGAGAGTTATTGCCACACGCATTATTCCGATCGGAGAGGATCTTTTTGGAAGGGAGAAAACCCTTTGAACACTCTTCTCGCGCTCTCCTGCTACCTGAATAATAAAATCTGGGGTTTAGGTCAACTCGAGGGCGCAACTATTCTTCATAACACTTTCACCTAAATAGTAAAAATTGGCCTTCAGATCAACTTGGGGGTGCAATCATTCTTCATAATACTTTCCTCAGCCTCCCCCTTCACCTAGAAGTAAAAATTAGCTTTCAGATCAAGTTGGGGGTGTAGTCATTCTTCATAATACTTTCCTCAGCCTCCTCCTCCACCCAAATAGTAAAAATTGGTCTTCAGATCAACTTGGGGGAGCAATCATTCTTCAGAACACCGTCATCAGCCTCCTGCTTCACCTAGAAGTAAAAATTAGCTTTCAGATCAACTTGGGTGTGCAATCATTCTCCGTAATCCTTTCCCCAGCCTCCTCCTCCACCTGAATAGTAAACATTGCTCTTCAGATCAACTTGGGGGAGCAATCATTCTTTAGAACACCGTCTTCCTTCAGCCAAACGTAAAAATTAGCTTTGAGATCAACTTGTGCCGCGATCTGGGGGCCTTTGAACCCATTTCCGCTCGCTCAGATCAAACCGTATCTCCGCACCGCTGTTCACAGAAGACTGTCGTGTCTCTCCGGTCGGCGGTTCTGGCGTTTACGACACGGTGCTCGGCGTTTCTCTGCGCTCTCCTGAACAAAGGCTCCGCGGGATTAAGGCTCGCAGCGCGTGGCTTTTACAGCTACCGGATTTTTAGCGCGTTTTAGAGCGTTTAGCATGTATATTCGGTGTTGCTGGAGCGATACCTGTCCACGGTGCATCGAGGAACAGGATTCGGTGTCCGACAAGGTTAAGCTAGCACCTTGCCGCTAACTGCCTCGAGTGTTTTTCACGTTCCTCCCCTCCTCTCTCTCTCTCTCTCTCTCTCTCTCTTTCTCTCGGTCTCGCCTACACACCTCTTCAGTCCCTTCGGTTTCTACCGTGCGTTTCTTCAATTTACGTTTACATCGACCCTCCATAAAGCCAGGGGGGGCGGCGACGGAATGCGCGGGTCCTCGACGTAGAAGGATTCCTCGGTGTTCCCGACGAATAAAAAGATTCCAGAGTGCGTCGCGCCGGTTACGCGCCTACTAAAATATCCGTGACGATAAGGAAGAGACGCGCAAGCGGTAATTTTCCCGGGCGGTGGAACGCTATCGTCGCGGACGGAAAAAGTTCGTACGTTACTCGAGGGAAAGAGAAGACGGGGAGAGGAAGAGAAACACGTGAGAGGGAAGGTCGCAACCGTCGTCGGTGCGTCAGTTCGGGCGTCGCGTCGCGCGCCGTTGTCGGTTCGGTTCGGTTCAATGCCACGCGGGAACCACGTTCACATTTCTGGCGAAAGCATTTACCGTTCGGTGATTTATGCGAGTGTAGACGATACGCCGACAGCTTACGACAGCACGCGCGACTCTCTTCCCTATTGCTTCACACGCTCGCCACTTCGGGTAATCTCTTGACGCCTGCCAGGTACTCGTCCGTCGCGCCGCCAAGCCGAGCCGCACGAATTTGTCGGTAATTACGTTAAAGCCTTTTTAACGCTTCTTTTTACTCGGCCGAGTCAACGGCCGGCCGAGATAAACGGCTCCGAATTGAAATATCCCGGCACTTCGGCCGGTGCCCCCCCCCCCTCCTTATCTCTGGAATTCCACGTCTCGCCGTAAGAGAATCGTCCCCATCCGGCCACCGATCGTGGTTCCTTGATTCATGGAAGCTTCTCCGCCGGTCTCCTAGAGGAATCAATGGAGTTCGAAGTCGAAATGTGATTTCTTCTGGGAGCAACTGGATTTTCACCACAGAAAATAGTCAAGTTCAAGGCAATTATGCAAAATAAACATTTCTTTCTTGTTTTAATCATTCTATTGAACTGAAACTAATACGTTGATGTTCTTAAATGTTTTAAATATGTCTACTGCTTTAAATTGTACGTACCAATTTTTGTTATAAATGCATAAAATCCGCAGTCCAATCATAACCGATTCAACGACCCGTGATATCGTGACCTTCACGTGCGGCCGCTTTCTCCTTACAATTCCGTAGAATATCCGACATCGTCGGTATCATAAACCTGGCCGTGTAAAAACCTCCGAGGAACGTGTACCCGCGTCGTGCCACGATTGCCGAACGTGCCTGGATTTTCTCGTGGCGAAGTTATCCTGTCTGCTGATTTCCAAGTCGACAGGCTCCGTGCGTCAACACGTTTCCGACGAAAGAAAAGATCCTGATCTTCGAAAGGTGCGCCCTTGTCCTTAAATATTGGGACAAAAATTCATCGGAATCATAGTCCATTACTAGAACAGGTCCAGGACCGGGAAAAATCACAATTTTGCTGTCGCTCTTGTCTTTTAGAACGTTGCCAGGACCGAGTAAAATCAGTGTCCGCGCCGCCGAGGCTCGCAAATGGCGCCGTTCCCCGAGGCATCGATCGAGCCTAAGCCAACAAGGCTGCTCGTAGATCGTGTGTTTATCGAGCAGGCTGCTCGCGTGTCAACGGATCGGTGCGGTCAGCGCATCGTTTGCGAGGGTTTGCGACGGTGGTTGACGACGGTTTGCCGGGGTCTCGGCCCCGCAAAAAGGGAAACTCGGTCCGGTCTGTTCCGTGTTTAAAACGGCGGACGGGTATGGGCTCAAATATTTGGGCTTTTAGGCGTGTTTGTCGAGAAAAGACAGAGGCCGACTGCCGCGGCGCGGCGTGCCGGCGATCCAGAGTCTCCGTCGACGGAAACATGAAACGTTTCTGGCCGAGAGAGCGGCCATATCCCATTTGTGAAGGGGCCGTTTGTACCTGGCCGCGCGTATACTCTCTCTTGCTCTATCAGGTTGTTCTCTCGCGATGGCGCTCGCAGAGCAGCGAGAGAGCGTTCACGGAAGACGAGATTTCGAGTTGCCCGGTAATAAAGATTCTAGCACACCGGTGGCTAATTAGCGGTGGAACGGGTCCGGGGCTTATTAATTAATTTCCAGACAAATGGTCGCACCGATAAGAGAGACGGCATCGCATGTTCAATTAATTCTCGACGCTATCTCCGCATCATTTTAGGTTGCGCGCCGATTTTCCTGGTCTAGGGTTGTGTTTTATTATTTCGATCGCGTGTGTGTGCCGTCCGAGAGGCGGCTAGGCGGCCCTGGCATCGGGGAACGAGATAGAGAGGCCTTTAAGCGAGCACGTATTGCGAACATGCTCCGCTAGGAATAAATCGAGAGCGCTCCGAGACAAACGGAACAGGTTCGACCGCGAACGAAGCGGCGCGGAGCGGATCGCAGCCGCGACCCACAGCCTGCACACGGAGAGGACGTCGTCGTCGTCGTCGTCGTCTCGGTGCTTCTTACGCAATTTCCACGTCGCCCCCTTATCCCTCCTGTAGAAAGAGAGCAACGCCTACCCGGGCCCCGCTGCAACGTTGCGTGTTATTATATACATTATCGTCATCGTCCTTCTCCTTTTCTTCCTCGTACTCTTCTTTTCCGCCTCCTACTTCTCCGCATCCTCCTTCCCCGACGCCGCTGTTGCACGTTTTATACGGGCTCATCGTCGTTCTCCGCCGGTTACCGGTGCTTCCATCATCCTCGAGAAGAGCCACGCCTGCCCCTCCCCCGATCCTATCTTCCTCTTTCCCCCTTTTTACCTCCACGAGCCTCCCCCTTCCACCCTCCGCCCGGAGAACACTGTGTACCCTCCCCTCGTTTAATTATCTCCGCGCTGATTGGTAGCGAGGAATTTCGCGTCGGGTAATTTTGATCCCTTCTCGCCCCTTCGTCTCGGCGACCTCTTCCTCCTTTCGTTCGCCGCGATCCTCTCTCGTCTATCGTCCGCGCCCTCTTTCTTCGGCTCGTCCCCTCCCCACCTCTCAACGGCTATCTTATCTTGTACTCTTCCACTTCGTTCGCCTCTCGTAACATCATATTCAAGCCCGTTTTCCTCCGAGTTCTTCGATATTAGAACTGCTCGCGAGCTTTGATCTACTGGGCAGATATGAAAAGTTCGGTTGGACACACCTCCTTGCCGCTCAAAAGCTAGCAGCCCCGCCCACTGTGACGTACAGGTTAGATATTGGCTAGCACGTGTACTGTGCAGAGACGACAAGTTCACTGCGTGAAAGACTGGCGTTCGATCACCCCCTCCGCTGTTCAGGGTCTAGCGACCACGCCTCCGAACCCTCACTAAGCCACGCCTCCTTTCACGGGGAAACTTCTTTCGGATCCTTCTCGGCCCAAAGAAGGAGTTCGCTAGGCTCGCAAACACGAAGAACTTGGCGGAACGGACGAACGGAAGCGCACGGATGCCCCTTGCCAAGGGACCCGCGTCACGGTGCGAATAGTGACATAACTCCCGGGCAACGTAGCACGAGTCAATTAGCTTCGCGGTGCCGTACCGGGCTAAGCGGGAAAGGGAGGCGCTTCGGTTACGAGTCACGATCCGTTGCACCGTCGATTTATGCCAGCCGCTTCGACGGCGAACCTAACGCTGTGTCCCACAGAAACCGTGAGGGCTTGTGTAACGCGGATAATGGCCGGGTATAAACTTGTTGCGGGTTAATAAAGCGTTTTTAGCGAGGCGGATCTTTTCGCAGCCACGGAGGGTGTTGAGATACCTCCGGTCGTCGCGCACCGGGAGACGCGGGACGTTGCAATTAAGAATTATGCGGTCGTTTCGCGCTATAAACAGTCCTACGACCCTGCCCGCGTAGATCGACGGGAAAAACGTCTCTTTGAAAGAATTCGGACCTTCAAAATCTTGTCATTTCTGTGCTCATTGCTCTAAGTGGGCGTGGCTAATTGTCCACGCCCTCCTGCAACTCCGTACCTCCAAAAGTAAACGCTTCACGCAACCTCATCGCACCGCGGAACGCCTTCGCTCCGTTTGCAGACATTTCCGTGTGTGGGCGTGGCTTGATTGCCCCCGAGCGGCCCAGGACAGTGCCTCGCGGGGCAATCGCAGTGGAATCCAGCGGCGACTGCTGGGAACGAATTCGACTAACATCCGTTCGTGTTCCCGGAGCCGGGGATTCGTCGATCGGTTCGATATCCGAGCGTCGATCGCGAGCCCAGTATCTGTGAGCTGTGAGCAGCTCGCGTCACACCGGTTGCATCGGTCGCTCCGGCCTCGACTAACGAACGTCGCTATTCTCGTGAGCATTCTTAATGGTCGGTTGCTCGTGGCGCTATCAGCGAGCGCATGTGTAGTACAACCGGTGATAGTTACGCTATGCTGAACCGGCGTGTACGGTATTAGCGGCCGCTAATGAAACGCTGCCCGTTTATTATCGCAACACGCCCTCCCTGCCCCGGTTAGGCCCCGGCCGCAGATGCGTGTGTACACTTGTCCGGATCGAACTCCGGGTATAAATAGTGACATAACTCGTGCCGGTGCACCGCGAGTCAATTAGTTCGACCGTAAAGGATACGGCTGTTCTGTCCCGAGATGCGAATAGTCAAGGCTGCCCGCGACGCTGACCGCTTCCATCGTTCCCCTCGGCTAATTAACCTTACGCTGTTTCCCAACGGTACCGGCACGTACCCGACGGTTTTTCCATCCGGGGACCGGACCCAGGGATCGTCGACGAGGTAATTAAGAGAGCCTAATACCGCGTGTAATTCCCTTCTCGCTCCAAATTGGCCGCGAGCAGTCGCAGCTCGTGCCCGATTTTCTTTCTTTTTCCTCTTTCTGCGCCGAGACGCGACCCGCCGCCGTCTTTGGTCGGAAGAGAACGTTTTAATAAACCGCGACTCGTTTCTGTTAATGGAAAACGGTGCCGGTCTACCCGCGCCACGCCGCCGCCGGATGGGATTCTCGGCCAGACGACAAACGAGTCCATTCGTTTGCTCCGCACCGGCTCCGGGATCCGCAAAGAGACGGCGAAACTCTGGAAACCCGGCTTGTCCCAGTAGTCCAGATAAACTGGAACCCATCCGCGCGTTTGCTCCAGTCTATTTGCATTCTCACCGAGGCCGGAGACCCTCTTCAACATCGCCGCGGTGGTCGATCATCGGTGACACTCGTAATGACGATTGAATCGTCCTTCGAGAATCGAAACTAGTCCGTGGCACCGTTAATATCATTTATATTCGCTTTTACGCATTGATTTTGCGCCTCAGCTTACCTGTGTGTAGGTAGGCGTGGCTAAATGCTCACAGTAGGCGTGGCTAACTACCCTCCCACAATTCCATCAACGAAAATCTGCAGTGAGAATTATATTGTTCCTTTTACCAAGACAGTAGACTGTCTGTCTCACTATTTTCGTATAGGTTGCCCCAGAGAGACGTGACTAAGTATCCTCCCACAATTCCATCTTCGAAAATCTGCAGTCAGAATTATCAGGGATCTCTAACTCAAGACAGTAGACTGTCTAGTTTACTATTTTCGTGTGTGTTGCCCCAGAGAGGCGTGGCTGAGGCTCCCAACTGGGCGTGGCTAATCTACACCCTCCCACAACCCGTGCTCAGGTAAAATCGAGACAACTGTGCTGTTATTATCGAGGATACAGTTCGTCATAAAATTATGTGGCAGGCTCCACATTGTTGATAAATCTCTCCAACATTTCTTGAACGTTTTAACAGCACGTTTCGCGTGCACCGTCGCGCATTAGCATGCTGGGTTACGAGCTCGTGACCGAAGTCGCGGTACCATCCCGTCGATTCTCCGTCGGATCGTTAATTAACCGGTAATATCATAATTAACAATGTACCGAGAGCCGAGCAGAACAGCCTGGAAGAGGAACGATGGGGTCTACGTGGTAGGACTAGCTCGTTTTCCTATCTTCTGTCTGGTATCGGGGCCCCCGATGTAGCATAAGCGTATTTATACAAGCTGGCCTATCCCGGCAGTTAGCATAAGTACCAGTTATGACTCGTTTTCTGACATATAATGCCTATATATTTTTCGCTAAGTACCATTCCGGCTCGGTACACGTACAATTAAGGATCAAATAAAAGTGCTCCTCGCTCCGGATATATGTAGATTAATGCGGCCGAGTGCGTTGCATTAGTGGCCGTGGCGCACACGCTGTTTGAACAGGTCCGAATCGAGTCTGTTCCGAGGACAATGGCGGTTCTATGCTGGTCACGGTGCATCGCGATGCATCGCCGCCGGGTATCTCCTGGCCCCGCGTCTTTCCCTATCTGATTCCAAAGCGTTATCGGTCGGGATCGGTCTAGTTGCAGCTGGTCCTTCGTATCCGCCAGCCGACGCCTGTAATTAATGCCGCGATACACCCGCTAAATTAATTGTCCGGCGATTTATGATTACCCGCAACCGGAATAACGATTCGCGATCAAACGCTCTTCGTCCATCCGCTTCCGATCGGCGATCTAATCTACGTAGGAAATAGGCCGTTCCCCTTACGCTCCGCAGATGTCGGGATGCTAATCTCCGTTCCGGTGCGAAGCGTTTCTTGCGAACGATTTTTCTATCGCGTTGCCCGAAATTAGGCCTGCAAGAGCGAGCCTTCGTGCTAAATATAAATGTCAGAGTTTCCTCGTAATTTTAGTGAATTGAAAGTGACAGTATTATGTGTATAATGAATATTTTTTATATTGATTTAGGAATTTTTTCATAATTTTAATCAATTGGATGTGACAATGTTACACGGTGAAAGTTTTCTAAATTAATTTTAGAATTTCAATAAATCGGAGGTGATAAAAATTTTCTAAATTAGTTCTGGATTAATTTATTTTATTTTATTTAGATTAATTTATATCAATTTATGTAGAAAACAGATTAAATGAAACTGTATTTCTTCATAATTCATTATTTTTATTATGAATGCGTACAATCCGCTGTCTACGCGTCGAATAGTCAATTGATACGTGTCTACTGTACGATATCTGTGCATCACAAAAATCGATCAAGACCGAAAACCAGGATAAAAATCAAGTAAAATACAAATTCACGATTTTCACATTTTCCCAAGCTAGTGGACACTACATAAACGATCCAGTGCATTTTCTCGTGTTTCTATCAAGGATCGTCGAGTTTCGCGAATCAGAACAAAGAGAGGGACAAAGAACAAAAGAAAGAGAGAGAGAGAGAGAGAGAGAGAGAGAGAGAGAGAACGAGAGCGAGGGAGGAGGGAGCAAGGACTCTTTTGTTCGGTTTCCACTGGAGGGGAATTTGCAATTGACCTCGTCAAGGCCGTAAATCTCGCGTCTCCGCTATGTTCGTGATCGAGCGCGTAGCGTCAGCGATTTCTCGATCGCTCTGAAGCGGCCGAACGGACGGGAATGGAGGATGAACGGATAGGCAGAGAAACACAGAGAGACGTTCGACTGGCTTACAGCCGGAATAAGCGGGTCTCGATTTAACCAGCAACCAGTAATTACCCATAATAAATCATAATTCCGTCGTTATTGTTTAATTATAATCAAAATCACGACATGAATATTGATTAAACCCGACTCGGGCCGCTCTTCCTCGTTCCACGGTCGGATTCATTAGCTTGCAGGAGTCATCGTCCTTTGCGTGTTTCCCTTATTCCCTTGTATCCTTGCAAAATCCTCGCAAGATTATCCGATGTCTTCCACAACTTCGCGAACAGCTTGTCTTCTCGTTAGAACGGCGAACAACTTCGTTGCAACTTCTCCGAAACGACTGGGTACGACGATGTCGAGCTGGATTTTTTCAGAGGATACTTTATCGCGAAGATCAATGTGCTTGCACATGTGCGGACACGTGGCAGAGAAGAATACGCGAGCAGAGAATATAACAAACAGCACGACCAGGGAGAGAGAGGAGCATAAATTATTCTCAGCCGTGGATTTTCATATAAAGCCTTAATCTAAGAAAAACTCTCGGGTCCGTGCTGTGTCTTAGGGACATTGTAGTTCTATTATTTCTTTGCGACCCCGCCGAACGTAGAAAAGGACGACGCGGCTGAAAACTAATTGGATTAGTCCAACTAGTCCAAATGTTCACAATTTACCCCCTCCTGGGGTATGCCCCGCAGTGGAGGGGATACCCGTTTTGCTTAGATCAAAGCTCCACTGTATCTTCTACCGTCGGGAACCCCTCTCTTTCCCTCCAAAGAATTATTTGACACGTTCATTAGCATCGGAGTTTCCGTAAGTTAATGAAGCGAGCGGGAGATAAAATCGTTTCTCTCTCCTCCTGGCCGAAGAAAACCGGAGAAACTAGAAGAAGGGATCGCGAAGAAGGGTAGGAAGAGAGGCGCGTATAGATCCAATCAAGTATGGCCGCTCATAATTCTCTGTTGTAATTATTGCAGAGTCTCGGAGGGCCGCGCGCTGCTCGGACGAAAGCGGTCCTCTTATTTTATTGATTAAATTGCTATTACGTTATATACGCAAGGCACCGCTCCTCTGGTGCCGATCAAGAGGGAAGAAGGGGGACGGCATACACCCCGTACCTGTATCGCATATACTACTCGCGCGGAGAGTGTACCGTGGAAGTATTATACGCGGTGATACCGGCGCGGTGCCGAGGCACGACGCAGAAGAAGAAGAAAAGGAGGATGGAAATTCTCATAGAGGCGGGAACCAGATAAATACGTCAGACCGGCCAGGGGATGGAACCTCGATTCGAGCCGAGTCGAGCTGGAACTCGTGTAAATGATAACCTCGCGAGGTTCCGACGATAACCTTCCCCACGAAAGAACGAGACAGGTGCGAAATTCTTGAACTCGGGAAACCACCTAGAAATCGATTTGAAAAATCAAAATCGTGTTAACATTCGTAAATCAAATTCAGAAGGAACTATTTTCGCAGATCATTTAAAAACGATCCGAGGAAAAAGCGCTGTCTCGCTCCCGGTAACAGTGCAATAAAAAGCCCATTAGCCGCAGCGAGTATGACTCTGCGAAACGCGGCGCGGTCCCGAATGACACGTTTGGACTGGCCCCGAACAACTGTGCCGCCCGTTACATCGTTCAGGTACTCGTTTGCCAGCGGAAAAAATGAAGGCTCGAAGCGATCAAAACAGAGCCGCAAAAAAACGTGGCGAAACTGCACACGAAGAGAGCGGGCCCCGGAGCTCTAGTCCCAACAAGAGGCGCAATCGTTCTCACCTGTGCGAGGTGTGGGCCCCGGGTCCTCTGTCGTGTCACGCCGGGGGACACCGAAATAAAGGTTCAATCGTCGGAAAAAAATATCGTCGCTAAGGGGCCCGCTAGGAAATTCGATATCCGTCGGGGCACGGTCCCAGCCGGGGTCCAGTCTATAATTATTCCATCCTCTAGCCAGTAAAGAGAGAGCCAGCCTTCTGCCCCACTCTCTCGGATCGAGATCCTCGCGTCTCGACCGATCTCGTTGGACCCGGGGTTCTCCGGGCCCGATGCGAAACACGTAATCCGATATGTCCTACTAGCGTGCAGATAGAGTCACTTGTTCGTTGGCTCTAGACCTTGCCTGGGCCCCCTTTCTTTCTACGGGGCCTGCACAGCCGCGAGACATATCGACTCGGTGACAAGTTGCTCTCGTAAGAATGCCGGTCACCGTGAATGAAACGGCGATACCAACTGCGAGGGATTACGTCTCCACCTTGCGAGATCCTCTCTTGTTAGGGGCTCCACCGTTACGCAAAACAGTCGTGAAGAGCGTCTGCAGGGTCTCTAAATCCAAATAAGAACACAGAAAAATTTTTAACAATGAGAATATGCAAGAACCTGTCCTTCTTCTGGAACCGTCAGACATTGTTGATACAATTACGTTCCGGAATGTAAAATTTTTCTAAGACAACATGTTCCACTCGCTGATTGACTCGAACACGCCCCACCAGGGCTCATTACGTCTCGTATCGACACGGCCACGGCCTAAGAGTCATAATGAATCCGCAAGAAGCTAACAAGTCCCGCAAGACTCCAGATAACAAGTGCCATAAGCAGAAGTAACCTGGAAGTCATTTTCGAGCCATTAGCACATAAAATCCAGTTTTCCTCGTTAGCATCCCGTTCGGCTCCGCCCACGGAACATCACCAACCAATAAAAAATCGCATCCCCCACCTTCCACCGCCCCTTCATATCTCCATGACACGAGGGGAGGGAGAACGATGTTAAAATATCTGAATGTGGATTACTGTAGTACCTGTTTCGCGTTGAATGATGTGGCGGCGCGTTTATGGATTGTTCTGCAGGAATGTGGAAGCGTGGAGACATCAGACGATGACTTGGGGATTCGAAGGATGTCAGCCCGTGAAAAACAAGTGGCGACTGCTTGTTCCGACGTGACTACGCATGCCTACGTCACTGTAGGAATGTAGGATAGACACAGAAGTGTCTTCGAGGTGGTAAAGGACATGGGGTTCCATTGGACCTTTCAAGATGGTGCGTATTTTGCCAGTACTGTGTAGATGTGTCGTAGGCGTGGCCAAATGTCGTATGTAGGTATTCCTAATCCCCGAAAAATTTAATCCTGAAGACCAAAATGATTCTGTACCCTCAATTCTCCTCCTTTCTATGGAAGTAGACTGACTATTTTGCTATTTCCGTGTAGATTGTACTAAGGGGGCGTGGCCAAGTGTTGTACGAAGGCGTGGTTAATCGTCTACGTCCTCCTAGAACTCTGTATCCCCCAAAAATTTAATTTGGAAGACTACACTGAGCACGTACTAAAGTATTGCTTCTTCTAAGACAATGGTCTGCTATTTCCGTGTAGATTTTCCTAAGGGGGCGTGGCGGAGTGTTCTAAGTGGGTGTGTCGAATTGCCCCAACCCTCCTACAACTGTGAAAACTTGAAAACGCATATCTACGTCACCGCAAGACAGAAGTATCTGTATGAAACGTGGTCTATGGGGTTCCAAGGGGATCGCCGAGTGCCGCGCCACGAAAAATGGGAGGGTACGGCGTGTCCCCCATCGAAACCACAAAATTTCCATCCGCGGCGCAAAGTAAAGAAACGCGTAATAGGCAACGTTGCAGCATGACGACTTGATTACACCGGACGCGGACTGACGCGGAATGAGTTTAAGAAAATTATCCGCTGGATGGGACGTATCCCTCTGGACCCCGTTCCCGACCCCGCGCCATCTTCAAGTAATAATTTTCTCGTGGAACTTTCAAAGTGGCGTGCAAAAATTAATACGCTCGAGAAAAAAGAGAGCGGCTCGACCGTGCGCGCGGGTTTCTCTCCTCCCCCCCGATCTCTCTCTCTCTCTCTCTCCACGCCGGGACAGAGAGGGAAAGAGAACGAATAAAAATGGCGAGGCCCGAGGAAGAAACGAAGGAACGAAACGGCCGGGATATTAAGGTATCGACCGCTCCGCGGGATATCCGATACCAGCACCGTCCGTTTAATGCCTCGAACGTGGAAGCCGCGCCGCGAAATAACGATGAAACGAATCGGTTAGGTCGACCAGCACCGTTCTCGCCGAGACTTCGCGGCTGTTAGCCAGAAACTTTCGGCCGGGTTCGCGACAAGCGCTATGCTTTTTGCGATTTTTCTGCGGCCGACGTACGAGCTTCTTGCGGATTTCCTCATTACCAGATCGCTTAAGCTGTTCCCTGATTTATTGCCACAGAGTGCACTTCTTCCCGCGATTGCAATTCCCGCGAACCTGAAACCCAACATCACTGCAATCTCTACGCAAAACATTCTTCCTATCATTCTTCGACGCTAACTAGCAATGCTGAAGATTCTGCACGGGGTAGGGCCCAGAGATCTTGTCGGGAAGTCGATGTAGCATGGTTCAAGGAAAATTAGGTGCACTTTAAGTCATCACTTCGCAGGCTTCCAAGTTCTTCAGAAACTACGAACCTGTTGCTTCAACAATGCTTCTCGATGTTATAGAAGCACTTGTTCATTTTTATCTTGGAAGCTATTCGTTGTATCGAGATGAATCTTTTTTTATTCTAATCCAGAAGGTCTGCCCTATTATGGTGATTTTTCTCGCGTGAACAAGTTAATTTTTTATCATTGAAAATTATAAAGGAAATTTCATTTTGCTCGAAGTCATGCTTCGGCTACAGATCTGTTCGATGTAATATCCACACTTATGAATTTTTATTTTGGAAGCTATTTGTTGTATCGAGATGGATCTTTTTTTATTCTCTTCGGGAAGGTCTGCTCTATCATGGTGATTTTTGTCGCGTGAACAAGTTAGTTTTTCATCATTGAAAATTATAAACGAAATTTCATTTTGCTCGAACTCGTAATGCTCCGGCTGCAGATCTATTCGATGTTATAGGCACACTTATGAATTTTTATCTCGGGAACTATGTGTTGGATCGAGTTGTATGTTTTTTTTTATTCTAACCGGTAAGGTCTGCTCCATCATGGTGATTTTTTTTTACGTGATCAAATTAATGTTTTAACATTGAAAATTATGAAGTTCGAAGTGATAAAATACAGAACTGCTGTATCCTCCGCAGACTACAGGCAAAGTGTTATGGTTGTTCGATCAGGGTGCAACATCCTCACCCCTGGATCCAGGCTGGCAGGCTCTCAGGCCGATAACCCGGTGGCAAGCACGCAGACTAGGTGTAGGTGCGTATCGTAGACGAGAGAGCGCAGTAGGAAGATAGTTTGCAAAGTAAAAGGCATCCACCTTACCCCCATAAATTTCGTGCTGCGATAGTTTACGAGCGGGCACCGCCCCGTGTCATTATCGCGCACAAGGGAAGCAGCGGTGGTTCGCGTGGATCGAGCCCTAGCTCGCCTACTTCCACCATAGTCCTCCCACTTTGATCAAAACACCGTTTATCCGATTTTTCATACAGCGATCGCATCCTGAATCTTCAACGTATAAGCCAGTCATACCAGTTCTCTACGAAACGTTATCGAACCACTCGATTTCAGAGAACGACCTTCGGGGATGCTGATAAGAGGACCTCGACCATGGCAATTAACGTGCCGAGGCCCCCGCGGCTCAACCGCGATGCGAGATGCGATCCGCGTATGAAGTAATTTCCCTGAGCCTTGCAATTTGCGGGAAACGCCGCCCTTGTGAACTCGCAATTAGGCGAGGACGACGATTTTTTAGGGATCGCGCTGCGGTCCCTGTGGTTTGCGAGCGTGCGCGGAATGGCGTGCCTCCGCGATGAATATTGATGCTAGCGTACAAACTTGTCCCTCAGCAATTTTACTATTTCATCCTTGCGGCTGGACCGCGGACGTGCAAAAGAAAAATTGCTTATTTCGTTTCTCAACCCTTCGCAGTCGGAGCTATTTTAACTTGGAAATTAAACATTTCCTCTCACCTAGAATAATTCCATTGTACTCCATTCTTTTACTTAAACGTGTAGCAATTGGACAGACACGAACATATGTATATAATAATGTAAACAATATTGTGAATAATGCTACAGCAATTTTTAGGGGGGACTCTGAGTCACCTCTCGACTGCTAAACGTACATTTTATTTCAATCACGTTGTATTTCGATTACACTCATGATTCGCGTGATTAGCAATTAAGTGAAGTGAAGGGTTCGAATTACGCGATGCAATTAAACACAGCTTGTCAAATCTAGCTGTGCGGCTGAATGTCCCCCGCAAGGGGAAATCTTTGTATTTGTTTGCCCATTCCTATGTTTTGGTCAGCCGCACAGCTAGATTTGACAAGCTGTACAATGTAATTCAAATACTGCGCGTCGGTCAACTCTACAATGTATTTAAATTAGCACAACTCTGAGTACGTACGGTATGTACAGATCAGATCGTATTAATAATTACGCGGAAAGCGCTGGTACGAATTGACCGGAACGAATTAATCAAAGACTTACCGTAATAAAATAACGAACGAGAGTGAGCTAGTATCCTCTTGCACGCAACTGGTTCTAAAAGACGTACTCCACGGAAGAACGTCACCCATGAAAAATCTGTTCGGGGGCGTCTGGCGGCGTCGCGACGCTAACGAGGTAGGGTCGCGTTCTGCCGCCGAAGATTAATCGGTCGATACGTGCGAAACGGCTGGGTCGTATCGCGAAAGAATTTACCCACGATCGTTGTTTACCGGCGTGGAGTAAAAGTGGAGAGGGTGGGGTGGGTAAGTCCTTATAAACGGCAGTGCTCCGCATAATGACGTCGCCAGGGGTTCCCGACGAGGAAGAGTGAAGAGGGAAGAAGAGGGAGAGAGAGAGAGAGAGGTTGGAGGTGGACAGAGAGACGAAGGGACGAGAAGGAACGAGAGGAAATGAGTTTACCGAGGCCCCGATAGAGAGAACGTCGGCGGGCCCCGTTCGTATTATACGCGCGTCTATATACCGATCGGAGGCTTGGGCTAATCAGACGGACATAATTGATCTCACTCGTGATCTTGAGATTCGAAAGATCGCGGACGGAGAGAGGCTCGAACCAATAATTATTGTTAATACCGGTCGTCCCTTGCCCTTCCCCGCCGCCGCTACCACCACGCTGGCTATCACCTGTCTCTCTCTGTTTCATCCTAGGCATCCCGGACTAACGATACGTCCCGGCGTCTTTGGATTCCCACCTCCTCCTTCTCCCTTGTCTCTTTCTCTCTCGCGCACACGTGTCCTGCCATCATCCTCTTCCACTTCACAGGATGATCCTCTCTTCTCTCTCTCCTCTTCTGTTCTCCTCTCGCGTATTTCGAGGCTGTTGCTCGCCCCGAAGAGCGCGCGTTTCGGCATCTTCGGGCATCACCCGCTCCTCTGGTCCTTCTTATATCAAGAGCCGTTCGGTCCAGAGCTTTTATTTATATTAATTTCGCTGGCTTTTTGCTTTTCGGGGCCACGGCGAAGCGCAGGAAATATGAAATAATAATGATAATAATGAGCCATTTTGCGCGTAATAATATGGTGGGAGCTCGGGGATATGGCGTAGAAGCCGCGCGCGATTCGCCGAGCTAATAACGTCGGATGGCCGACCGAGAGAGAACGATCCTCTCTCTCTCTTTCTCGATACCTCTCCGTGTCTTCCTCTCGCACTCTTTCTCTCTCGGATAGTCTGCGAGACCGTTTTCTCTCTCCCCTCACACCACAACCGACGTTCTCCCGATTCCTCCTCTTGCAACAACGATCCCGCGAAGACCGTGTGTCGTTGCCGCTCGTCGATCCACCGACTCGAGGAGGAGAGCCGCCGATTTTTTTTCCTCTTAACCTCTTCGATCTTTCGCGAGCCGGTGGGTCCCCGATCGTCGGCCCAGCAAAAAACTGGCAAAGGAAACGTCCGCAAAAAGTGGGTTAACGAGGCGTTGATCGCGGCCGATTTTAAGTAATCGCCGGATACCAAAGTGGTCGCGCGATCGCGGAACCCCGGGGGTGGCCGCCATTATCGTAGCGGGATCTCGGTGCAATTGCGTTTTCAACAGAAGCTGGTTTTCTGTGAACAGCTGACGGAATGATTGGAAATTGTTGCCTGGGGCCTTGAGATTTTAGGTATTGTGGAGGGGATGAAGTTAGGGGTGGGGCTGCTGGAGGGTAATTTTTTTATTGGGTGGTTGCTATGTTTTTACATGTGTATTCAGTGCAGCCATCGATTCAACAATCGAGTCTACGTTTAGGACTATTTTCTTCTGCCCTTATTTTCGTCCATGTTGAAAATTATTGTAGTTGTTGCCGCCATAACAAATTTTGATGTAGTTGTTATTTTTTTAAATCTGTATTTAGAGCAGCCACTGATTCAACAATCGAGTCTACGTTCAGAACAATTTTCTTCAGGCCCAATTTTTGTCTAACAGCAAAAGACATTTTCTCCTGGGAACATTCAGAAGCTCCGGAAAAGGGTCCACGTTGAAAATTATTGTAGTTGATTGACTCATAACAAATTTTATAATAGCATCACTGGATATACAACATTGCGAAGTTGCAGCCGAAGGCTCATTAAAGATTATATACTGATATTGACTCGAGTCTAATAAATACAGGAGAAGTAGACGACAAATAAAGGACTATTGATCGGAGTCGTCGATCAGCGGATACATTTAACGATTCTAACCACAGTTAGATGCACTGAAATGCTAATGCACTGCCCGCAGATCTGTTATCTGTTACATATTTTCGAATCCGCTTCATTCGGGCCGACGTTAATCCTGTCTTACATGATTTAATACAAACAAGACTTAATAACTAATAATATCCTGATCATTTCTGGTTGGAAAAAATTGCAAGAACATTTCCTGGTCTGGGTCAACGTAGACCCGACGCCCGCCACCCACGAATTAATACAGTCTTCTTCAATCAGTCAATTGCAATTGAATATCAATCTTAAGAAATAAACCATGAAGAATCGAAATCAGAGAGCAAGATATCGTCTTCAGACCTTAGACACGAAGTCTCCGAGCAATTAGCGGTCAGCACACGTCTCCATCGCGATCGCGTCATCCCGTGACTCGCCATAGAAATTCTCCCATACTCTGTAGGCGCATTGGAATCGAGGGGTCCCGTGGCCAGGGTGCCTCCTGCCGCGCGAACGACGCAGCCTCTAAGGATTTTATGGCGCGGAATGGGATTTGGGTACACTTAGCGGTCATAAAGCGGCAAAGGTGCAAAGAGCCAACCACGGCCACCCCCTCCAACCAGATGTCGGCTCCTTTCATCCCGCGAGGATCGGCATTAGGGGTAACGAAGCTTTTACCGGTCGCCACGCCCTTCTACCACCGGCGACGCCGACTTCTGTGCTTCCGTCCTCTTTTCGCTTTTTCGGAGCCTTCCCGACCCGAATCCCATCCATTCCACAACCTTCCCCCGTGTTCCCTCGCCGAGGAATTCACGCCTACCGTCCACGCGTTGCTGGATATCAGATCCGAGCAATCGCGTTGCGATTAGTCGGCGAGAAGTACAAATTGGTCGAACCAACCGTTCAGTTCTGTCCTGTCAAGTATTATCTATAATTCTCAAATGAAGGATTTTATCGAAAAACGACTACCCTATAGCTCAGGGAAAATTAGGTGGACTTCCCCGATTTTTCATGTGACGAATGAATTTTGATCTCGGAAACCGCTTGTCAAACTGGTCGAACCAACCCAAATCAAAATCCTCAAAAAATCAACGATTTGCACCGAAATGATTTTATCGAAAACTAACTAACGCATAGTTCAGGGAAAATTAGGTGGACTTTAAGTCACCACTTCGCACGAATCCTATCTCTTCTTCAGGAACTACGAACCTGTTGCTTCAACAATGCTTCTCGATGTTATAGGAGCACTTGCTCATTTTTATCTTGGAAGCTATTTGTCGTATCGAGTTGGATCCTTTTTATTCTAATCGAAAAGGTCTGCTCTATCATGGTGATTTTTGTCACGTAAACAAGTTAACTCTTTATCATTGAAAATTATAAACGAAATTTCATTTTGCTCGAACTCATAATGCTCCGGCTGCAGATCTATTCGATGTTATAAACACACTTATGAATTTTTATCTCGGGAACTATTTGCTGTATCGAGACGGTTAATACAGTCTTGTTCAATCAATCAATTGCAATTAAATATCAATCTTATTAAGAAGTAGTTCAGGAAAAGTTAGGCGGATTTTAAGTCACCCCCTTCGCGCGATTCCTGTTTCTTCACCAACTAAAAATCTGTTTTAACAAAATCTTTGCTGCCCGATTTTCCGGGAACACGCTGCACTTGTGCGATGAATTAATTTTTATCTCGGTAACCATTCGTCGTATCGAGTTGAATCTTTCTTCATTCTGCTCGCGAAGATCTACTCTGCCGCGGTGATTTTTCTCGCATCCAAAAATGACGAGCAAAGTCTCCGATTTTGATTTCCCTGAGGAGCTAATAAATTCAGGGAGGAGCGGAGGCTCGGAGAGGAGAGGACTGGTCGAAGGTTAGCGCGTCCTCGGCCTTGTTCGGTTCCCCGACGTAGGGCGCGAGAGAGTGCCTTGTACCTCACACCCAATCAACTTAGATCCGCGGTTCCAGATAAGGTGGTGCCCTCTCTTTCTCTCTCTGTTTCAGGTGGTTGCGCATGTAGCCGCGTATACGCGATACACGGGGCCGTCACAGCGGCCGCTTAAAGCAGCTCTCGTCGACGGTGCTCGCGGGGGGCGGCCTGCGAATACTAAGTCACCGGGCGCAAAATACACCGGAGGGATTCCCCACCCGTGTTCTTCGTCCCTCGGTTGTCTCCTCTCCCGCCTCCCACTCTTCTTTTTCTGGCCTCGGCATGCATGCACCCGGGTAACGAGCTTTCATTAGCGACGCTGTAGGCTAATGAGCCGTGTTAGAGCCACTACGTGGACGGCCTCGAATGCTGGCTTCTTCTCAGCCGACTATACTCCGCTTCTCCCTTGTCTTCTCTCTCTCTCTCTTTCTCTGTTCCTCTTCGTCTTGTCCCTCGCGTTGCACGTCCCCTTCTCGTCCGCTTCCGATCCGATCGCCGAGGAAAACTTGAATTCCGCGCGCGCGGGGCTCTGATGTATTCTAGGTCTGGTCTACGAAGAGCAGGGACGACAAGGTTGCACTGCAGGCCCTTGCGACTCAATAAGGCAACCCTCTTCTACAGGCATAGAACCAGTTTTTTAAGCGATAACCGGGATTACAAGCGATACTGCCCAATTTCCTCGTCCATTACCGCAATCTCGGCTCGGGGAAACGAGTCTCGCGCCTGATAACCGATATCGATGGTTCCTTCTTTATTCAGAAAAATAATCGAGGAATCCCGCAGGCGTGGGATTGATAAACCTCCTTCGTGAATGTGTTTATTAATTAAATACGCCTCTCTCTCTCTCCGCGATTAGAACTCGGATCTTACTCTCGGCGAGGTTTTGTTTCTGGCTTAACGAAATGTTAGCAGCCCCGCTTTTATCGTAATTAGACCGGCTAGCTCTATCTCCACGCATTTATTGCAGCATTAAACGTGCAAGCGAAATGTAAGCGGGGAAACCGCTAGACGACGCGCGCACACGTCCAGAAAAAGTTAATGATATTTTTGTTTCGCGTTTACGACCGGAATGCTTTTAGTTACGGCGATTTTTCTGAAATAATTTATGTAAACGGGAAGTTGCGTAATGACGCGCAATTCGATCTTAATGATAGCTCAAAGTGAAACTCGTTACCTCGTCCCATCAACAGCGGGGCATGAACGAAACACACTTTTTACAAGAATAATTATTATTTTATCGGACGATGGAAATCTAAACGATTATTGAATTGGCCGGGCCGTAAGTAGAAGGCTCCAGATGAATCCGCTTTGCACAGCTTTCAATGCGGGCAGATCTATCCTGCACTCGTTTAATCACTATTTTTATATATTTTTTTTATTCTTGCATTTATGTGTGTCCTATCGTCACAGACAAGCCTTTCCAAGTTTGGGAATTAATTGCAGGAAAACCGTCACACCTAGCAGGCTGAAATTTGGCATGTATATTTACACATGTCTGAAGTAGCGCTACAAATTTTTGCAAGACATTCTTTCAAGAATTGTGGGAGTGGTTAACAAAAACTCGGATGTTGCATTTCTATCAATAACAATATGTGTCCTATCGTCACAGACGAGGCTTTCCAAATTTGGGAATTAATTTCAGGAAAACCGTCACACCTAGCAGGCTGAACTTTGGCATGTGTATTCACACATGTCTGAAGCAACGCCATAAATTTTTGCAAGACATTCCGTCAAGAATTGTGGGAGTGGTTAACAAAAACTCGGATTATGCATTTCTGTCAATAACTCCCACAATTTTAGATAAAAAGTCTTGAAAAAATTCAAACACCAAAACTTCGTCTTCCCCGATTCCGCCGTCTCATCAGAATTAATTCCCGAACTAAACCTTTACACTGGAATGGCGACTGAGGCCTCTAAAAAAGAGATCAGACCAATTTTCACATTGGTAAACTGTTTTATTGTTGACAAATTCATAAAACCTTAAGATGTGAATGAACAAGCCGAGACGCGTGGGTTCGACGAAACCTGTGCGTCGCGGAGAATTTCAAGGATAGAATCGCCGAAACGCAGGAATCGCAATAGTCAGCGATATCCATGGGAACCTGGGGAATGTCTGGGCGGGGGGACAGCGTCGATTTGTCGGGTCTGCTGGGTTTCGCGCGATAAATCCGCTCGCACGCGGCCGGGTTCGCGCGAATTGTGTTCCGTGCGTATCTAGATACACACCGCGGAATATGTTTACACGTTATATCGATGATTGGACGGAGGCATGAACGGTCGCGAGGTTTGTTTAACGGTCGTGTTAGCCGGCGTATAACGGCGGCTGGTGTAGCGGTTCACAGCCTACGGCTTCGTTCTCCCTTATACTTTTCCGGTTAGGGTCGTTCCTCGGTAACGCATGCCACGCATAACCATTAAATCAACCCCGCGGTGATCTCGATAGACTCGCCGCGAGAGCGTCGTATCGACAGAACGCGGATTCGCGTCGTTCGTAACACGGACACGCTTCACGAAGATTGCGCGAGGCGTCTTCATTAAGCGGCGTGGTTTTTCCTGTTCCGATAATGCGGCTCATTTTCAAGCATCTTTCTTTGTTTCTGTTTTCAGGTGAGTCTAATGGAACGGACTAGAAACGAGCAGGGGCTCGAACGATTAGCACGGACTCGCGAGATAAGGCCAGGATCGCGGAGCGAACCCGATGCTCCGGCTAGCAAGGAAGCGCTGGTATTTATGTTAATTACTGTCAACGTTAATTAGAGTCGGTGGCCGCGTGCACCGGCCTCGGGAGGACGCGTAGGGGGGCAACGAAGAAACGGTAAGAATAACGAGAACTCGATGAAACGAGGAGAGAGAGAGAGAGACAGAGGGGGGGACGAGAGGGGGACACGTGGTTCTAGAGCAAGAGGAGGAGAAAGAAGGGAGAAAGAAACACGAACGGAGATCAATCGAGGCAGCTAGCAGCTCCAGGTCGCATTGTCTGCCACGGACGATCGGGTTTCGGTTCGAGTATCGATAAGTACCGTAATTCCCGGCCTGGAGCGTCTTAATGAGATGTAGCCGCCCTTTGCTATATGCTAGAGGTCTCTCGGAGTATTCCTACGGCAGGAAAGGTTAATCTTAGAGCACGGGAGATCGATTTACGAACATCCAGCGACATCGAACGGTCACGTGACCGCCACGCGACGATTTTCACATGCGATCCGCGGAAACGGAATCTCGCTTTTGGTTTTCGAGTAACAGGTCCTTGAACGTTTTACACAAGTTTACACGGCCAGTAGAAAAAGAACCAATTTTAGCGGCCAGAGACAAACTTGGGAATTTCGCTTAACATGTTGGTGTTGTATGTAGAGTTTGTTCATGAGAAAGATTCAAGTTTTCAATTTAGAAACCCGAAAATTAAACATTTCTTCCTATAGCTAGAATAATTCCATTCTATACCGTTCTTTTTTCATTTTACGGATATGCAATTGATGCAACAGCTCCTCCAATACTTAACTGTTTAGTAATTGATTAGCAGACAGCGGATCTTTATGCAAAATAAAAATTGTCCACCTGAATTCCAACAAACCGGAACGACATAGACATTTATTTTCTCTGTCAATACGTTCGATAGGTTGAACATGATATAAAAGTATTTCTAAATTCGTCGAATGTTTCGAATATTTCAAACGACACACGGTCTATTGATCACGTACCGACATATTTAGCCGTCCAAACAATATTTTGAACAATGGCAATGTTCAACCCAGTCAAGGGGTGAGGGTTAACCATCTGCACTCGAATGGCGACTCTGAGGCGCCAGTAAAACTGTCCGTTATTCAAAATAGTTTCAATATTATTAAATAAATTCGTCTATATTCTATGAATTGCAGAAAGCTCCACCGTTGTACGAGAAAACAGGTGTTCAATTTTACGTGCCAAATATAAAAAAGATTACACAGAATAAAAATTGTCCAGGTATAAGAAATGTCTTGATGTTGGAATTAAAATTGGAATTAAAATCTTCGGATTCCCACGAGGCAACCGCGTCCTGAATTTCTTCGGAGAGGAGGGACCCCCGAGATCAGTTTTAAGCAGGCCCCGGAACAAGCCTTTCTAATGAAGGGATGAACAGTGGTTTCCCAAGACCCCGCGTTCCGAGAGGGCAACGCGTGTAATTACTCGTTGAATCGTCGCGAGGGTCCTCTATGGCTCGTCGATTTCCCGACGTCCGTCGGCCTTTCGTCGTATCCTTTCAATCGGCTAGGTTCCCCGTCGGTGCGGCGTGTCCGTGGCTCGCTTAGCCTCAGAAAAGTTTAAAGACGCGATGCAGATAGTCGGTTAGAGACAGGTCGTGGCCGCGCAAAGCGAAGCTGCGGCGGGTAGGCGGAGAGGAGCCGGGAGGAAGAGGACACGACTAGCGGCACGTTTGAGTATTCAAGTCGTACCGTATCATAAACTGTCCGCCCGCGGTTCCCCCTCTGTCCCCCTGGTCCCCTCGCGTTCCCCATGCCCCTATATCTCTTTCTATACCTATGTTACCGCGTATGTAGCTACGTATGTCTGTCCGTCGGTAGGTTTGTCCCGCGGGTACACAGAGGTACCCGACGACGACGCTTTCTCCGCTGCTCCCCCGGTAGCCCCGTTGAAAAGTCATCGTACCCGGTCTACCTTCGCCGAGGACGCTTCTGGTTTTCTGTTCGCGTTCGTCCAAGTCCTCTCTATCTCTCTCTCCCCCTATATATAGATATATATATTTCTCGTAGCCTCTTTATCCGTTCCGAGGAGAGACAGCGTTGCGTAGCTTGGCAAGAAGAACGAGCCACGAGGATAAAGAAGAGATACGGGGCGCGTTTCGTAGGTTCTCCAGCCTCTCCGCGCACAGAACTCCGGAGTCCTGGGTCACCGGGAAACGTACGCGACGCACGCTTCGATGATATATACGAGGATAATGGAATTCGCGGAAGAGGCCGGCAGACGCGAGATACGTAAAACGTGGAAATTGATGGCCGGGGAATCCATTCCGAGACGCCGCGGTTCTTCCGCGAAACTCGTTATACGCCTCGTTATACGTCTTTGAACCGCGAGTATCGGCGACGCACGGGAACGGGCCCGATATTACCAACGACAGCTTCGATGACGCCCGCCCCTCCCTCGCCCGACATTTTTCCACGCGGATTTTGTGATCGAGGCGACCCACCGCCCGCTTCGATCTCGAAGAATGTGGAGGGACGAGCTGGAAATGGAAACTTCGACATTTACATCTTCGTTGAGCCAGTGAAACAGTCTGCTTGACATTGATCCCGAGGATCCTCGTGTTCCAGGAGAAATTGTGGGAGGATCATGAGGTTTAACGGACCACATCAAAGTCCTGTATCTGATCTACGATAACTGGAATGGGTGGCTCATTGGACGTAAGAATTGTCAAAGAATGATCCACACTGATGTTTGCACTAGCTCCTGCCGGTCCCACTACAAAACAGTCGCTGAACGAACAAGTAGCAAAGGTTTCAGGTGCGAATGCTCTAGGACAGCGCTCGGATTTATTTATTTATTTATTTATTTTTGAAGCGAGGTAAGTCACTTTTACCCACTGTGCGCCCCCTCGACTCGGCCGCGCGTCTCGCTCACCGTGGCAGCCATAGTTCTCCTAGGAGCCACGAATAGCGAGTATAGCTTCGAAACTCGGCCGTCGCGAGTATAAGTAAATCCGAGCGCTGCTCTAGGATTATGTGTGACAAATTAACGATCATCGACAAGCTGTTTCTGCTATTTCCATCTTCTTATTTCCAACTTCATCCACTCGTCCTGTTCGTCCACTTCTCGGCGGACCTCGGCCCGAACTTTCCAGTAATTGCGTCATCGGACAGCTCGATTCCGCGTGCCGCGAATTGCCGGCGAACGGAGCGGGTGATTTACGCCTGTGGCATGCGTCGGGTTTCCGCTCCAGGTCGGCGAGAGCTGATTGGCGCCGATTAGCGTACTCGATCTCGAGGCTCGATAACCGTCGACCGGTGTACACCGTCCGCTGTAGTCCACGAAATCTCTATATTCCTCGAAAAACCGGAGAGCCGTACCTCTCCCTTCGGCCTCGACGGACGAGCGCGTCCGCGTCTTCCTCAAGATTCGCGATCTTTATCTCGCGCGAAGATGGAGCGGTTTCGTCCGAAGCGTATCGGGCTGAATCATCGGTACCGCGACGGTCCGACAAGCATCGAGGAAGAAGCAGAAGAAGAAGAAGAAGAAGAAGAAATCGAAAGGATTCGCGAAGGCAGACCGCGCGCGTGGATTCCGTGCAATTAATTATCGGGATCGGCTCGAGCTTGAGCGGGCGCGCGAGCGCGAGACCGCGCGACACACAAAGTATCCGGTTACCTGGGCTACATCGAAGGGGAAACGCGACGAAGGGGAAGTAGACACATCCCGAGGCATATTAAACGCTCGCCGGGCCCGCTTGGAATTGGATAAATTCGTCGGGGCCCGTCCCGATTTACGAACTCTGTCCCCGGGCGGCTTGTTGTCGCGCGAGCATCCACCTCCGGGCCCCTTCTTCGCCGTAAAAGCGGCGGAAAACCGGTGAAATCGGAGACTATCGGGTTCCGAGATTAAGAACAGCTTGCTGGGACAGTTGGAATCGAGCCGGGCCGACGGTTCGGCGATTTAATCGCGCCTCTGGCCGAAACGGCGCGGTATCTAGGCTAGGAATTCGCTGGAGAGCTCCATTGCCCCCCCGTTACGTCGCCTCCAGAACAGAAATTGTTCACACGTACGTGAAAGCTACGTTTCGTTGCGTGTGTTTCTGTGAATTCGTACATCTGAGCCATACACCCCCTTAACGTCGCGTTTGTATTCCCAGTTACGTCGGTAGAGGAACAAGATATTAATACATTTGATGATGAAGATCACGAGGCTTGTAAAACCGTGTAGATCTTTTGGTAGTTTATTCCTGAAGCTGACTGTCAATCCCCCTTAACGTCGCCTTTTTGTCCTCACTATTTCACACAGCTATATCACTAATATAATCATGTACCAGCTAATTTACATGATAATTAAAAATTGTTGGAGAATTTTAAATCTCGGAGATGTAAGGATATGATTTCTCCTCAATTATAATCATTAAAGGAAGAAATAACTTTCTTTAATCGATGCAGACAATTTTTACTTTGCACAAAGATCCGCGATCTAATGACAATAGACGAAGAACGGATAAATGTCGTGCACACAATGTTTCGCGTGATCATTCGTCGAGCAGCGTGGCAAGGATTTCGCGGGGAGTCTGAATAAATCGTATCCGGAGTTTAAAGGTCCCGCGTTCCGGGGAATAACTCCGATAAAAATACGATCGAGCAAGCGAGCGAGGGTTCTCTCGATCCTTATGTCCCTATGAACTCTGTAACCGAACGTCCCGGGTCCACGGCGAGGCTATTCGAGCGTCGCGTCGTCGAGCTGTATCGATAAGCGGCGTCGATCGAGGTGTCTGATTTTACGATTGCGCGGAGAGAGAAAGACCGAGAGAGAGAGAGAGTGTGTGTGTATCTCCTCTCTCCGAGATCAAGTCGTCGCGCTTCCTAAATCCTCGGCTCGTGTCTGACGGCTAGAAAAGCTTCGGGAGCAGGTAGTTCCATCGACACCGTTCCTGTGTTCCGGTTGGTAGGCGCTATAAACCGCGAGATCGAAGGGTCGACGAAGGTGAAACGGATGATCCTCGGCCGAGACCGTGCGGAGGAAAAGGAGCCGAAGAAAATGGTCGTACATGCAGGAGAATGTAGAAGAAATATCCGGCCGGGGTATAGAGAGAAAGAGAGAGAGACAAGAGAGAGAGAGAGAGAGAGAGAGAGAGAGAGAGAGAGAGAGAGAGAGAGCAGAGTCCTCTTCTCAGAGGGTTTATGGTGGAGGTGAACAAAGCGGGTGGCGGTAACACGGCCCGTACGCAGAAGTTCTCGTGTTTATGTGTCTACGGCTGGCCCCGAGTGACACTAATTAATGAAATAATGGCACCGGGACCGACGCACTCGCGGACCGAGGTGTCGAACGTCTCGCGGCGGGGCGTAGGCGGTTATTTACGCTCATTTGCTTTGCACGCTTTTGTCCCCTTTTGTCGCGTTCCCCTCCTATCGACACGCACTCACACGCCCGGGACCCGTCGCGAACCGTGCGACCTCGCGCAACCTACTCCGCCCGCCTGATAATTGAGCATTTAAGCGTCTTTCCCACCGATCAACTTTCCCGACTGATCTCTTCATTCTGGACAGACTTCACCTCGTCTTATCGTCCCGTCGATGCGAGGCTGTCCGGAGAACTGGAAAAAGATACATGCTTCTATTTTCGTCCTCATTGACTGCAGAATTGTTTCCTTGCTGTTTGTTATATTTTGAGTTAGAGGAAGCTGTTTTCCTCCGTAGCGTCGCGCTGATGCGAGACGATCCGAAGAACTGGACGAATATACATACTTCTATTTTCGTTCTCATTAACTGGAGAATTGTTTCCTTGCTGTTGGTTATACTGTGAGATACGGCAAGCTGTTTCCCTCCGTAGCGTCGCGCTGATGCGAAACGATCCGGAGAACTGGACAAATTATTTCTATTTTTGTCCTCATTCACTGGATAATTGTTTTCTTGATGCGAAACTTTGATTTTTGTTCTCGTTGACTGCAGAATTGTTTCCTTGCTGTTAAATTGTGAGATGAATAGGTGCGATCTTAAGGGGAATTGTTTTATCTTCATTTGTATTAGCCAGAAGGTGGGAACCACTTTTATCTTCATTTTTATTAGCCAGAAGGGGAAATATCCTTTCATCTTCATTTTTATTAGCCAGAAGTGGAAATATACTTTCATCTTCATGTTTGTTTGTTGTACTGTGAGATTGCAGGATCGAAACGCGACGCTGAGGAGAGGTACGTTGATTCGTCGAGCGGGCCAGACAACGTGAAAACGGTGTCAGTTACTGTACGATTAACGGCTCTTAATTGCGTGCGAAATGTTGCGTGAAAATCGGATGGCTCGTCGCTAATGATTTCCCACGAAGATTGAGAGAAGCAAAGCGGAATGGAAGCCGAAGCGGTTCGCGTTTCGAGCGACGCGTCACGCGATCGCTCTCTCCTCGAGGTGGCGAACGACAAATCGGCTTTGTCCGAGCACGGCACGGTCATTGGTCTGGGTCACTGTAGACTCGGCACAGTCTTGAACAGTCTCCGTTACATGATTTAAACGTAAAAATTTGCTCACGACGAGCTAAACGAATGAATGGCAAAAATCAGTACGTGGAGAACGTGCCTGAGGTCACGAGGGACCCAGCGCAGTGAAATGACGTCCGGTCGGTTTTCCGTGATCGCATCGACGGGAGCAACAATTCTTGAACTGCTCGCACGGTCGCGAGCTCGGCGAGAAAATTAATAATTATAATAATAATAAAAAGCGGAGGTCCCGAGGAGCGTTTGAGAGGCTGTCGCTGGGGGCCCTGGAGCGGACATTCGAGTAGCCCCCGTTAATGCGAAGTGCTCGTGAACGTCGAAAGACAACCGAGATTGAATCACGCTCGTTATCGTCCGGCCAAAGAGAAGAACGCGAAGAGAAGAAGGCAGAGCGCGCGCAAGAGAGAGAGAGAAAGAGAGAGAGGGGGGAGAGAACAAGAAAGACAGTAGGAGGGGAGAAAAAAATCGGTTCGTTCGAGGTTACGACCGAGAGAGCGCTTCGCAGCGAAAGAGAGCAGAGTCTTTCATATTTTCACGCCTTAACGCGATCGTTCTGGAGTTAATTACCGGAGCCGGGCCTGTTGCGGGCTTGCAAGGTCCGCGGCTGGAGCGGTGTGTGTGCCCCTCGGCGGAAATTCCTCCGCCGCGTCGCCTCGGAATGGTAGAAAGTCGCAACCGGAACCTGACCGATTCGTAAAATGGTGGTGGCACAGTTTTTTCCGGAGCGTCGGACACGCGTGCGCGCCGCGATCAACGGCAATAATGAATGCTTACAGCGGGAACAGCGTCTCTCGTCGCCTCCTGATGCCCCCTGGACATTCTACCAGCCAGACAATCCTTATTTACGCGAGGTTACCGTCGTTCGAAATTCCTTATTAAATCAACCGATTACCGGTCGACGCTCCTCGAGTTCATCCCGAACCGTTACCGACTGGTCTGGAACGATACACCTTCCCCTCCCTGTTTTCGTCGACCGCGTCGGTACCCAGAATCCACCATAACTTCCCGATTTTCAAATCCCTCAGCCACCTACACCCGTGAAAACGTCAACCGGCACCAATGGCTAATCGTGAGGTGCACTCTCGTCGTGGAGCAACACTACAAGCACCAGGGCCCCCTCTGAATTTATGTTCGAGCACCGGGACCCAAAACTATCCTGCTCCACCTGAACGTACACCGACCGGCACAGGAAAGGAGAGACGATGTAGAAAGTTCGTTAGGCGATTCATCTTGCCGATGGATGTAATTTAAGCGCTTCAACCGTGGACGCCCCTTTCCACGAGGTTTCCCTCGCCGTCACGATACACGAAATTAACCGGCCAACCACCTGATGGACTCGCCTAAACGATCGGCCGACTTCTGGGACCGCTGCGCTCCCCGAAATGTACGTTTCGGATTTTCGGTCTGGGCTAGACTGCTCGCAGACGAGACATCTTCGTGGAAAATAAATACTTTCTGCCGGAACTTCTGAGAAACTGGAAATTCTAGTCTTCTTTCAATACAATTCGAAAAAAAATTGTATACCTGACGGAAATAATAAAATTAAAGGAAATGAAATTCTAATAATCCAGCATAAGGGTGGAGTTGCAGCAAGCTGGAAATTCTAGTTTTCGTCCAATAAAATTCTGAAATAAGTAAATGCATAAAATCAGCAACAACCAGTGCACCTCTCGAAAGCAATAATATCAAAGAAAATGAAATTCTAAGCACAAGGGTGGAGTTGCAACAAACTGGAAACCTCCAGCAAAATTCCAAGAAGAAGATTGAACTTCCAACGAAATAAATTTCCCATTTTTGCCACGAATGCGTAAAATCAGCTGCCTACCACTAGACCAGCGTGTCACAGAAAAATAAACCCGAAGAAAATGAAATTCAAGGGTGAAGCTAATGAGTTCCCGGAGTTAAAAGAAAGGCGAGAACGCAGAAGAGAATTGGAGAATGGTTGCAGGGGAAGAGACCGAGATGCATTTGGCGGTGCACATTAATCCAGAAGCCGGCATTTTTCCCCGTCAATTGCCCGATTACCGTATTTAGTTAGGCAATTAATACCGCGCGTTCTCAGCCCCGAAGCCCATCCCACGGACCTGTTATATTCTTTCCTCCGTTACGGACGTGACGTGCGAGGTTTGCCGTTAAGGTGGATCGGCATTCGTACATCCGTATACCGGTATCGAGGCATTTATTGAATCGATATCCGGAGCCCTTTCGCAGCGGGCCTCTCTTCGAGGCACGTACCGCCTTTAGGTCTCGAGCATTTTTCATCGCGCGCCGACGACGCACCGCGCCGACATTCCACGGATCTCTTTCTCCCTCGTTTCTCCTCTCTTTCGACTTCACTCTTTCTCTCTCTTCTTCCTTCTTCCTTCTCGCTCTCTCTCTCTCTCTCTCTCTCTATTCTCCGATCGGTGTAGCTAGCACTGTGGAACTCCTGCAGGCGTTGATTCTTCAGCAAAGGGAGTTCAGGAGCACTTAGAACTCGTCTCGTGAATGAACCCAGATGACTGAAGTAATTAAGATTTATTTCTGGTGTCGCGGATACTCTAGATTCTGGAATAAAATTGTATGTTGTCGCTATACATGCATACACATTTTCGAGTTCAAGGTCGTGTCAAGGTCGCAGCATTCGCCGTTTAACCCCTTGCCGCATTTTACCGAGTCACGCTCGTGATGAAGATTTTAATCAAATTCTAACGAATACGAGTGTCACGCTTTTCTTTTCAAATGAAATTCGATTTGATTCGGTTGTAGCTAATCAATATTTAAGCATTGAAATAAATTTTATAAAAAAACATTGAACCGACTTCAAGGAAACGCACTGAAATGTATGAAATTGTTTCCATTTAATTTACGTGAATGCACACGAACGCAAATACAATACGTTCTTTTCGGAGGCGGTGCGAAATTAAAAATTTTTCAAATGACAGATGTTGCCGGTTATGATTTCATTGGAATACGATGGACTTGGAAATCAGTAGACGGGAAGAGAAGATATACATTAATGTGTGAGAGCATGTAGAAGAATTTAAGGATTTTCATAATTTCCAGTGTCGGAAATTTTCAATTTTGCGCCGCGCCGAAAAGACTGTATTGTATTTAAGTTCGTGTGTATTCACATAAAGTGAATGGAAATTATTTCATACTTTTTAGTGCATTTTGTGAGTGCGTTTTTTCGAAGTCAGTTTAAATTTTTTTTATAAAATCTTTTTGTTGCACGATAATGCACCGTCTCACAGAGGACCATCGCTGTTTGTGAATTTTTGACGAAAAAACAAGTCTGTGTGCTTCAACATCCTCCGTATTCGCTTGACTCATCACCGTGTGACTATTTCCTGTTCCCCAAACTCAAACTAGCCACGAAAGGAATGTTTTATGACAATGTTATACAAGTTCAAAGTGAAATTAAAAAATCTGTGCTAGCACTGCTGGAACGTGCGAAACGTTGTAACTAATTGTTTTCTCGTTGTTTAAAAAGTTCCGTTATTTTCCAGACATACTGCGCATGTATGTCGGTGGCAGCCACCTGTCGCAAATCCGCAGCTATTTTTCGAGAGCTGCGCTTGCGCTCGGATTTCGGCGGGCTGCACCCCAGAATCCCACACGCGAGCGGGTCGATGCACGTTGGAGCATTATCGAGGGCACCGCACAGAACGATACATGCATTACGTTCCGGCGCGAAAGATACATGGCGGTGCGGGCCGGTCTCGGGGGTTCTCGGCGGCGCAGGTCGGGGTGTGCAGTCGGCGGATTCGATGGAGGCAGCGCGCGGCGGCGGCGGCGGCGGTATCGTATTCGCGACGTTCGGGCTCGCTCGGGCCACGGGCCGCAAAAGCGCGAGGTATCGGCCGGCGCTTTTCGGGGGATCACCGCCAAAAAGTTTACATCGCGTACACCCGGGTGAACCACGGGCCCTTCTATCGTGGCCTGAAATCGGCCGCGCGGCGATTTCTCGGGCGCCGATTCGCCGCTACAAGATCGAATAAATCAAGGTACCCCGCAGGTGACTTAATTAGGTGAGTCCCTGTTAAAGGGGAGAACTCGATTACGAAGCCGAAAAAGAAGGAGAGGGGAGAGAGAGGTAGAGACCGCGCGAGAGAGCCCCGCGAGCGCGTGTAAAGGATATAATCCTTGTCCGTGCGTGCGCGCGTTCCGAGACGTATTTTCGGGCCGAGGCCAGCCCGATTATTCCGTACAAGACGGACACGCACCGGCCCCAGCTACGAATTCGTGCTTTGCTCCGATGAATAATTACTTTTAATACCGTAACCCCTCTCCGCACCCTTCCTCCTATGCACCCTCTCCGCTTTAACCCCTTCGACGCTTCACGGAGGCGACGAGTGATAAATGTCGAATCGAATCGTGATATTCCCATTTGCTTTTCCTTTTTCATCTCTATATATAAAAATGCAGTCCTGACTCATTCACTAACTCTAGAAAGCTGAAATTTTGCACAGAGGTTTCCTTTATGATCTATACAAGGGATAAGAAAGGATATTTCTAAATTCAACACCCAAGGGGATGAAAAGGGGTTGCGACGTTTGTATGAGGAATATTTTGTTCGTGGCCGGATTTACTTCATACTTGGTCTTAATGCTCTTTGATATAATTAATCAAACACCTGTTTCGGCATTTCAAAAAATCGATCCCCGAAGGTGGTGAAAAGGGGTTTTGAAATCTAAGATGGCGACATGACAGAAAATTAAAACTCTATAGGGGTGAATGGGGGGTTAAAAGGTTTTATGGAGAAACAATATCAATTTCCGAAGGTATTCAACGGTTTTCTGTGCGAGCGAAGCCGCGCGGGCAAAAGCTAGTTGTGAAATAAAAAATCTAGAACCAGTCATTTGACCGGTCGTGGAACGTTTAGTGTTAAGGATTCAATTTCTACCTCAAAGTTTTATATAATACACTTGTACAGACTGTGACAGTAATTTTTTGATCGAAACGTTTTCGAAGAGTTGCGTTCTAAAATCGGACATTTCATAGGCAACAACCTAATAAAATTCCTTACAATTTATTTTCGGGAATTTTCGCAAAAGCGAATGAACAGCGTGCAGCGAGGCGCTAACGAGGGAAGAGCCGCGTCGCCACCGATTGGGTCGATTCGCCGATAATCGCGTCAGTCTGCCGGCCGCAGACGAAGGACCATAGAAGTCGCGCGCGCGCAAAGAAACGTGTCCGGTTAGCTCGCTGTCACCAACTATTTAGAAAAGCGACGTCTGCTTGGAACGAGGCCTGCATCGAGCCAAGTCCCAAGCAGTCGAAGTCCCCGGCGGAGTGTCGCGTTTCTTCCGCTTATTTAATTTACCCGTCGGGCATGCGGCGAATACGCCACGCACCGAACACAACGACCACGACGACGATGCAATTTGCTTCGCGCCCCTCGGGCCTAGCTTCCGCCTCCTTCGTTTCGCCTTCTTTCGCCGAGGCTCCGGCTCAAGCTCGTTCTCAGCCGTTCGTCATCCTCGACGGACGCTCCCGCGACGTTCAGCCGATAGGTGAATAGCCGTTTAACCTTCCCGAAGCAAATCATTCGTCGATTCGTTAGACGGTCCACGCGACCGCTCAGCCTTGAAGAGCCTTCCGCAGGGTCGTTGTCTCTAGCGGCTCTCCTGACGATCATCCTATACTCATCCTCACCGGTCACACTCTCTCCTATCTTTTTTGCTATTACTCCAAAAAGTTCATACTCTTAACTTTCAAGAAGATTCTCGAATTCAAATAATTCGGCTGAGCTTAAAAAATTTGTCTAAGGATTGAAACCACAACAGATTTGAACAATGAAGACTCCTCTTTATAACGACCTCTTCAAAATTAACGTACGACTTTTTCTCGCCAGTTTATTCAACTTTTAATGAAATGCGTGCTGTCACGATCTTCCTAGGCGCTTTTCCCCAACTCAAATAATTCTGCAGGGGTTGAAAAATTTTTCTAAGGATTTGAAACCAGAACAGATGTGAAGAACAAAGTCTCCCCTTTATAACGACCTCTTCAAAATTAACATACGATTTTTTCTCGCCGTTTCATCCAACTTTGAATGGAAAGTGTGCTGCCATTATATTGCTAGGTGCTTTTTCCCAACTCATATAATTCTGCAGGAGTTGGACAATTTTTTCAAGGGATGAAACTACACTCGATTTGAAGATAGCAGTCTCCTCTTTCTATAGACCTTTAAAAATTTGTTGTCCGATTTTTTGTCGCCCTTTTATTTAACTTTGAATGAAAACTGTGCTGTGACATGCTTCTCCTAGCTGCTTTTTCCCAACTCAAATAATTCTGTAGAGCTTAAACAATTTTTCTAAGGATTGAAACCAGAACAGATTTGAAGAACAAAGTCTCCCCTTTATAACGACCTCTTAAATATTGACGTACGATTTTTTCTCGCCGTGTTAAAAAAATAGTTTGCCGCCCATTTGATCATCCCACTGCGGTCCCGGGTATCTTCGCGCGCGGAAGTCGCGCGACGTAAAGGGGGGAACGTGGCGATCCACCTGCGCTCTTAAAGTCAAAGAAGAACGGTTGGGACTGTTCCTAAAGAACTCGCGAAGAGTTGGACCAGGAACGGGAGGGGAGGGAAGTAACAACGAAAGAGAAGCGATATCCGGAGCCCTTTCGCGAACGGCCGCGGTGTCGGCAGGGACACACCGTTTCGCGACTAATTAATGAACGTTGCTTCGATCAATTTACATTTACCGGGTCCCCTCCGACGAACGACACGAACACCTTCCCCCCTTCTACTCTCTTCTGCTCCTCTTCTTCTTCTTCTTCTTCTTCTTCTCGTCCTCTTCGTTCGCCTGGTACTCTTTACTAGAGGGTGCGAAAGGGTGCAGCTTCGTTAGCGCCTCTCGGAGACGTTTCTGAGATCGTTGGTACACGACCTCGGTGAACAACCATGAGCACCTTCTCGTCCTCTATCCACAGTGTCCACACACTCTCGCCGGCTACGATATATCTTGTTTTTGTCGGCGACCTCGCGCGGACCTACATAGAGCCTCCTATAGGGTAACTATGCCGGCTTGATTCGGTACAACCGTGGATAGAACCTTGGAGTGGGTGGCTGTCCGAAAAAGGAGTTAATTAATTCCCAAAACGGATCCTCCGAGCAACACTGCCGGACCCCGCGCGTCCCGGAACAGAAAAACTTGTATAAATTAATCGGGGAACACGGAATTAATTGGGGTGGCTACGGGAGACACTTGGACACTTTCATTTTAACCTCCAGGTACTCGCACTCCGCTTTCTAGAGAATTGTTTACACGGAATTTTATACGATTCTAACATAGACCAATTTTTATTCCCATGGAATAACTACTTTAAGGGGGGAACCTTGTGTAAAATGAAATGTTTTTGCTTAAATCGATGGGAAATTTCCCGAGGAATACGATAAAAAGGTATATAACAAAATTTTTTAAAAGCCACACTTATTTTAAAATACACTAGAAAGGAGAAAATAATTTTTTTAGACATTGGTGACTATAAATAAAACCATTTTGATTTTTTTCTTTCACATCATTTTCGTGCATTGTACGCTGCGCACGACGCATTTACAGGATGCCATTTCCAAGCAGCCAATGCACCATTGATACTAACAATTAAAATGTACAAAAAATATTTTTTGTTACATTACAACATTACTAAATGATACCTCGAATTTCAAATCAATCTACGCGTTACATTTTTCAAAAAAAATTCTTACAAAACGGGCCATTTACAGAAGGTTGACAGCATTTATCATTCTTAAACCATTCGACTGAAAGTTTTGACATCGTAAAAGTTCATTGCAATCTTACAAGTTGAAAATCTGAATAATACCGTCAAGAACGCTGAGTATCGTTGAACTTTAAACACGCATAACGATTGAACCATTGAACTCCGAAGGTTAAAACATGGATTTTCCGCATTCTCTCGTAATTTATAGAATCGTGTAAGAAAAGTTCTAAATATTTGGTCCCGTAGGACGAAGTTCCGCGATGGTTCTCCACGATATTTCTCGCAAATCTTCCCCGCGCGCTTCGCAATTGATTCGAAGAGTCTCCGCGAGTCTGGTTGATGCGATTTTAAACTAGACTCGTTGAGGCTTGACCAGCCCGCGGAATTCGCGAAGCCGCAACGCGGAATGATCGGGGTAAACGAGACCATCCCGGGCTCTGGTATCCGCGAGACGTCGAAGCAAGATGGAAGGAAGAAACGAAAACCACCAACGAGTAGATTCCCTCGGTTCGTTGAACGTCGAGGAGTAATCGTCCCCGCTCGCGCGTTTGCTCTCCTCTCTCTCTCTCGCTCTCTCTCCTCTAGCAAATAGCATTCAGCCGCGAGGGGCACTCTAAACCTTTCTTGTCTCTGCGCAACGGCCATCAAAAAAACGGATGCTATTTTATCTCACTCAAGGACCCTTCGAACAGCTCGCAGCTAATTTTGCGGTCGACTAAACGACGACGCGGCGAGGAGACCGAGAGAAGAAAGAAACTTCTCCTATCTGCCGTGTGCCGTTTACGTTCGCCTTGCCGGCCGCAAGAAGATGGAAATTGCTTCGCCGGCCTTGGAGTCTTTGCGCGAAACTCGTAACCCTGGCGAAACGATCCTCCGGGCTCGCACTTTTCACAGAAACCGTCGATCGTCGACGGGATCCGTCAGAGATCCTCTTTCGTACTCGACATAGACACAGAAATGTCTGAATTCGCTCGAGGGGTTACCCCCTCTCCGCCTGCGCCGGATTTATCACATGACCGGGCGGAAGGGTGGGGAGCAGCGTCGTAGAAGGGGAAGGTAGAGTGAGAGGGCTGTTACTTTCATATTCGGAGGTCGAAGATTTTGAGGCTTAGAATTTTGTAGTAAATTATTAGACGATTGAAAGATCTATCTATTTGTTTTATCTTGTGTTGCTTCGTTCTCTCACGAAATCTCTTGACAATTTATTCGTACAATAAATATATTTTTTATAACTGACTGTATTTGTATTCCGGCTACATTCTGTCAAATTTTTTATTTGTCTGAAGTGTGAAATCGTGACATAAAGTAACAGCGCTAGTCCAGCGTCCTCGGAAAGTGATTTCTCGAATCAGCATTCAGAATTTTATTTAATCTTTCCCAGCTGTATAAAGATCGAGGGGTAGGAGTAGGGTTTCGGGTAAAGGCGGAATTACCGCGTTGAATTTTATGGAGTCGTGCAGTTTACCGCGGTTTCTCGCAGATTCACGAAGTGGTGGCCGCTTAGACGTGGACGCATTTATTTGGCGAAATACCGAGGGCCATTTTCTTAAACGAAAAGCCGTCGACATCGTCCCGCCGCTATTAACGTAACCGACCGGGCCCGCATTAATGATACGTAATACAGAAACACAAAAAAGGTACGTTTCATCCCGATAATCATCGACGCACGTTGAAACAGGCCGGAGGTCGTCACCGAAAGCTGGAGCGAAAGAGAAGGAGGGAGAAAGAGATGTGAGAGGCGGGGAATATGAGTAAAGCCGAGCAAGCCTCATCTTCGTAAATCGAGTCTTCGACGTCCCTCTTCCAGCCCCATTTCAATATCCCTGGCTTCGTAAAAGCAATCGCTGATTCACGGCGTAACGATCCAGGTGTATGAGATTTGCACCTTGCCGGGCCTCACGCATCGCGCATGCAACCCAACGACCGACCGAACGAGAACCATTTCGTTTCGGAGCTGCATAGGAACCGATCCTACCGAAATTAAATCCCCGCTGAAGCGCGCGGAGATGCGAAATTTCTGTTTTACATCTTCGTTATCCCCCGTCTCGACTGTTACTTTCCTTCGAAGGTTCAAGATTTTGAAGCTCGAAGCTTCGGTTTCGGAAACTTCGGAGGTGATGAGAATCGGAGATTCGAAGCTTCGATTTTTCTGAAACTCCGAAGGTGATGAGAACCGAAGTTTCGAAACTTCGAAAGTGATGGGAATCTAAGATTCGAAGCTTCGATTTCTGGAACTTCGAAGGTGATGAGAATCGAAGCCCGAAGCTTCGATTTCTAAAACTTTGAATGTGATGAGAATCGAAGCCCGAAGCTTCGATTTCTGAAACTTCGGAGGTGATGAGAATCGGAATTGCGAAGCCTCGAATTAAAGCTTTTCTCTTTTTTATATTCCGTGAAAATCCTGTCATTTATTTGCACAGTAACTTAGAGACTGTCCGAATTCCCTAGCATTTAGGGAAAAAGCGACTCCTAGTGTAGAGACATCAGTTACTAGTGGTTATTTGGAAAGGTGTGACTGACCGGTCCGGAGCGCAAGTATTTCGACCGTCCGTCGCCCCGTGGGACACCGGGACAAGGGACAAGGTAATAAATTATTATCGCTGCGATAAGGAATGTCGATAGGGTCTACGGAGAGGAACGGTGGTTATCGACCTCCTAATAGACTCGTTTCTGGGTGTCATTCCCGATATCGATGCTAGGTGATTGATCCTCGCGCGATCGTGACTTCGTCCCCGTGTCCCGACCATTTTCTATTCACCGTATAACCGTGATCGATCTTATCTGACCCCTTTATTCAATCTATTCACATCGCGTTAATAGGCTCTGACGGGACTATCTGAATTTTCATTCTCAGCACCGTGACGTCATTTTACTCGTTCCTCAGTTTAGAAGTTCTCGAAGCATTGATTGATTCTAGTTCATTCTCGCGGTAGTCTTCAAGTTCATCGAGTTCGCGAAGAGAATGGACGACCTCTTGAATTCAATGAAATCCTCAAAACTAGCTGCCTCACACAGTACTCTTCAATGTCATTAAGTTCTAAGCAACCTTATGGGCAGCATGTAGCAATTTTAGCAACTAATGCAACTCCTGAAGCAAATGGGCCAGTAGGCGTGGCTCCTAGACACTAGTCCAGTGGTGGGGGGCCTCTTGACTTCAATGAAATTCTCAAATCTAGCTGCCTCACACAGTATTCATCAATTTCATTAAGTTCTGAGCAATTCTATGGGCAGCATGTAACAATTTTAGCAACCAACGCAACTTCTTAAGCAAATGGGCCAGTAGGCGTGGCTTCTAGACACTATCGAGTGGTAGGCGGGCCTCTTGACTTCAATGAAATCCTCAAATGTAGCTGCCTCACACAATATTCTTCAATTTCATTAAGTTCTGAGCAATTCTATGGGAAGCATGTAACAATTTTAGCAACCAATGCAACTTCTTAAGCACATAGGTCAATGGGCGTGGCTCCTAGACACTGTCCAGTGGTGGGGGCCGCCAGAAACCAATTCCCCAGCCCCGCAGCCCCGTTTTCGGTACGACGGAGGGTCTGGAACCGGCGCGTTTCGCCCCGTGACAAAGCGGTTCAATGAATCAAACGTATCCGAGGCTAATAGCCTTCAGCTCCAGGAAGCGAGCGAAACGATCCGCCTTATCTCTCGCGCTCGGTATTTGTCCAGAGTGAAGCCGGCCAGTCCGTTGGTCGGATGGCCGGTCGAGAGACCGGACTCCTCTCGATCGATCGTAAATTGAATCTCGAGCTCCGCGCCGCCGAGCCGCGAGTACCGGCCTCCTTCCTTCGGGTTTATTCTGCAGTCAACGATGATTCTCCTTCTCCGTTCCACGGTGCAACGTGATTTTGTTTTCTCGCCGCGCCGACTCCGGCACCGTTCGTTCGTCGCTGCATTTTTCCACGTACGGTATTGCACCGCGGAGTGAAGGGGGGGACGTAGCAGCGTGTTCGAACGGATCGACGAGTGCCAATTCACCGGACAGACGGAAACAGACAAGACATTTATAGAAACAATTGTTCACCACTCAAAAATTGAAAAGATTAAGTTATTTCCACGCGCCTACACATCGGACATTCGCACATTACACACGTTTATATAATTTTGAAAGAAACCCCAACAGTTTGTGAATCTTGCAATGTCCCATATTAGGTCTATTACTTAAAAACCAGAAATTTTTAAGGAAATTTGAGCGTTTATTAAAGAAAATCTTGTACAATTCTGTTATTCAAAGTATTGTCCATCGGAAGTTACAATATTTCCCCATCTTCCTGGCAATTTGTGGATGCCATCCCAAAAAAAACCAGTCATCTTTTGAATCAAAGAACAAATCGAGCCAATTTTTGATGCCTTGGACTGAAGTGAAGCGTATTCCGGAAAGTGCATTCTGCATCGACCGAAACAAATGGTAGTCAGAAGGCGCCAATTGTTATAATGTGTTTTGTTATAACTTCTTAAAAACTACTGATTTATATAACAAAATCTAACCGTACTGCGACACATGTTAATCGATAAATCGGAAAATTTGCTATAATCACGTGAGAGCTCTCTTGAAACCATCCTATACCTGATAAAAACATTTTCGCTGGACTGCTACTAACAAAGTAATCTCGACTGATCACGATTCGTGATTCATCCTGTATAAGCAATCCACTGTAATCCATGTAATCCACATGTCGCTAAAAACCTAGCTGTTGACGCAACCTTAATGAATAGCCTACGAATCTGCAAAATGAAAAATGTTTGCGTTGTTTGCAAGACGCAGGTGCCAAATAAAAAATTTATTCATCTTCTAATGATCTTATTAAGCTGAAACTAATACACCGATGTCCTTAAGTCTTTTCGATATGAACACTGCTTTAAATTGTGCGTAGCCATTTTTTATCATAAATGCATAAAACCCGCAGTCTATTAATAAATAAATAAATAGAAAAACTCGAGAAACAGACGCAGCGAACTCGACTGATATTTAAACATGTTCTTCTTCGAAAAAGATCACCGGAAAGTTTCTATTGTTGAAATTTCGATTTCTAACTTGTTTCAATAGGAGTCGCCTATGCACCAAGAGTTGCCTGCACATATCTTACTCGACTGCACCTCGTCCCAGCATTGTTCCCGCGTCGTCAGGTGCGCGGAGCGATGACAGTGCGCATAGTTGCGTCTCCACGTGCGCTTGCGTCACTTGGCGAGCGACGCTGGGCGTCTCGCGGCGTCCCTCACGCATCCGCACACACGAACGTCCCACGTCTCGATCCCAACAATGGCCGTCGTTCATCGATCGTGCGCGTCGAATCGGCTGGTAAATCGCAGAAAGATCCGCCGCGTAAAAACAAGCAGCTTATGGGTGCGACGCGGGTTGTCGTAATCGTGGGCCGGCTTGCAACAATCGCGTCGGATTAGAGAAACCGGTAGAGAACGGAAATCAGGCCGGCTACGTGTAATTTTGATGGACGTAGCCGCGAGAAACCCCTCGGCATTATCAAGATCACGCGGCGCGAATTACCGGCTCGATTAATAGAGACACGCCGACTGTGTTCTATCCAACAGTCTCGCGAGGGAAACGAACGCGTTTCCATTTTCTGTAATACCCGGGGCACGGGGCGATCGATCAACGCCGATCGAGAAACGCGCAGGTGCGAGAGACCGGCCACGCACGATACCTCGACGCGTGAAAGGATCGGTCTACATTCCTAAGCGACGATTGTGCGGCTCGAACAGCGGGAGCACTTGTCCGCCGCGATTTCACGCGGATCGGTACCCGGCGACAATGCGGACGGAATGCGTGTCCGACAGGCTCGGCGAATTTTCTTTGAAACCAACGCGAAACAGGAGCCTGCCACTCGTAGTTTTTCTTCGGGAACGTGGCTCTGCTTTGCTCTGAATCTGCACTTTGATCGACAATTTGTTCGATCCTCATACCTGGATACCTTCGAAGCTTTGTTTATTTGTTGTGCATTCTTGTTGATCAACAGCAGAATTGATACCAATCAGGTCATTAAAGAAATTTGTTCAATCTGCTTTCAATTTTTCTTTCAAACTGTTCTTATTTTGATGGACAGCAAACTCGAATGGGAGGGGCCTTATTCAGTGTGGAACTGTGAAGTGGTGGGGGTGCGCTAGATTCCAATCAGATCCTCGATGCTTGCTGGTGCTTACAGTAATTTCTGTTATCGTTAAAATAACGGGTTTTAATATTCTTAATTTGCGATTTGTTTCCCTGAGCAATTATTTGACACACGACACATATTAATTAACCCTTTGCACTCGGAGCTATTTTAACTGCAAAATTAAACTTTCTTTCCGATCTAGAATATTTCCACTCCTTGTGATTTTTAACATTTTGTAGATATGAAATTGGTATAGTACCTCATACAATAACTAAATGTTTAATAATTGATTAGATACCGATATATTTAATAGTGTGGACAATATTTTGAATAATGGTACAGCAATTTTTGGTGGTGCCTCAGAAGGGACAACCGAGTGCAAAGGGTTAATTGACTAGAGGGGAGTTGTTGCTCGCTCGCTTCGCGAGTAGGGTTAGTGGTACGCATTTTATCAAACGACATTTTCGTACGTAACGAAATAAATGGCGAATGTTTATAATGTCGATAATGCTAACAGACGTCGATAATGTAAATTTCTATTGAAATATTGATTAAAAGCTACGAGGTTCGTTTTTTTGTTGTATTGAAATATGATTCTAAAAGCACTTTTAGTTTTACCAGAATTTTCCATTTTTTCGTGATACTTTCCCAATTTTTCTTATCCAATAACCTAGTTCGGCCTAATACGAACATTTTAAAAAAAGAATTTAGCCAAATCGGTTCAGCCGTTCTCAAGTGATACGCTTACCAACGAACAGCATTTCATTTTTATTTATATAGATAGATCACACGTGCTTGTTATGATTATAAAATAATGTGAAATAGTTATTATACGTACAGGCTGTGCGGCCGAATAACATGTACTAGCGGAAACGAGGTGGTTCCTTATGAAAAAATAAGAACAAAATGTGGAATAAAATTTTTTCATTCAAACTCGATTTTCTCGAAAACAGCTTCCAATGGAAAAATTTTATTCCATATTTTGTTCTTATTTTTTCATAAGGGAACACCTCGTGCCCGCTAGTACATGTTATTCGGCCGCACCCTGTATATACAGAGCTCCGTGAACCTAGTGTTCAGAACAATAGAAAAATATCAAAATTATTTATCTCAAAAATATGTAAAAGAAGATACATAAATGAATAAACTTGTGAATGATACACCTTTGAAATTATTTATTTTATTTAGCTCTTAAGAGGAAACAGTCCCACTAATTATACCTGGGCCATAATCATTTACACGTCTATAAAAATTGATACAGCAACAATAAACCAATAAACGCACCGATGAAATTATTTATGGAGTTTAAAAGACGATATTACTTTCCCAATGTTTTCTTCGCACAATGGGCACGGAGGTCAGAGCGTTCAGTTTAGCGGTCGGACAATGCTCAATAACGAGTAATAACAAATAGTTGTTGATTGCACAGCCGAGGCCGCGGTTTGGTAGCCCTAATCGTGGGGCCAAGCTCCCGAAAACAAATGACCGCGTCGTATAATTTACGACGCCGCGCCGGCGGTCATTGCGTACCCTTGCGAATCCCTCCCCCCAAACCCCTCTAGCTTTCTCCCTCTCTCTTTCTTCTGAACCGATCGCAACGCGCGTAATTAATTGACCGAAAGGTTGCTCACGGACGTCCGAGCGTTCGATCCACCGAAGAATAAATGAACACGGATTCGTTTCGACTTTCCGAGAGACATCTACCCTCTATCGTAACAAACGGTCTTCATTGTCGCTGAGAACGAAAGTTCGCGGTCGGCAGTCCCCATCGGCGCCATTGTTCCATCGTGTTTCTATCGCGATCCATTATTTCTTAGTTCGAGCGGTCGTCAGCCCGTGCTAATTAACGCCGAACGTTTTTAACCTAACCGTGTCGCGACTGGTTCACTTTTGTGATTAAAACGTAGCCGTTTTACATTACCTCACAAAAACAGCAAGAATTTATTTGTCCAAATTTTTCTAGCGATTCTGAATTCTCAACAGTTGATCCTCCACTTCTAAAATGTTATTAAAATTATGAATAGATTGTGGACCTTTATGCAAAATAAAAGACATTTACATTGATTGCAAGACCCAGGAGTGAAATCAAAAATATATGATTCTAACAATCTGTTAAATTATAAAATCACCGTCGCTTTTAAACAATTTATCGAGGAATTCGCAGCTGTTCATCGTCCATTTTTAAAATGCTATTAAAATGGCGAATAGACTGCGGTCTTTATGCAAAATAAAAAATGTTCACGTCGATTGCAATACCCGGGAGCGGAATAAAACATTCGTTCTTCTAATAATTAACTTGTTAAGCTGAAACTAATGCACTAGCATAAATTCTGCGTATCCACTTTTATCATAAATGCATAAAACCTGGAGTCAGTCAAGGGAACGATGGTGGTTCATAGGTCTCCAGCAAGAATTCTACAAATGTCCGGAGTGGCCGCTGCACAGAAGAAGACGCGGAATTTTCACCGTAGAATTATAATTGTAATCCGTCACGGTTAGGTTCGTGCACAGTCGTTCCGCACCCCCGTGGTGTCCGGAGGAGATTCCCCGCGGAACCGTTCGAGCGTTGCGACTGCGTGTACCAGCTCGAGGACGAGTCCGAGACTATGGTACTGCGAGCATGAGCACGCGCGCCATATCGATTCTCGCTCGCTCCTCCCCGTATTATAGTCATTCGAATAGAACGCGTATCTACTTAGTGTCGACGATGTACGCGGGATCGCTCGGCTTAAACGCACGCGCCCGCAACTACCCGTCGCGGATGGCTAACGAGGTACCGGTACATCGTGTATGCATTGTATTTGTCTTCCGAGCGGAACGAATAATCGAACCTTCCGTCGATTTCGCCGAGCCGCAACAATCCCAGTGAAAATTGAAATGTTCCAACTTTCCAGTTTGAGGTTCGGCCGTTTTTTAAAAATCGAGCCATTGGTCGAAAATTCCAAAAAAATTCACGGTCGTGTATGACACCAGCTAGAATGTTCATGAATTTTTTTCGTAATTTTTTACCGAGCAGAACGGAAGAAATAATTCATTAAATCGAGCTCATACTGGAACTACCCACTTGGAACTTCGGTTTGGTTGTTAAAATATATATCTCCTGCAATTTTGAGTATTTCTACTTGAAAAAAATTACACGTGTACCTCGAATACCGGTGAATATGTGTGCAAAATCCCAATGGGTAGTTTTTCAGAATTTTTTCGTAATTTTTTACCGAGCAGAGCGGGAGAAGTAATTCATTAAATCGAGCTCACACTGGAACTACCACCTTGGAACTTCGGTTTGGTTAATAAAATATATATCTCCTGCAATTTTGAGTATTTCTACTTGAAAAAAATCACACGTGTACCTCGAATACCGGTGAATATGTGTGCAAAATCCTAATCGGAAGGGCTCGATAGTTCCTGAGAAAAAAATTCCCATTGACCGCTAGGACGTTAAGTTTGGTATTCAGCAAAACCGTGAAGATTAAAAATGTTCCGAATAATTGAAAAAGAACGATCGGAGGGGATGGGAGGAACGACCGTAGGAGCGAGTCGGAGCGCATTTTCCCCGCGTCAACTCGAGAGGCGTGCAAAGAGGAGGGACACCGTTTGAAGACGGAATCGTATTCGATGCGTTTCGAGTTCGAGATCTGGGTCCGACGTAATCCACCGGCATCGGTTCGCCATTACGTCGCCGTTACATGCAGCCGTGGGGTACACGTCGCGCAGCGGTATCCCCCGGTGGATCGTGATTTTACACGCTCGCGAGGATTTCGTATTTACGCGGTCGGCGTATGGCGGGCTGGTTCAGCTCTCTTTCTCTCTGGTGCAAAAAAAGGATTGGCGGTTTTGATCGCGTTGCCGCATCACCGGAGAGAAAGATAGAGAGAGACCGGCGGTTCCCCCCGATTCGTCTTTTGCGTACACGCGCGTCTATCCGCCGGTTTCGTTATTAACTTTGCGCTATCTCGGACGACCATCTTTACGCTGCCGGATCGAGTGAGGCGTATCTACCGTGAGCTGTTGGTCTACCGACATTACGTGGCTGGGCCGCACACCACCAACCAAGAATCGTGAACACGATACACAGGCAAACACGTCCGCAACAACCCCGTTGGTGTACAGGAGCGTCGTCGTCGGTGTCTCGGGTAACAGGCTTAGCTCCGTCTCTCTTGAAAATTGCCCGCCATATTTTTACCATATTACTTCATTTTTAAGCCATCACCTCCCGCTTCTGGCTCTCGCTGCTACCACCACCACCACCTTCTTCGTCACCTCGCCTTTCCATCGTTCGTCGATCTTCCTCCACTTCTTCTTCTTTCTCTTACGCGTTCCCCCCTCGGCGTCCCCCTCCTCGATGCATCTGGCCGGTGCATCTCGCGCACTGCCATTTTGTTCGCGGAACGTTGCCCGCCTTTTGTTGCTGCTGCGCCTCTACTTTCTACCTCTTCTTCTTCTTCTTCTTCTTCCGGTCCCTACCCTCCCCCCTTACTCGAAAATTACTCGTTCCATGGATCACTGGCACCTCCGTTCCACGTTCGACAGAAACCCAGAGTATCTCGAGCGGATAAAACACGAGAGTCCGTGAGCTTCGACGAAAGCGCGCGCGAGGATCAGAGTATTCTCCTAACCGATGCACCGCAGAATGCAATATAAGCTTTTTGCGGCAATATTTCGAGCGAATTTAAAATAATGATCGGCCCCGGGAGAGGCCCCGCCGCGTCAGTCAACCTGAAATCCGTGGGCCCACGGTTCGGGGAAAAGGAACGGAAGGCATAAAAAGGGCGGGGGCGAGACGGGCAAGGGGGACCCCGGAGTTAATGAGATCACGCGTAATCGAAAATTGTCGATACGATTTTATTGGACCACGCGAAAATCGCTTCTCCCGGGCCTGCCGCCTGCGGGTTATGGGCCTGCTCATCCGCGCAAATCATCTACAACTTCCCTGGAGTCTATAAACATTCTTTGGCATCGGTTCTTCGAGTATCATGTCGAAATTTTTTTGCATCGGGAGCCGACCGATCTTGTAGCCATGGTTTTACTTCAAAGTGTTCAACTTGTGTCTCGCCGGGGATCTGGAACTTCTCTAACGCAGTCCAGGAGGCCCCAAGTGGGCGTGGCTTCGTTGGCCACTTGGGTCAATCGTTGTTCAAGTCGGCAGCCTCAAACTCCAGCTTTGAAATCTCAATGATTCCTCGTTTTAAATTTTTTTATTTAAGAAGAGTATAATACTCAGGGGCCCCAAGCGGGTGTGGCCTCGTTGGCCACTCGGGGCAATCTTTGTTCAAGTCTGCAGCTTCAACATTCAGCTTTGAAAATCTCAATGATTCCACGTGCTGAATTGTTCTTAAAGAACAGCCTTGAATGGCTTTAAATCTAGAAAGAATCCCAAACTGTGCAGCAACTTCGAAATTAATTGATTGACAAAAAATTAGAAAATTCGAAGAACGCTCCCCTGGTGGTCTTCCCAGGAGCGGACAGCTCGTGTCGAAAGACCGGGGTACCCGAGTATCAGTATCCGAACACAGTACGCAACACTGTCTATTGTTTCCTACTTGGCTGGCGGCGTGCATCTCGATGGTAAATGACGTAGGTATCGGAACGCATGCTCGGGCTCGTCCTTGTCACCGAGCCAGTGTTGGCGGTTCCGGTGGTGAGCGGCTCTCTTCGCGATACCATCAAGCACCGCGATCCTCCGCAGGAACGCGGACTGCAGTTGATGCAACTGTAGTTGCATCGGGCGCAGACCCCTGCGAAGCGAGTGCCCGCACCGACTGACACCGGTCGTTACGTAAAGGTCCGGAGCTGTTGTAACAGCTGCCGATAACCTGTCCGCTATTACCGCTTAACAGTGCAACTGTTACAATGCCGGGCAGGTTACACGGCGCTCTGCGGCGACGGCCGATTTGTTAGCGAGCTTCGAGGCTTCGAAATCTGTTCGCGAGACGATTCGTTGGGGCTGTCTACTGCGATGATAGAGACTTGTCGCTTTGATCGTGACGGGGACAGCTCGGAATAAATGATGTTTGAAAGTGAGATAGACAGTGAGAGAGAGATATATTTTCTTCGTGTAGATTACTCTGGGTGGGCGTGGCTTCGTTGATCACTTGGAGCAATCTTTGGTTAGGTCTGCGGGCTCAAAAATCTAGCTTTGAGGACCACAATAATTCTCTGTTCTAAGTTCCTTTCAGTTCAGTAATTGAATACCATTTGCTCTAGTGACCCCAAGTGGGCGTGGCTTCCGTGGATCACTTGGGGCTATCACTGGTTAAGTCTGCAGCTTCAAAAATCTAGCTTTGAGGACCACAATAATTCGCTGTTCTAAGTTCCTCTCATTTCAAAGATTGAATAGAAAGCAGCAAACAGGAGACATCTCCCAAAAAGGCATCCCTGAAGTTCTTTGTCCCCGATTTGAAGACACTAGCTCCAAGTGGGCGTGTCAGTACGGCTCTCGGCTTCGTCGATCACTTAGGCCTATCTCTGGTAAGTCTGCGGGCTCAAAAATCTAGCTTTGAGGACCACAATAATTCTCTGTTCTAAGTTCCTTTCAGTTCAGTAATTGAATACCATTTGCTCTAGTGACCCCAAGTGGGCGTGGCTTCCGTCGATCACTTGGGGCTATCACTGGTTAAGTCTGCAGCTTCAAAAATCTAGCTTTGAGGACCACAATAATTCGCTGTTCTAAGTTCCTCTCATTTCAAAGATTGAATACAAAGCAGCGAACAGGAGACATCTCCCAAAAATTTGTCCCTAAAGCTCTTTGTCCCCGATTTGAAGACACTAGCTCCAAGTGGGCGTGTCAGCACGGCTCCCGGCGGTGCCCCACAGGGCAAATAGCTGCCACAATCTATCCGTCCGCTTCCGATTCGAGAGGATAGCCGAACGATCCGGTTCCCTCCGATCGCCGGGCAATCGTTGCGGAGCAATTTGACGAAGCGAGACGGGTCTAACATTTTTCTCGTAGCTGTCTGAGAATAATGACGCGCGGTACAATGTATCATGCACCACTGGTTATCGAAACAAGCCGCAACGAGGGCCTGGCCAGCGTAGCTTGTGGTCACGAGGGAATTTTTTCCGCGCAGATCGCTGATTCGAGTGGGTCCCGACAGAGAAAACGGTCGAAAGAGACTCGCCGCTTCAACGATCGCATCTCTCGTCTCTGAAAAAATGTCATCTCTGACAAGAGACCCGGAAAAAAGGAACGAAATCTTTACCGTTCTACGTACCACTAAAGAATCTTCTCATACACGAGAGAAGCATGATGGCGGCAGCGCGCGATGGCACGCAGAATCCATCGCGGATCGAGGGCCCCGACTCCGCCAGAAAGGTTGTAATCGCATCGCATGAAAAGTTTCGAAGGGGCACTGTGAAATTATCCGTCGGCGCTCCCGTATTATCTATGCCAGGTTGGGTCCGGGCCCAGGCCCGAATGTATGCGCCCCGCTGGTTGGTTTCTTTCTCGAGCGAGAGGGTATCGGAAGCCTCCTCTCGGACGAAACGCGCGAGAGATGGTAATACGCGTAATGATAGGCTGCAGCCGCGACTAATCATAAGTCGGACTATGAAATTTGCGCGAATTCGTCCCTGACCGCTCGAGATTCGAGAGGCGAGAAATGCCTAATGTCTTCCTCGCGCTTCTTTTTCCCCGGGACCAGAGAAAGAGAGCCGTTTGCAAACGAGTCACGTTCCCGTCGGGTTTCGGACCAGGAAACCAGCGGTCGGGCCGCGTCTCTCCTCGCGGATCAAACTCTCTCGATCATACCTTGCCGTTGTGTCGTGAAATGTGTCTGGGAAACGTCGTTAAATCCTCCAAGAAAGACAAACGTAGATAAACAGAGTGAGAGAGAGAGAGAGAGAGAAGCTACGAAGAGGAAGAAATTGTAAGTCGATTTTCGAAAGTGAACACGACTGTCCATGGGGAACATGAACATCGTAAGCCGTGGAAGAGGATCAGGACTTGGAAAATGTCGTTCGATCGTCCAAGAAAGACGGACATAGATAAATACAGACAGAGAGAACAAAAATTAAGACGAAGAGCGGCTGTCAATGGGAAACATGGACATCGTGGACCTGGAAAATGTCGTTGAATCCTCGAAGAAAGACTAATCTAGAGCTGGAAAACGAATCCTCGCCGATCAAGAAAGAAGAGCGTAGATAAATAGAGTGAAAGGGGGAAGATGCGAAGAGGGAGAAATTGTAGGCCGATTTTCGGAGGTGAACGGCAGTCGATGGGGAAATTGAATGCTCACCGATCAAGAAGGAGGAACAGAGAATAAATGGAGTGAAAGGGGAACATAGATAGATGGAGTGAAAGGGGAAATGTGGGAAGAGGAGGAAATTGTAGGCCGATTTTCGGAGGTGAACGGCAGTCGATGGGGGAACGTGGACATCGTAGGCCTGGAAGAGGAGCGCAGGTTGGGAAATTGAATCCTCACCGATGAAGAAGGAGGAACAGAGAATAAATGGAGTGAAAGGGGAATATAGATAGATGGAGTGAAAGGGGAAATGTGGGAAGAGGAGGAAATTGTAGGCCGATTTTCGGAGGTGAACGGCAGTCGATGGGGAAACATGGATATCGTGGGCCATGGAAGAGGATCGCGAGCGCGAGGGGCTTGTCGTGGGGGCAAGGTAACGAGCGGGTAGCCCGATAGGTATGAGTGCAACAACCATGCGGCAACAACCTCCTGTAGGTAAGCCGTGGAACGTAGAAGGAGGTAGGGTAGGTAGGTAGGCAGTGGTAGTCGACGGTGCTGGCTGGGCTGCCGTACCATATTATTAAGGCGGCCAACCGGTGTGACGCTCCGCGTCCCAGGAGCCAATGGCACCGCGTCTCATCGCGGCAGGAATGCGTCCACTCCTACCTTCGCCGGTGTGCCCTCCACGAAAACGAGCCCCCACCGTTTCCGGCAAGATCAACGAATTCTCTCTTCTTGCGCCGAGATCGCTCCCGAACCTCTTCACCATCTCTCTCTCTCTATTTCATGGGACTCTTGTTGCTCTTTTGCTAAGCGACTCGGCGTTTTGACCTGTCGAATCCAGGACCGTTTCCGCTCCTGCACCGGATGTCGGTGCGCGTCTTCGTCGCGGTCAACACACTCCAACAGTCGAGGGGGAAGAACTCCGCCAAGGGACTTTGGGTTTCAGCCGTTGATGTCTCGATTTTTGGGATTGGAACTTGCCTGATGGATGCTGAAGCTGTAGCTTCTTCAGAGTGACAGTTCTGTTTCTACTTAGATGATGTTGATCATCGGGAATCCCAGCATTGGTGATTTTTCCAAGAAACCACTGGACACAATACGAAAGCTAAATGAGTCTATCTTTAGATGTTCATCTACCTGATCTTTCTGAAATCATATTCAATGTCGAAGATGTACTTAATGAGCACTTTCAGAGCTTCATCAGGGTGATAATCCTGTTTCTTCGTGAAGGACGCTGATCATCAGATATATTGGGGATGTATCTAGGGTGACAGTCCTGTTTCCTCTTAGAGAACGCTCATAATCAGGAATCCCTGGATTGGGCATTTTTTCAAGAAACTACTGGACACAATTAGAAGCTAGATGAGTCTAACTTTAGATGTTCATCTACCTGATCTTTCTAAAACCATTTTCAATGTGGAAGACGTACTCGATTAGCACTATCAGAGCTTCATCAGGGTGATAATCCTGTTTCTTCGTGAAGGACGCTGATCATCAGATATATCATTAGATATATTGAGGATTTTTCTAGGCTCACAGTCCTGTTTCCTCTTGGAGGACGCTGATACTCAGGAATCCCTGGATCGGGCATTGTTCCAAGAAACCACTGGACACAATAAGATGCTAAACGAGCACTTTCAGCAGCATTTTCAGAGCTCATCAAAAAAGCAATGAATGTTTTGTGACCGGGGGGCCGAGATTTCCGGAAGACGCCTCCGGAAGGCGATTTCCCGGGGTCTCGGGTTGTTCTGGGAGTTACGACCCGTGTAATAGCGTCACGGTGCGAGAAACGGAAGAGGCGTCAATTAGCAGAAACGTTCGAGTCCCGAAGCCTCAGCGAGCCTTGGGTTACCAATCGGCGGCGTGCTTGCGGGTTGAAATGAACGAGGAGGGCCGATCGCTAATTTTCGGGTGGAACGCCGCCGTTCCTTGGAAAGAGAGATCGATACACGGAATTTATCGTTTCCCCTTGCGCTCCGGATTATCACCGTTCTCGATTACCCGAGGTGGCTGAACTCTCTCGTACTCTTCGAGCGGAGCCGTTCGCCTCTTCCAATCACGATCTTAATAACCTCGGACGGTCGAAAAGGGGACGAAGACGGCGCTGTCGACGACAACGACGAAGACAGAGACGTGCAACGAAAAGAACGACGAGGAAAACACCTGGTAGAAAGAGAGAGAGAGGGAGAGAGTTGAGTGTGGAGGAGAGAAAAGAGAAAGAGAAAAGAAGAAAAAGTGATTCGGGAGGATCGGCCATGAGTATCCGAGGCGCGTAATAACGACGACCGAGGGCCTCGATCTTCGTGGACAATTTACGAGGGTAAAGTGGGTCATAAATGTAATTATGGCTAAATTATGATTATAGAGCTACCCCTTCGGTAACGCTTGGTCCCCTCGCGAAGACGCTAGAGGAAGGGTAGCGACCCTACGATGCCGAAAAAATCGATCTTTCCGAGAAGACGAGAAGTTTCGACGGAACTTCGAACCCACCCGGTATGAAACCGAGGTCGGCGTTATTAAAAATAATTCCTCTTGCGGTCCAGAATCTCCTTCACAGAGAAAGAGAGAGAGAGAGAGAGAGAGAGAGAGAGAGGATCTTCACAGTGTAGATCCAATTGGAAATAAAGGCGAGCCGTCGACGCCCGTCGCTTTCGCGATCTTCCGTAATCATAGAGTTTCAAGATATGCTTATTAAATCGGGGCCAATCATCGGGCCACCGCGTACTATACATCTTCTTCTTCCTTACTCCGACTCTTGCTCTTGTTCTTCGGGTTGCCAGGTCGACTGTTGCTAGCAAGATGTTGCGGAGGAACGGGCGGATCATAGAACTCATCAGAATCGGATCAACAAATCCACAACAGAGAAGGATTAAATTGAGAGATCACAGGATTAGGCTGTGGAGGTTCTAGGTGCCAGTAGAAGGACGAAGGTTCACGGATGTTTAAAGGGGCCCTGGAAGCGCATCGTCCATGGGGACCAGCTCCCCTCTTTAGCGTGCTACCGCGCGGGCCCCAAGGGTCAGGGCCGAGGGTCGAGCGTGATTTTCCTGGCCCACCGCGTGCTGCAGACTTCGACCACGCTTCGTTTCTCCCCGGTGAGCTGCTCGCTCCTTTGTCCTTCATCCCCCTCGTCCCCATCTTCGTTGGTGGCAAAGACAAAGGCGAGGGGAAACCCCGGGGAAAAAAATTTTCCGACGTACTGAGGCACAGGGACACTTGGTATCTATTGGTTTGCCTGAATCTGGACTCTTCTATGGAGGTTTATGAGGGAAATTCATTTTCCTGAGCAATCCTACTGGTCTCTGAGAGCTTCAACAAATAACTCCCTGCATGTGAGTATGTAATTATCCCAATTCTGGACTCTGTATCCCCTAGTACTCGATCTTCGTGAGGCAGAATGACCGAGTCCTCCTCTTCCCGAACCCAGAACTGAAGTTGCAGCCCTCAATAGAGATCTACGATCTGACTGCTCTGCTCCCAAGAGCACCGCTCGGGGGCAAAGAAGAACGAGATAGAGGGACCTCTGTGTCCACGAGAGAGAGAAGGAGAGGAAGAGATCGGTGGCTTTCGAACAGCTGTATCGTAGCAGGCACCCACGAAGACCCCGCATAAGATACGTCGTCGCCGTGTAGGACATTAACGCGGCGCTACGAACGCAACGGGGGGTTCCGCGTAGCTACCAACCTCATTTTTATGATTATTTGGCGGCGTTATTGCCGCTTGACCCGCCATTAAGCGGTTAAGTGGGCCGAGGCGAGAGAGGATTCTGGACCCCGCTCTTTACGACGCTTCGGGGACACTCGCTTCCGAGGTGGACTCCAGAGGTCGGCTCCCTATTCAACATTTAGGGTTCCTTTTGTATTTTTACCGTGCCGATCAAAGTTAACGCGACAACTTTTTGCATAGCGTTACCGGTAGCGTCGCTCGTGATGTCTCGCCGCCGACCATTTCGCACAACCACCCGCCGCCATCTCGAAATATTGCCCACGAACGACGTTTTAATCCCCTGTAGCAGGCGCCGAACGATTGTCACCTCAGCGTGGCCGTTCCCTATTCAGCAACCCCTAGGCCCGGTGCTCTTCCTGTTGTAGTCGCCGGTGAAAAATGGTGAAACGAAGAGCTGGTGCCAAGTAAAAATTCCGTTCCTTCTTCGACAACTTCAAGACGTTGAAAAGAAACGGTTGATTATGATTTATAATGATAATAATATGATAATCATGATAATAATGTTGATTATGAAAGTTGCTTGAAATTTACTCAGGAACCACCCCTTGGAAGGGGATCCTACATTTTCGGGCCTCCCTAAAGAGGTCGCCACGAGAAAATTCCTTTTCCAACAACTTCAAGAGGCTGAAAAGAAATTTACTTGTTAATCATTATCAACTATAATGAATATTATCTAAAAATTTTGGGTAGTAACTACTCAACAAGAAAGTTGTTTGAAATGAACTCAGGAACCACCTCTTGGGAGGGGATCCTACATTTTCGGGCCTCCCTGAAGAGGTCGCAACGAGGAAATTCTTTTCCAACAACTTCAAGAGGCTGAAAAGAAATTTATTTGTTAATCATTATCAATTATACTGAATATTAATAATTTTCGTTAAGAACTACTCAACAAGAAAGTTGTTTGAAATGAACTCAGAACCCACCCCTTCGAAGAAGACCCTTTTCGAACCACCCTGAAGAGGTCGCAACGAAAAAATTCCTTATAGAACTGGTGTTGAATTAAGAACCTAGAGATAAAAATTCGCACAAGTTTGCACCTCGTTTGTTCTTCGCCCAGGTTCCGGGTCTATTTCCAGATGCATCCCCTGCATCAGGAGCGTCCCGATAGGGAGCGGAAGCGAGCCCGTCCGTTCCGAATTTAGTATACCGCGGCGAAAGGCAGCCGGTGGTCTCGGAACGTGAGAACTCGGGAATTTTACGAGAGTCGGCGTAAAACGGTACAGAGATCGGTTGGCCGGCTGTGCTCGCGCGTGCTCGCGCTAGATATATCCTCTCTCGGTGAAAACGCTCGGCGCGGCTCCGCTCGGCTCGGTGTCGAAGGCGGCTCTCTCTCGCGAATCCCTTTCGCGACGATTCCGTGCTGCGGAAAGCTGGCCAGAGCCACCACACAGCCACGGCAGCAGCAGCCACCGTCGTCCCCGGGAACTTTATGGCTCATGAATGAAACATAGGCTTAACCGTATACTCGCGGGGTAGCCTACGTGTTGCAACGGTGGCTTAATGTATGCCGCGATCGCGAAAAATGCCGAACCGATAAATGGAATTAAGGCGGGGACCCGGTGTCGTGGTCTTTCTTTGTAAGCCTGCTCGATATCACGAACACGACGACGAGCAGCCGGCTTCTCTTAGCACACGATTCTCGACGCCGCGGCGCGACGACGACGACGCTACCGAAAGAGATTCGCGGGACGAGATCGCGCGAGAGAAGAGAAACGCTACGGATCGGGTGAAAGGCAGCCAATCACGAAGAAATTCTACGATCGATACGTTTCCGGATACGCTACCCGCGATATTGCCCTCTCTCCTCCTCTTCTCCCTATATCTGCTATTCGCGCGAACATCTCTCCTGAGGAACAGCGCGAATCCATTAACCCTCTCGACACGATCCGAACCTGTATGCGGTTATGTTAAGGAGGACGTTTTCGGATAGCGCCCCCGGAATCTAGGGTGAGAGAAATGGGCCCCAGATCGCTGAAGAAAGCGGCGTTTATGCGTGGAATATTAATAATCGGGTGACACAGTTCGGAAAGGGCAGGAGGAATAATGTGTCTTTACTTGGCTTTGTGTCTGTCGAGGATTCGTATTGTCTGATTTGTAATATCTAAGGACGGCTGTGAGTATTCAGTTGGTGTACTCCTTAGGGAGGAGTCTAATAATTCCTCCGCCTCTCCAGCGAGGGGACAGGATTCGCAAAAAAAATGGATTCGTAGTGCCACATTGACTTCAATTAGATCTTGGATGGGGTCCCCGGTCTATCTAGACCCAGCATATTAAAGTCCAGCACCTAGATTTGCCTGATGATAACGATTGTGTCCCGGTGAAATTGAATGAAGGGCTTCAGGATGACTGGGCCATCCGCCCCAATTGAGGAACCAGCAAAAGTCTTCTTGGCGGCGGCAATCGTTGCGATCTCGGGTAGGAGTGTGCACGCCAGGAGCGGATGAGCGATCGTCATAACGGGCTGCCGGGCTCGGGAAGTCATGGAAACGGGAAAGGTGGCGAGATAAGGAGTCGCGCGAATGGTCCCGGAATCTGCTTGGACGTCGTGGGTCACGGTGCGCGAGTAACTCGTGTAACTCGAAACGACGAACCCGGAGCTGGCCGTTACTATAAGACCTCTGTTAGATCTGCCTTCTCCCTCTCTCTCTCTCTCTATTCGTTTCTCTTTCTTCTTCAGCTTTTCTACATTTTTATCCCTCTTTGCCACTAAATGTGCCGTTATACCGCGAGAAGGGCAACACAACGGAGCCGTCCAGGGTATAGTCCGAGAAACAACGAGCAGAGGATAGCATCCTCGAGAGAGGGAGAGAGAGAGAGAGAGAGAGAGAGAGAGAGAGAGAGAGAGAGAGATTCAGCAACGTGGTTGCCAAATGTATTGCCGGGCTGGGTCGATTACTTAGGATTAGCTCCCGCGCAGCTACAACGTGTGCTAAAGGATACCTTAGTCTCTCCTCGCCTTCCGTTTCCATGGCGTTCGAGCTTGCTGCCTTTGGTGCTGAGCACCCTGAGAACCTGGGGGCGGGGGTGGGGAACCGTGGACCACGGACAGATATACCCTGTAGAAGGGAACTGAAAACGAATGGAATGAGGAAGGAGAAACGAGAGCCTCTCTCGCCGGGAGTCTATGCCAACCGCACCGGAATAAAAGAGAGTTCGTGAGGGAGAGACGGACGAGGCCCGGACAGGAGACAAAGAGAGGAAAGCGACAGACTTACAAACAAATACACGGGGAGATACACGGGAGCAAGGATCTCTTTGTCTTTCTCTTCCTCTCGCTCTCTCTCTCTCTCCTTTCTAGTATCTGCTGCGCAACCTTTGCGGCGCTCGAGTTCCCGGGTGAATGCAAATGAGACAACCCGGGTACCGGTTAACCACCGCTGCCACCGGGGAAGACGCTCAGCCGTATCCATCGATCCACCGCCCGATGGATGACGGGTCCAACCTGGAATCCAACGCGATACACTTTCCTCCAACTCTGGGCCAGCCGACTGTCATCCACAGCTGACCCTGGCTCCCCCCAATCAGCGAATTGGCAGCTGTCAGACAATTGAAAGCTCCTTAGCGTCGCGTGCACCGGTCTCCGTAGCGTCACGCAACTATTTTCACCAGCTGACCCCTCCAAAGATAAATTGGTAACGAGTTAGCTCAACTTCAATGTTTCACTTCTGGCTAGTAGCTAATCCATCGGCCAATCACACGGACGTTCTCCCCACCACTCGACCATCCACATTCTAGAGTAGCCCATTGTAGATCTCACTTTCTTCGCTCCAGTTTTCACTGGAACTTGCTGCGATTGCCGAAATCCTCTTCGCGGCGTGTACAACAAACTTATCCCCAAGGCCCCATCAAGAGCTAATCCATCAGCCAATGACATGGACGCTCTCCCCACCACTCGACCATCCACCTTTCAGAGCAGCCCATTGTAGATCTCACTTTCTCCGCTCCAGTTTTCACTGGAACGATCCTGGAGCGATATATCCGGGATCATCGCGCGTCCTTGACGCGATAGGCGAAATCCTCTTCGCACACCGCGAAGTACACACCCTACAGCATATTAAGAACCTTCGTTTTACCGGGAACGTATCTCCGTTGGAGGAACAACGATGGTCGATAGTTTGAAAGACCTCGTGCTTCGGGATGAGTTTGAGGAAGACGAAGAACGCTGGCTGCAACTCCGAACGTGGAAGACGAAGAGAAACAAAGAGAAGAAGGAGAAGAAGAAGAGGTACCTTATCGAGATTCCCGACGGCCTTGCCCGTCGATTTATCATTCTCGCATAATAGGCCCGCGCAGATATTCCGGAGCTCTCGCGAGAAGAGAGATCATCTTCTTCTTTTCCGTTGTTCTTTCTTCGAGCCTCTCGTTCGGTTCAGTTCGGCTCTGTTTGCCGCTCTCAGCTCGAACTGCAGAGGGTGGCGAGCTGAGAGCTCTCCTCTCTCTCTCTCTTGGTTACTCTTTTCTCTCACGACGCGAGAAACTCGATCCAATCTTCTCGAAGGGATCTATGTAGAACGCTCCGCTCATTTGTCTACCGTCTTTTTAAGCTGCATTTCGCGGCGCGAGGCGAGCTGCATCAAGCTGCATCAAGCTGCATCGCGCTGCTATACTGCTGCTGCTGCTTCTTCTTCCATCGCTTCTCCGTTCAGACAGAAACTCGAACTCCTCTCGCCAGCAAACAGAGCCAAAGGCGAACCGGATACGCTCGGTACGCGCCGACACGTATCAGTCTGGATCATCCAAGAGTTCGTGACCGACGCTGCCTTCGCAAGCTTTTCTTCCCAGCTTTCCCATTCCCAGATCCACATCTCCGTGGAATGTCCAGTTATTACGAGCGCCAACAGGGAAAGCGGCCGCCGATCCCATCGTGCTCCGCTTCGCAACCGTACTTGAAATCGATGGTACGAAACAGGGTAATGCAATTCGTCAAAAATTTTGTGATGCACGGTAACTTGGAGTTCAGACACTGACAGATTTTTTCGACATTTAAGAAGGATGAGGAAAATTAATAATTTGAAACAGTGAGGACAGAAAAATTAGAAATTAGAAAAATTTAATAGATATAAACATATTAGAAAAATGTGAAAATACCGTTATATTTTAGGTAGAACATTTTCCAAATTAGAAAAATTTAATGGATATAAAAATATTGGAAAAATGTAAAAATTTTGTTATATTTTAGGTAGAACATTTTCCAAATTAGAAAAATTTAATGGATATAAAAATATTGGAAAAATATAAAAATACTGTTATATTTTAGGTAGAACATTTTTCAAATTAGAAAAATTTAATAGATATAAAAATATTGGAAAATGTAGAAATACTGTTATATTTTAGGTAGAACATTTTCCAGGACAGAAAAACGAGAAATCAGGAAAATTTAAATACTAAATACAAGAAATTAGAAAAATTCTATACTACTGTCATAATTTTCAACCAATTAAACATATCAGGAAAGAAAATAAATTTCTATTTCGTTTCACTTTGGGTAGAAAATTTTTCAGGAAAGAAAAATTAGAAATTAGAGAAACCTGAAAATACTAATATTAAAAAATTTAAATATTACGTGGTGCACATTTACCACGTGTCATCGACTTTCGTAACAATCGCATAAACAGCACGGTCGATTGATTAATCCGGCGCAACATCGTTCTCATCCCGCAGAGATAAATGTGCAGCGAATACGAGGTGTATGACTTTTTGGTTCTCGGAGATTGCTATTTGGCCCCGTCGATCGGTTCCCATCGAACAAAGCGATCGATAAAACGAAAGATCGGAAGCCGGGGCATCCGGCTCGATCGCGGATCGCTGTTCCCTGAAGAAAGAAGCGAAAAGAAGTAAAACGATCTCGCGAAGGAGAAACCGCTACACAGTAGCGAAAGGGGCTGTTCGTTTCTGAATGGAAACACGTCTATACATCGCACGACGAAAGAAGTAGATATCGTTCCGTACGGCTGTGGGGAGTAGCAGCGAGAGCGACGACAGCTCCTCGATCATCGCGAACGCGAGCAGGTTTCTTGCATATGCTTGTCGGGATTCCTCGAGATATTTATCGGCTTTAATGTGGACAAGGGACCTTTCGTTGCTTGTCGCTTTCGCGGATCCGAGTTCAACAGCTTCCTCCTTTCCTCGGTTTCCGGAAACAGATCTGCACTAGGGCCGTTACTTTTCCGGAGCTTCGACTCTGCGAAGATTAATTGTATCGAATATAACTTAGCAGCAATAATAAATATATATAATAAATAAAAATAAATAAATAAATATTAATATATAATTAATATATTAGCAGCTTCGAATATCGAAGTTTCGAAACTTCGATTGTCTCATCACCTTCGAAGTTTCTGAAATCAAAGCTTCGTGCTTCGATTCTCATCACTAGACTGCGGATCTTTGTGCATTTATAGGAAAATTGAGTAGATGAAATTCAAAATATAATATTATTGGAAAATTCTAGAAACTGAAGATATCAGTGTATGATTTCTCCTCTATTAAAATCATTAAGGGAAGAAACAACATTGAATTTAGTTTTTATTTATATAAATTTATTTATATTTAGTATTTTAGTTTTTATTTATATTTTATTTATATAAATTTATATAAAAATCCGCATATACTCGTCACTAGACTGCGGATTTTATGCAATTATGGTAAAATTGGGTAGGTGTAATTTAAAATCGAATAAAGATTAAGAGAATTCAGAAACATGAATTTATTATTTTCAACGTATTATATTAAAATGATTAAAGGATGGAAGAACTTTTTATGTGGCCGCTCCTTCTTAAAATTAATGCACAACATTTTTATTTTGCATAAAGTTCCGCAGTCCGAAGTTTCTGAAATCGAAGTTTCGAAGTTTCAAAACCATCGACCTTCTTGAATTAAGGGGAAAACGTGGAAGGGGAAGGGGAAGGTAGAGTGGGGACACAATTTAGTTAGTTATTATTCTTAGAAAAATTGAAGAGACACATCCAGAGAGAAACATATTTACCATTGATAGATCTTGTTCGAAACGTTCATCACGAGACAAATCGTAAGCTTGATGTTGAATTGAATTTTTGAGTTGAGATTTCGCTCGTGCATTCGGCGAACACACCGAGGAACAGGCAGAAATGTTCTGGCTGGATTCCCGTCGTCGCCCCAGGCAGTCAACAATGACATGCTGGCGAACTCAGCATTCGTACGTAACCTCGCCGTCTCTTTTGCACTTGTACATCTGTGGACCCACCTCTTCGTCTCTTTAGGCGAACTCTCGTATTTTTTTGCGGACCCGCAATTACTTCTCTGGAACCGCTGGGCCAAGTTCAGCCGCGGAAAACTTGCGATGACTTGCTTCGTGACTGTTGCTTCTTCAGGTACGAGCGAGGGGAATCTGGACAAAAAGGCAATCGTGGTCGCCAATTTAAATTTGTATTTCTTTGATACATCCCCTGTCGATCAGGACCTTTTACACTGGGGACGAGTGTAATTTAGAGCTAATTTAATTCTTGTGTTACGTTATTTTAATATTTCTAATTTACGGTCATTGAAATTGCGAGGTTGAGTCCAGGAGAGGAATTATTCAACAAATTTATTTCTTAGGCTATGTATTTTTATACAAAGTGCCTAAAAATTTGAATGGCCTCATTATTTTTATGCTGCATTATTTTAATATAGTTAAATTGCTATTGTTGAGAGTGCAGATAAGCGTCCAGGAGGAATTATTCAACAAATTTATTTCTTAGGCTATGTATTTTTATAAAGAGTGCTTAAAAATTTGAATAGGCTCATTATTTTTATAAAATACTGTCAAATAGTCAGTGCACCGTAAACCTCGTGCTGCATTATTTTAATATTGTTAAATTGCTATTATTGAGAGTGTAGATAAGCGTGCAGGAGGAATTATTCAACAAATTTATTTCTTAGGCTATGTATTTTTATAAAGAGTGCCTAAAAATTTGAATAGGCTCATTATTTTTATAAAATGCAGTAAAATAGTCAGTGCACCATAAACCTCGTGCTGCATTATTTTAATATTGTTAATTTGCTATTATTGAGACTGTAAAGAAGCGACCATGAGGAATTATTCAACAAATTTATTTCTCAGGCTATGCATTACTAAAAAAGTGCCTAAAAATCTGGTTAGAAACGTTAATTTGATAGAATAATGTGAAATAGTCAGCGCTCTGTGAACCTGGTGTTAATTTAATGGTAAAAAATGTTGGAAATAAATTGTCTGGGACTGCGACTCGGTAATGGAGTCAGCAAACGTCCGCCATAAAATGACAAAAGATGGCAAACAGAGGGTCTCTTCGCACCCGCGCGTAGTCCCGACATAAATCTCCGTTGTCGACGAGCGCCTGAGCGTCGGTTTCCGCAAAGGAGCACCGCATGCGATTTCAGGAATCCCGGTGGAAAAATGTGAAAAAATCCGCGGTGCATGCAAGTGGCCGGTTTCGATTCGAGTTTCAAGATCGCGGTTGGCCTCACGATCCTCCTCTCGCCGATTCACGCTTAGACCGATCGCAACAGGAACAATGGCCGTTTACAACCGGCCCGTGGAACGCGAGAGCGTCGTGTCGAGCCGCGATTACGGAAACGCTTTGTATTTTATATCGGCGCGTTGGAACGCAACCAGGAATCCGCCGCGATCGCGAATTCTAGAGAACCAATTACTCGTAACGGTCCGAATTCTGTTGATCCTCTCGCAACGAAAGAGCTGAACGAATCAGGGAAGTATCAACGCTGTTAGGTTCGTTAAGATTTACGGAATTTATTAATCTACTAATTTATTCACTGCGCAGATGCATCCCAAGCCTTTTTTCTTTTTCTCTCCACTGCTCCACCAAGAGTGATTAAATATATTCTCGTTGCTTTTATAAAATAATCCAAATGTTTCTACGGTTTTGTTATACTTATTTCATCATTTTCATATATATTCGTGGACATTTACTCTTCATTTCCGGACTGGGTGGAGTCTAAATTCATTTGAACAATTCGTGAACTTAAATTTAAAACGTAGAAAATTGAAAAGCACTGTATACACGGGTTTCTCTGTTGACAACGAACAAAGAGTCACAACTATCTCGAAAAGGAAAGTCTCTTTTAATTCGCGGGATTCGCCGAGATCGGTTTTTGATCGCCGCCAGTTAGTTTTGTCGCAGAAAACGAACGCGGCTCGCGGAGAGCGTATGCAAACCAGTTCTCCGGTTTCGCTTACTTTTTACGAGCAGCGAACGGGTTTATTTCTGCGTCCCGTTCTTATGTCTTCGATACATCCTGGAACCGCGTCGAAACGAGAAAAGCAGCCGCGCGAGGCTGGAAGCCCGTCGATATAATCGTAAAGATTAAATTAATTAAAGATCCGCCTCGCCGGAGGGATTGTTCCGCGGCGACGTAATGCTCGAGATCGAGCCAGAAATATCGAGACCCGCGTACTTACTTCGATAGTCGACGATTTTCAACCGATCTCACTGCTCTGGCCTTTGAGAACCAGGTGATCGTTAAACACAGAGAAACCTGGTGTTAACACTTTAGTTACCTGTGGCTATTTATAAGCTTGCAATCGTGCTGTTATTTTTGCAAAAATTAAACGGACATCGTAATGCTTCTATCCGTCTTTTTGGTAACAGAGGTTGCAAGGTTGCGTGAGCAAAATGGCGTCCTCGTTCCTATTTCTGGTAGATTAGTGGCGTTATTTCTGCAAGATTAAAATGGAGACGAGCCAATAGTAGTACTCTTGTTGGTCTATTAATGTTGCTATTTGTAAGAATAAATTGGAGACCATGAAGACGACATTTTTCTTTTTCATCAGTTGATGCTGTTATTTTTGTTAAAAATTCTTTGGTGACAGAAATGAGTAGATGTAATTTATTATAAAAATTACAATAATTGTAGAATATCGATTTCGACTTAGTAAGATGATCTGAGATGCAATTTATAATAGGAGAAAAATTGTAATAATTGAAGAATATCGATTTCAACTTGTCAAAATCATTAAAAATGCAGTGAAAATAACAGAAAAATTGCAATAATTGAAGAATGCAGATCCCAACTTATTAAAATGATTAAAAATTTAATTTCTAACGCTAGAAAAATTATAATAATTGAAACAAGTGGCAGACAATCTTTAACCCTTCGCTGCATAGTGTATCACATCTGATACAGTTAACAAGTCTGGTGTATAGTAAACTAAGAATATGTTTTCTTACAATTCCACACAGTTTATCTCATTTGATAAAATGTTGTTTTAATTTTTTCAAATATTTTACCTTTCGATAAAACACAAAAACTGACCTTCTTTCAATTTTTCCATCCCGATTAAAAGAAATCATGCAATGAAGGGTTAAAGAAATTATGAGAAATTGCTAACATGAGCATAGAAAATTTATATTTTGAATCATTTGACAGACGCTGATGTATCAGGCTTCCGGCAAAGACGCTGGCCAGACGGAGGATTGCGACTCGCGAAAAAAGAACGGTGTCGTCGACACCGGTGAAACGTGAGACCCGGTCTCATATTTGCTTTCCACCGCTATCCTTAATGACGTTGTAGCGGTCGAAGACGACAATGAGATTATCGCGAGATAGCCTCGGCCCGATGTCCGTTACGTTTCCCCGCCGCGCGATTAATCGGTCGTTCCTTTCCCCATCCTACTCCCGCCGATTTCTTCCTCGATCCTCCTCGATCCAGAAGTCACTTAACCCTCGATCCTCCGCAATTGATCCCGCAGATTGATTGCGTAAAACTCTGGGCATAACCCTGCTTTCGGGCGGCTTAATCGACTTGTTATTTCGAATTAAAAGCATGCGAGCATGCAAATTGTTTCTCCACTGTTTCATCTCTCTCTTTTTCGAATTCGTGGCGTTATTAAATGCGTATCAACTGTTCCACTATTTTATATATTTATTTATTCATTAATTCGGTAAATATTCTCCATCTTAAATGGGTTCTTACGGTCCGAAATGTAATTAGTATTTCTTCAATAGTGGGGGTAGTCCATAATTACGGGTCGCAGAGAATTAGGCGATAAAAAATATTTTTTTAAAGATAGAGTAGAGTGACGAGAGGAATTTAAAAAAAATAATGCAATTGTCGATTGCAGCATTGCACTTTAAAAAACATTTCGTTTCCAAGCATTCTTGGAATCTAAAATTGCAGACCCGTCATTTGGCCGGTGCTGGTAGTTTTAGCGTCGAAGAAAATTTATTTAAACAGTCGCGCTGGGGAGGAGCCCTGTTTTACGGACGCTCGATTTCGCATGCGAATCGTCTCGAAATTTGCGAGTTCTCGACGTAACGTTCTGGAGAGCTTCCGTGGCCGATGGATCGTCCATCGGTATCCAAGATGGCTCGGTGGATTAACGATCCCGAAGAGGTCTACGACCGGCGTACAGGTCCCGGGACACTTCTCCTTTCTAAAACGCGTCGCCGGATAATTCCCCTGCGCGAGATCCGCCGAGATAAAAGCGTGCAAATTCGCCGGGGCTCGTAAATAAGCAATAAAAAAAAGGCGAATCAATAAAGCGCGTTGTTAAAGCCGCAATATAACGCCCACTTTCGGTGATTCGTGGATCCACGTTTCCACGTCTTCTTTCGCGTCCACCCGAATTTTATCGGAGATGACTCCCCGCGATATACATGCATACGAGCTATACACGCAGCTGCCATAACGGCGCGGCGAGGCTTTGTGAGCCTGGCGCGAGCACCGAGGTGTCTTCCCGTACTTTACGAGACAAGGAAATTAGTTAAATGTGTAATAATGCTCACCGGGGGGGCACCAGGATCGGACATCCTACCCCGCAGCAACCGGGGGTCAGAGTTCTTCTCTAGATTTTGATTCCTCTCTCTCTCTCTCTCTCTCTCTTTCGAGCTTTCGCTGCAATGTCGTATTGCAACGTCGCTGTCTTACTCGAAGTTTCCAAGCAAGGACCTGGGAATGCCGGAGAGACCACACGCGGAGAGCTGTCTCTGCTGTGCTGGGAAACGCTGCGGGTCCACAGGATCCAGGAATTGAGTGGCAATTCGCTGTAATCGCTGGAATTGGGAGATTTGCTGAAAATGTTCGCCACGGAATTTATTTCAAACCTGGCGAACTGAAGGATTTTTTTCGGGGATCTACAATGATCATACTATGGCAGGAAATATGCGAGAAATTTCTCCGAGTGCCAGTCTTTTGTCAATAATTATCGCACCTACTGCCATATACAGATTTTTTGCATTTATGACCAAAACGAGTAGGTGTAATTCGAAACAATATGAAGAATAAAAGAGTTTGACAGCATCGTTGTACTATTATGACCATATCAAAATTATTAATGAGCAAGATAAAGTTTTACTTAGCTCCTGTAGATTGCCGTCGATGTATAAAAATTTTATTTTGCATAAAGATCCGCAGTCTCTAGTCATATTATCATATACATAGTCATATTACACGTATTATTCATCTAGTATCTTTTTATTTTGATACCTGGCCCATTGAAAGATTTTTTTATAGGATCTTCAATGATCACACTCTGGCAGGAAATATGCGAGAAATTTTTCCGAGTGCCAGTCTTTTGTCAATAATTATTGCACCTCCAAGACTGTCGTATTTCTGCACATAAAAACAGGTGTACAGGAAAGTAGAATTTTTAGTATTCGTTCATTTTGATACTTGGCTCACTGGAAAATTTTTTAACAGGATCTTCAATGAACACACATTTACACAAGTTTACACAGAAAATCGCTAAACCTGAAAAATGACTTCGACTAGAACGATTTATCAGAATAATAATTTACTGCAGGAGTTAATTAATTTTCCGTGGACTAAAGTGATCGGGATCCCGCAACAAACTAATAAGAGCACGTTTTTAGACGTCGATTCATCAGCCGACTTTTCCCATATAAGTTCAAGTGAATGATCTTGGACATTGTCGCGCCATTAGACGTTAAATCGCCTAATTAAACGTCACGCAGCGGACGTCGTAATTACCGAGAAAATGTAGCAGTCCGGTAGCGAACGAACCAGAGAGAGAGAGAGAGAGAGAGAGAGAGAGAGAGAGAGAAGGAGAGAGGCTTCGGTCGATTTTCTTATCAATTTAATCTGCGTAATAGCGCCGCCGCGATTTTTTCGGCAGCGCGCGTATGCCTCTGACCTATTAATAACGATGAAATATGTATCGTGTAGCGTCGAGGGTAACGTTTACGAGCAACAAGAAAAGTATTACCCGCGAAAGCAATAATTATGACGCACTGGTAATTAATTATTGCCGCCGTTCATCCACCGCGATCGATTATCGTTTGCGTTACGAATACCGGGCGTGTTTGTGTGTGCGCACGCAATCTGGCGCACACGGGGCCTGGACCTCGATCGATATTAATTAGAAAAAGTATCTGGTACTGTTATTATCGGTAATTACGATCGGGTCAGAGGTGTGTGCCAACGTGTGCATCGAGATCGGCGTAAAACTTTCCTCGAGAAACTTGCATCGTTTCCATCGATTCGAACGATCGTCGATCCTCTTTTTGCTGCCGTCTCTTATTCGCGATACTTTGTGCAATTTTCAGTGCCGGGACGAGAGCAACACTAGGGCAACACCCTTCCAATCCAGTGCGTTTATTTTCTTTCTCACGGTATCGAACACCGCTTCCTTTTTCTCGCGCTTCTCATTTCCGTAATTTCATTTTTTTCACACTCGCAGTCCGGTTCTCGAACTGCCGCAACATGCAGGATATTTGTTACACTGTTGCGCCGCTCGTTAGGAGTCGCATTATTCACGCACAATTGGTATTGCTTCATTAAAAACGTACGATACACAGTAAAGCCTTGATCTAACAATAAGAAACAGGAGTACCCCCTCCACTGCGGGGTCCGAGAGCCTCGAGCAGTGTAGTGTAAACACACCACGTAATTCCGGTCGGGTATAGGTGTGGACCACTACTAATCCAATTGCGAGGCTTTTGTATTTTTCAGTATTTTTTTGTGGGACTTCCGCCAATTTATTCGTGGCATTTACTAGACTGCGGGTTTTATGCATTTATGACAAAAATGGGTACGCACAACTTGAAACAGTGGACGTATTAAAATGATTGAAGGCCACGAGTGTATTAATTTCACTCCTATGTTAATTTTACTCCATTAATTTGGCTCCTGTGCCTTGCAATCAATGCAAACATTTCTTATTTTGCATAAAGATCCGTAGTCTAAAAATGACGCCAAACACGATATATTCTGAACTGCGTTTCGTTGACGGCGCGGTCGGCGACGTCATAAAGAAATAGAACTACAGGATCAAAGAAATCGAACTACAGGATCAAAGAAACAGCACGGACCCAAAGGTTTTTCTTACTGTATAAGTTTACTGTTTATCAGCGAACAGTTTACTGTTCATCAGTGTTTACAGAATTATTGACTGTGTTCAAATTAAATTTTCGTTGTCTGGAAAGTCTAATGGCAGGAACGCGAGCCACGCTACAAAGCACGTTGACATTTCCCAGCGGATTTACAAGTTTCCCAGCCGAGTTTACGCGAGGCGTGCCTCGTTCCGTGCGATATTTATCGCGTCGCGTAATTGAAACGTTCGTGCGCGCGGCCGAGCGATACCTGATCTAACCCGAATTCTTTTCTCTCTGTTACAGGTAAGCCGAAGGACCTCTGCAACGCGAAACGCGACGTTTCTTTCCTCGGCTCCAAACAGGTGGGGGTTGAGCGAGGAGCGCGATATTCCCCTAATTGATCAACGCGAATGCAGTGGAAAATGGTATGATCGATCCTGGAATGTTCATTAGGATGACCAAAACATGAAACATTTTTTTGGATCAGAATTTTTGTCCCAACCCCATGGAAATGAATAATATATGCATTTATTGAATTCTTCGAGGGGTTAATAATTTTTTAATAGCAACAGTTCTTTCATTAGAATGACCAAAATATTTTCTTCATTTCTAAAACATTTTTTTTGGATCAGAATTTTAGTTCTAGCTCCATGTAAATTAATAATATACAGATTTATTAGATTCTGCAGGGGGTTAATAATTTTCTAATAGCAACAGTTCTTTCGTTAGAATGACTAAAACATTTTCTTCAATTCTGAAACATTTTTTTTTTTATTAGAATTTTAGTTCCAATTCCATGAAAATTAATAATATACAGATTTATTGGATTCTGCAGGGGGTTAATAATTTTTTAATAGCAACAGTTCTTTCATCAGGATGAGCAAAACATTTTCTTCAATTCTGAAACATTCTTTCCGGATCAGAATTTTAGTTCCAACTCCATGAAAATTAATAATTTACATATTTATAGGATTTTTCAAGGGGTTAATAATTTTCTAATAGCAACAGTTCTTTCATCAGGATGAGCAAAACATTTTCTTCAATTCTGAAACATTGTTTTTGGATCAGAATGTTCGTACCAATCCCAAGAAGATTAATAATGTACATACTTATTGGATTCCGCAGGGGGTTAATAATCTTTTAGTACCATTTTCATGAACATGAAGTGAGTGCATTTAACTCATCTTTTTCTTTCGAGATCCACAGTGACCCCATAATTCATCCCCCATTTTCCCAAGAAAAAATTCACGTCGTATGTAAGGTAATCCGGGAAACGTCGTCGTTTCCCATAGAGCCAAGCATCCTGGTTGTAACATAGAAATCGTGTACTTTTGACGTCGGCCGCTCCGGATCGGTAAAAATCCTGGCAGATGCAGCCTCTAGATTATGTCGCGGCCGTCTCTAAATAATATCCGCGCGACGGGCAACCATATTTATCGAAATACCTTGGCTGGCGGCCCTGTACAATAGCGGAGTAAAGAGTAAATGATGTATTCTCGTGAGGAGGAACCGTGGCCGAGACCGGTAACGTTGCGCGGGTCACTGTCCGATATCTCATTCTCCAACGTATACGTTCTGGTACATGCGATTCTACCCTTTTCTCTCTCTCTCTCACTCCTCCCTCTCTCTCTCTATCTACTCTCGGACACCCAACAAACCCAGCATAGAGAGAGGAGAGAGAAGAATTGCAGATGGTATCGGTCGTATCGCTCCGTAGACAGAAGTGGCTCGTACACTGCCACTCAAAAGTATGTGGATAATACTCTTCGACAATCACCTAAACTCAATCGTGTTCATTAATTAATTCTCCTATCTTTAATGAAAACATTGGCACATGGTAGACCAGCAATGTAACGGTGTCTGTAATTTATTTTTATTTGAGATGAAGGTGATCTTCAATCCCTTAAATTTAATTTTTTATATCATGTCCAATACATTTTTAACACATCTGCTATTAATGGTGTCTGTAATTGTCTTTTAGAAATGAAGG
>CM052296.1:8545302-8573030 GCA_028455765.1 Lasioglossum oenotherae
ACAAGTAAAAAAATATAGCAGTCGAAGCTGTAGCAATTTTCAATTTTTAAGAGGCGCTTTGGAAATTGAATTTTTCCTACTAGAAAATACCCTGCAGTAATGGTGCACTGCACGAGCAAAAATTGTTGCTTTACAAGTAAAAAAAAAATATAATAGCAGTCGAAGCTGTAGCAATTTTCAATTTTAAGAGGCGCTTTAGAAAATGAATTTTTCCTAGTAGAAAGTACCTTGCGGTAATGTTGCACTGTACGAGTAAAAATTGTTGAAGAGCGGTCCGCGTTGGCCTCGGGAATTCAATGTTGTTAATTTCTCGCAGAGGAGCTGATGGATGCGGATTGCATTATTTTCATCGGGTACAATCGGGCAGTAAGAGTTTCGTCGACCTCCCGTTAAATTCTAGCTGTCTACGAGATTAATAGAGTCGACTGTATCCGCCTTTGTCGCGGGCCCCGTTTCTCTCGCTCGTTCATCGCGGTTGCTTCTTTTTTCAATTGCTACCTCTGGCAACCGCCGATTACCACCCTACCCACGCGTGCCTCAAAGAGGGGCCACTAATGACTCCGCCGTTTATGAATACGGATTATTCGAGTGACGTCCCGGGAGAGAACGATAAAGGATTATCGCGCGAAGGGGCGCCCTTTTGTACGCTGGAAGGCGAGCGTGCACGAGCAACGGTACAAAAACCGCCCTGTCAGGCCCACCTTCCACCTTCGACTCTGAAAAAAACCACTTCTGCCTCCTCTAGCCTCTCTGTTCCGAGATTCTTCTATTATTCTCCCAAGCAAAACCGCTTCCCTTTATCTGCTTCCGTTCATGAAAAATTCAATTTTAAAACCAGATTTCTCACCATTGCCGTGTGAAACTGTCATCCACACATGCCTGACATTTTTCCGATTAAAATGATTCCAAACACGATACCATTACGATCACAGTTCACCGCATAATCCACAATATAGTAGAGCCTCGACTATCCGAACATACAAGTTATGTGAATTTATAGCTGCAGTGCTAGATAAGAAATTTTTGAACAATAGTTCCTGCTCCTGTATGAGTAATAGAGAATTTAGAATATCCTCGGTTCGGATAGTAGAGGTCCTACAAAATGTGCTTCGAATCCTGTCGTGTCGGGGCTCGTTTTAATCAGAAGAATCTCACGAACACGTTGCCGGAAGATTCGCAAGGGAATAGTTGCGAATAAAAATGATTGCGAAAATGATTACAATGGTTCGGTTTACGGGTTGAGCGATGAAGGCGCAATTTTTCAAAGAAAATTTGCCGGGGGGGCCGGTAAGAAAATCCGTGAAGGTTGTGTGGCCTTGTGGCGTAGTTCTTCAGCTACGGTCGTTCGTTCCGGCGCGGTCCAGCAGAACGCGAGAGGATACTTACGGGTCGGGAAAAAAGCTGGCGGTCTCGTTTTTTCGTAGTCCGACCTTAATGATCTTTGCTTTTCCCCCATTACGAACTCGCTCGGTCGCTCGCTGCCCGTCGAGTCGCCGGTTTCTCCGTTTCCTCGGAGACGTATGATCCGGAAACCTTGTCCCGCGCGTATGAATTTCAAATGTCCTCTATTATCAGGATCGCGATTCCCGGGGCGGCTTGTCTGCCCGGGGGCGGAAGTTAGGCTCGCTGGTAACGTCTTCGACGTCGACACTCTCGAACGAATCGGTCGGTTCATCGACTTTCATGAGAGTCCACGGTACCGTGACTTTCGAATACCGGATACTTTCCTACCGGCGGAATGCGCGTCTGCGACCTGAGGATCGATCGGCAGACCCCGAAGAAAAAGAGCCATCCGGTTTTTCTCACCTACTACTCGCCGCCGAGTCCGAATCGAACCGAAACCTGTTTTCGACGGTCAGAGGGTCTCTCGTTAATTATTCGCCTATGACGAATCCGTGCTGACGAGCGAGCCGAGGTAGTAGCTATGCAACAGGTTATAGAAAATATATATAGCAGAGAGGCCACAGGATGACACTGTTGTTGCCTCGGTGAAATCGTGATGTCCCTCGCGTCAAAATTATGGAGCACGTCCGGACCCACGACTATAAATCCTCAACGGTGGTCCCGCTGATTAATTGCCCGCGACGATCGTCTGCGATCCGCTAAGGTATCGCGGCTAGACGCTACGTGTGAACGAGCCACGAGATTGGTACACAGCCCGAGTCGATGGAAAACCTGTTTCCTCGTCGCCGCGACACGATCCGGTGACTCCTTATGGTCGATTGAACGCCGTTTGCGACTCGATGGAAACACGAGAGGATAATACCAGTCGCGGGAATCAGATGGCAGCGAGCCTGTCCCCAAGACCCTGCAGACTGAGCTTAGCCCTTCAGTGGGCCGCGATTTCGACGTATTTATGGCGATTCCGGATGAGTCCATTTCAATTCTTGGGTACACATATCCTTTAACATGTTTTTCAACGTGTGTCGGGATCAATGTTCAACCTCATCTTGGGTCTGATATAAATACTTAATTCGAAATGGACTAAGACGAGTCTTAATTCACGATGAACCCAGGTCCATTCAGTGATCAAACAGCTTCAAACACTTTCCAAACCAAGCCAACAGCCAGCACAGTCCATGACGAATCCAGATCCATTCAGTGATCGAACACTTTCGAACACCTTTAAACAGCCAGGTACACAATCGATGATAAACCCAGGTCTATTCAGTAATCAAACAGCTTCAAACTCATTCTAAACCAAGCCAATAGCTAACACAGTCCATGATGAACCCAGATCCATTCAGTGATCGAACAGTTTTGGAGACCCTCGAACCAAGGCAACAGCCAGCACAATCCACGATGAACCCAGATAAATTCAGCTTCGATAAAAACAGCTTCGAACAGCCTCGAACCAAGCCAGCAGCCAACGAGCACAACGCAGAGCTTATTAAAAATGAACGAAATCCCACGGGCCTCGTAACTCCCACCGGAACAGCGAACAGGAGCGGGTGTTCTCGAAGGGGGTTCTTCGCGACGATGCCCCATAAGCGTTACATAAGAGAGGCGGAGGGACCCTGGTTCAATTCTGCGGTTCTTCCTCGTTTTCGTCTTGCTCTTCGCCTCGGTGGCCGGGTCTCGGCTCGCGTCGGGTACACGTCCCTGCCGGGTAAGGCGCGTCATAACTCAGAGACATCAGCGTTCCGTGATTACGAGTCATTAAGGGGCCGCGAACCGGTCGCTGGCAGCGTACCGCTTTGTGCGCGGCAGCGTGTTCGCTCCGTACACGTGTACACGAGAGGATATAGAGGTCGGAAAGAAGAGAGAGAGAGAGAGAGAGAGAGAGAGAGAGAGAGAGAGAGAGAGAGAAAGAGTTTAGGTGGTGCGCCAGCGCGAAGCGGATCCGCGCCGAGCCGAGCTGAGCTGAGACGAGACGAGCAACAAGCGAAATACGCACGCGCGCACCCCTACACGCCCGTGGCTCGCGTGGCCCGCGGCTTAACTTTCGGCCTGGCCATTCAGTCGCTCTCAGACCGCGTCGCTCCTTAGGAGACTCATTTTTTAGCGAGGATCGCCGCGGGATGTCCTTTGGTCCTCTTTTCTCGACGCTGTCCTCTTCCGGCCGCGAGCCGACCCGAATGGAGAGGCTGCTGCTGCATTCGCAGCTTTTGTCACCTGGCGAGGATTGTGCCGGACGTGGACCTCCATTGGGAATCAATTTGACCTCCTGATGATCTTCCAAGCCAGAAACTAGGGATCTCTCGGAGGATCTTTTGTTTTCACCTGGAGAAGACTGTAGCAATCATGGATACTCGTTGGGAATCTGACTCCCAGCGTCGGAAGATGAGGATTTCCACGAGACGTGACCTGTCAGGGGCTAGTCTTTTGCAACAGGAAGGTGCTACACCTATTTCTTCAGCTTCTGTCACCTGGCGAGGATTGTGATATACGTGGACCTCGATTTGAGGACTTCTGATGATCTACGTCGATCCTCCACGTTAGAAAGTAGGATCTTCTCTGAAGATATTTTATTATCACCTCGGGAAGACAATGTAACAATAATGGATACTGATTGGGAATGGTTTGGCACTGGTTCCCAGCGTCAGAAGATAAGGATTTGAGGCTGCTACATCTATTTCTGCAGCTTCTGTCACCTGGGGAGGATTATGACACACGTGGGCATCGATTCCAAAGCGTTTTGAGATCCTCTGATGATCGACGTTAATCCTCGAAGTCAGAAAATGATTTCCATAAGATTTTGGTCTTCTCCCTAGCCTCTTACAACAACAGTACCGGTTTTTGTAACTTCTATTCTACCTAGAGAATCCTCTAACAGTGGACGTTAATCAGTTGTGCGCCGATCTAAACGCGTGTTAATCAATCCCCTGATGATCGAGCGTCTTTCTTGGTTCTAAATTCTAAAGTCCTGATATCAGCATCCTGATAACGGAAATGATCGTCTTCGTTTCCGTCTTTGCGACAAGAGAAGTCGTTTCGTTCAGCCACAAGAAAATTGATTTCGCGTCGAGGTCGTTTTGTCCCCTAGCTCCCAGCGAGTCTTCGGCTATCAAGAAATAAAATCGTTTGGCAAGTACAATGTGTTACTCACGTTAACTTGCGGTCTTTCAATTCAGCCACTCTCTACGCTTCTTTCCTTGCCGGCTGTTGATTCGACACACGGGATTTTCTGGCTAATGGAGCAATCCGTAAAGTCGCGTGTAACACAGTTCGCGCGTCGCGACGTGCTACTCGCAAGAAATATTTCCACTCGAGGCAAGAAACCTACGGGCTCGCGGTGTCCTCGCCGGGGAACCTAATGCTCGGCTTGCATGAGGCGATATAGTCCTTCCTCCTTTGTTCGAAGCTTTCCTTGAAAAAGCTCCAGCGACAAAAGAGCAGCAACCATCTATAATGAATTTAGAGATCGTCAACCCTTGTACAAAAAATTGCCAGAATTTAAAACGAACTATTTGCGATAGTCCTTCCTTCGTAGTTCGGAGCTTTTCTTGAAAAAGCTCCAGCGACAAAAGAGTAGATCTAAGAATGAATTTAGAGATCGTCAACCCTCATTCAAAAAATTGCCAGAATTTAAAACGAACTATCAGTGATTGTCTTCCTCCATTGTTCGAAGCTTTCCTTGAAAAAGCTCCAGCAACAAAAGAGCAGCAACCATCTAATAATGAATTTAGAGATCGTCAACCCTCATACAAAAAATTGCCAGAATTTGAAACGATCTGTCAGCGATAGTCCTTCCTTCGTTGTTCGAAGCTTTTCTTGAAAAAGCTCCAGCGACAAAAGAGTAGATCTAAGAATGAATTTAGAGATCGTCAACCCTCATACAAGAAATTGCCAGAATTTAAAACGAATTATCTGCGATAGTCTTCCTTCCTCCGTTGTTCGAAGCTTTCCTTAAAAAAGCTCCAGCGATAAAAGAGCAGCAACCATCTATAATGAATTTAGAGATCATCAATCCTCCGTGGTGCCCAAGGTGGTTCGGAGCCCACCTTATAAAAACTGTAGGCCCCGTCGCGAAATAACCACAGCAGTTAGAAAAGCGACGAAAATAAATTGGAAAAAGGTGAATCCTACAAAAAATGGCCAGAATTTAAAACGAACTACAGTAAACGCGACTTTACTGTATCTGCGACTGTCTTCGTTCCTCCTTTGCTCCGGCAACAAAAGAGCAGCAAACATAATTAATTTAGAGATGGACCTCCTCGCACAAAAAATTGCCAGAATTGAAAGCGACGCTCTGCGACCGAAATAGGGGTCAGAACCGACCCAGAGTAGTTCTGCGAAGGGGTGAACCGTGATCCATCTTTCGGATCGAGGTCGGCCACCGATCGAGACAGCTGAGAGGCATGTATACGTCGGAAAATGGTAAGCGTGTAGCAAAAACGTCTCGGGTGACCATCGGTTACCGTGTTCAGATACAATTACCATCAAGGCCGGTCGGAGGGGCTCTATTAAAGTTAGATCAGCGTTGGCGAGCTAGGTCTTGCTTGCTCGTAGCCCGGTTTCGTAATTTGTTTTCCGTTTCGCGAGCAAGAAGAGGCTGGCCGGCGCGTAACGCGCCGTGAAAATCGCGTGGTGGTTTGCTGGGGAGGCGCGGGGGTGGGCATCGCGAATAGGCACGGTCACGCAAAACGATCCTGGGGACCCCGAAGAAACGGCAAATACGTGGACGAGGAGGATAGGGGAGAGAGAGAGAGAGAGGGGAACAGGCTCACGGTGTTCTCGCGAAGAGAGATCGCCGCGGCGTGAAGGAACCGGGAACAGGCTGAGGGCCGAGAACAGCCGACAGGCCGCGTACACACGAACACCGTGAGTAATAGTAATAGCTTTTAAATTGTCCCTCGCTTTAATGGCAAATAATATCCGCGCTGTTTCGCCGTCCCTTTTTTACCCCCGTGGCCGAAGCTCGCCTCATTCCGCCTCGCTGCGAGGCGACGCTGTCCACGAGTGGACGGCCAGCCTCATTCTGCTACGCGGGACCAAGCCCCGGAGGAGAACGCCGCGCGACACGCGCGACTTTCGCCTCGCCCATTGCCCATAAACGCGAGGTCATCCGAGAACGAAGATTCGCGGTTTTTGCGAATTCCGCGGACGGATAAGAACGCGACGGGGACTTTTATCCGACGCGGCCACGACGCGCTAGCAAAAACCACGCACGAGGGGCTGGCTTTCGGTGCCCTTTGAGCGTTGCAAATGACTGCCAACAACGAGGACGAACCCGTTTTCTTTTGACCCCTTCGCTGCTGCTGATTTATCGACGATGCTGCTGCTCGCAAAACTCACCCAGTTTCTCGTTGTAAACACTCCGCTGGCTTCGGCGGTCGGATTACGGGACGTTACACAAGGTTAGTACAGTTGTGTCACACGTACGTACACGTTCAGCAGCATCCTATTTATTGATCGTTGATGATAGTGAAATCAGGGTTTGAAGCTCACTTTTGTAAAGATCGTTTGGATAATCGCGTGGTAAACAACGGGAGGCGATTCTGCATGGAAAACTGAGTGGAAATCGTAGAATAAAGTTTTCCGATATGAGGCTTCGTTGTCGAGGACAGCGAGTTCGAAAATTGTCTAGTTACGCGCGCTAGTAAGTAATGTGTCTGACCACGGCTGACCGTATCTACTTCCCAAATTCTCCCATCATTCTCCTTCGATTTTCTCCTCAATGAAGCCCCGTATAAAAAAAATGTTATTCCACATTTTCTCTCCAGTTTTTCTCGTAGAATCTCCCTATGCTCATTATTTTTCAAATATCGCAGTCCTTTTCGTATTAAATGCAAAAATAAATACGACTAACGTCATCTTCGAAATGTTACTCCGCCGGTGATCCTTCGATTTTCTCCTAAACGGAGCCTCGTATCAAAAAATGTTATTCCACATTTTCTGTTCAGCTTTTCCCGTAGAATCTGTCTGTGCTCATTATGTTTTAAATAATTCAGTCCTTTTCGTATTAAATGCAGAAATAAATGGTGTCCGATGAACTTCATCTTCGATATCTTCCTCGCCTATCACTAATTGAAATGACAGTCTATTAATAAATGGGCGAGCCGTGTCCGTTGCTTCCGAAGGAGATCGTTGTGACCGTTAAACATTTAATTAAAGCCCCCTCGCTCGTGTATCCCCAGCTTCTGAAAACGAGAAACAGGCTGCGAGTGGGCAAAGCGTGAAGAAAACAAGAAACAGTCGAAGATTAAAGAAAAGCCTCGCGTGTCACCTCGGACTCAGACTCCGCAACACGAAATAAAGCAAAACGAAAGGGACAGGGAGCCTGCCGGCTACCGGTCTCGAAAGGTGAAGCGGCCGAGCAAAACGAAGCACCGCGTTCTCGAATTCCTCGTGGGAGAGATTAAGATCGACCGGTCGAGAAAAGCCGAGGCGCGACGACGTATGCGTGCAGCGACTCCTTTTCGAGATGTACTGCCAGAACATCCAGACCGGAGTAGACAGTGGGAGAAAGAAGTGGAACAAAGCGGAATCAAGAGGGGCAGAGAGGAAGAGGAAAGAGAAAAAAGAAATACCACGAGGTCGTCGCTCGTTAGTCTCAGATCGCCGAATGATGGTGGCTCGTCCATTAAAACAAACAACAATTTAGGGTACTCGTAGCGAAATTATCGGAAAGCCTGCCAAGACCGCGTCGCCTCGAACCGCTCTGTAATTCCAGCCGAAACAATTAGCTCGTTTGCAAATAATTACGCGCGATCCACCACCGTCCCCGTCCATTCCGGACTTTACGACGCGCGAGTTGCGTTACGCGCGCGCGAACAGCTGCTTTGATCGCCCTTTATCGACCACCGAGCGACCGGTTCCCCGAAATCATGGAATTATCGCAATTCTCCACTGCCGAACCCTCACTCGCTACCTCCTCGCCAGTACCTGCGCAATAAGCGACATTTGTGTGTGACGTGCATTTTCCGCAAATCTCGAGGAAGGAATTTCTTCTTATAAACTGTATAATAAAATAATGAATTTTTCGAGTTGAGAAAATCTGATTGGATAGAACAAACCTTGCAGATTGCATTAAAAAACTGTTCATCTTGATGCGAGTTCACCATGTACCAAAGTCTCTCTCCTCGAAGTCGGTGAAACGACGACTCGACACTAACGATTTCAATTAATTATTGAAAGTATAAAGATGCTTCCGTTAGAAATCATTCAATAAATTTCTTCACTCGAGCACGTATCATCGAATGTTCATATTCACTTTCCTCGCATTTCTACAAAAATGGTTTTCTCTTGAAATCCCTATGCTTCGCGATAGATATTTCATCGAGGAACAATAAAATCATGAGTGTTTTAGTTTCTGATAGTTGTGGCCATCACAATCCGTTACGGCGCGTGCACGCGTCCTGACGGAGGAGTACTGCAGGACAACGGATAACTCGGCCATTTTTTAATATTTTTTTATGAAATTTACACAATGTATCCTTCAATGTATGCCCTAACCGTATATAATAAGAAAATAATTGTCACATTCATAGTTTCGTAGAAAAAAATTCGCGAACATTGACGTAATCTCGGCCGCCTCAGGGTGGCGTAACCCCTTAAAGCCCCCTAATTTCTGATGCTGTATATTTCCAGTATCATTTCGGAAAACCGTCTACAAAATGGAGGTCTGACTGCCCTTATCGCGTCGCCCCGTCACGTAACGTGCCCTTCTTATGCTGTTCCCGTACCCGACTCGGTCGCAATAATTAGGCGTAGGTCTTTCGAGGGAGCGGCGATCCGCGGCCGCGATATTCCTGTCAGCGAAGAACAAACTGGCCCCGCGGAAAGTGGGCCTTGCGCGGTCGACTCTCGAGACAAACGGTCGATAGGCAATTAATCTCGGGTTCCTCGTCCCTTTTTCTCCGGGGCTGCCGGCAACAGCAGCTAAGCCCGACGACTCGGCGCGGCGACACCGAAGAAAAAGGCACCGATGAAAAATTCCGCGTGGTATCGCCGTCGCCTGTACCCGCCGACCAATTTCAGAGCGATATCTTAACCCGCCGGTGGCATTGCGCCGCTATAAATAATGTCCCTCGGCGAAACGCGACGATAGAACGCGGCCAACACTGTCTCCCGACTCCCGGGCACGGATTAAACGACGATCCTTCGTCCTCGCGATCCTTTAACACCCGATCCTGCCGCGCTGATTGCGCTCCTGCGCTTACCGAAATCGGCACGCAGACGACTCTGCTTCGGTTGATTAGTTTCTGCGCTAGACAGCGGATCTAATGCGTTTATCACGAAAATGAGTGGGTGTTTCCTAACACTAAACCTACCATTGCCGGTCGAATGACCGGTCTTACATTTTTAATTTTATAATTATCGAAATTATGACGTTGCTTACGTGGAAAATGTTTCGATAAATTTCTTTATCCAAGCGCATGTTGCAATAAAAATTGCACGAAATCTAAATAGGCAGAGCCTTGTCATTTTTTATCAGCTAAAACATTTTTAATCGTTTTCAATGCTCGGTGGTTTTAGTGTTGAAACACTAAATTAATTAGGTGAATCTAAATACAGTAAATGAGAATTTTTTGTATCAATCTAGAAGGTTTGAACTTTAATCGGAATTTTTATTTTGTTGCGAAATTAATTCTTCCATGGAAATTTGAACACAGTAACTGAACATTTTTTGTATCAATCTAGAAGGTTTGAACTTTAATCGGAATTTTTATCAAACGAGAGTCTTTCTACTGAAAATTTCCACATTGAAAAACACTTAACCGATGAACCAAGTCTGTCGAGAACAAACCGAAAACAATCCGAGCGTAGCCAACGATTCTCCAGCTGAAGATGGCAAAAGGTGCAATCTCGCAAAAATCAGACTGTCAATTATGCACAAGCGGGAACCTCGAGGAGCATCAATTTCGCGAGGAATAATTAGCAATAAGCAAGAGCGGAGACTGACTTTCACGATTGCAAAATTGAAACTCGGTCGGCGTCCGGAGCGGAGTCGAATCGAAAACCGATTTGTCTTCCGGTTAACGAGCAATTGAAAACCGTCGATCGTTTACGAATTAATTAAGATCGGTAGCGGGTGAGAGGAGACGGAGGAGAGAGAGAGAGAAAGTGGGGAGAGACGAGGTGCAAGATCGAAAGCCACGGGGGCGAGTGGATCGCATGCTCGAACAGGTGCGTCGTTCCACGATTCGGTGGATCTTACGCTCCCGAATCGAGCGTGTACGTGTACCGCCTACGGTGCCGGATTGTGGAACGATACCGCTGGTAACGGAGATCGAGTTCTCTCGATCGGCTCGGATCGGCTCCACTCCGCTCCAATCCGCTCGGCGTGTTCCATTCCTTTCTCTGGCGCGCGGCGATCAGCATTGCGTGCTTCGAGATCGCGCCGCGCGAATTCGCAGGAGTTCATTTCGTCGGGCCGCTCTCGGTCGTTAGCGAGAGGAGTAGGAAGGCGTTTCCGGTGAAATAAATTTTGCCGTACGGGCTGGTCTGACCTTGCACGAAACGCGCCGGTCCTCTTCGGGTTCCTGCTCGCAGCTCGCGGACCGTTCTCGTTCCAACAAGCTGCCAAACAAATCCCGTCGCCGAAATCGATTATCTATTAGGATGGAGGGAAAGTTCTGTCGTATTCTAAATAAGCAGGCAATTTTTCTTGTAAATGACAAAAAAAATCTTTCAAAAAACCACGCTTATGCAGGGTGTCCCAGCTAACTCTTGGCCACCTTGAATATCTTTGTTGTTTTTAAAGATACGTCAAATGTCTGAAGGACAAGGTTGAATGGTAAAATGGGGCTCATAAGATACCAACAACATTTTTTTTCATGTAATTTTTGTTAGAGATATGAAGATCACTTTCATTTTTTTTAATGGAATGAGGTATTTTTTAATATAATACGTCAATCGATGCGGTTGGATATTCGTTATAAAAAAGTACTAGCCTATGTATGTCGAAAAGTTAGTAGTTCAGGAGATATTTCAATTTAAAAAACCCTAAAATACCATTACTGTCGTACTATACGTTAGTGTTGACTTACTTATGTAACGTCTTAGTGATCTTCATAACTCTAAAAAAAAATTACATGAAAAAAAAGTTGTGTTGGTATCTTATGAGCCCCATTTTACCATTCAACCTTGTCCTTCAGACATTGGACGTATCTTTAAAAACAACAAAGATATTCAAGGTGGTCAAGTTAGCTGGGACACTCTGTATTAAAATTTAAAAAACCACGCTTATATAAAAATATTTTAAAAGCCACGCTTATATTAAACTTTTTTTCTTTTGAACGCACAGTTTTTTCTTTAAATTTGTTTTTTAATATTGCATTGTCATCCAGTTCTCAGCTATGTTTAAAGTTTCAAGTCTCTAGCTCATCGGGAAGTGGTTTAAAATTCGATTACAAGATTTGACGCATACAACGACAACTCGACAAGCTAATATAAGCGTGGTAAAAACTCGTGCTGCTAGCGAGTGACTGAAAAACAGGATTTGACAGGTTACCTGAAAGATGGCAACGAGTTGTTACAAATAATGGAAATTCTTTCATTGAATGATATAATGTTTTCTTTAAAAAACGACAAAACTTTCCCTCCAACGTATTATATTCTACCGGGAGTTCGAAAAATGTTGTACTTCCTTGCTAAGATTTGCTAAGACCGAGAAGTTAGACGTCGCAGAATTCGCTTAGATTGTCCAGTTTGTGGAGGTCCGATGCGATAGAATGCGAAAAATCAAAGTGGGTGGGGCGCATATAAATTAATATTCCCGACAAGCTCCAGAGGCTTTGTAACCGTTCCCCCGTTAATCTTCATTCAAAGCGTGTACGCAGCCGACGATGAAAGGTATCGCCTCGTCTGAACGGTTCGTCATGCAGCCACGGTCTGGCATCGCGTGTTCCATGACTGTCAATCGAACCGCAGTCAACCAACTCTCGCTCGTCCTGCGTCGATCATGAAATCTATGGTCGTCGCGTGGACGAATTATGCTGCGCTATTATCCCTCGCTGTGGCTCCACGATTCTACATTCTTCAATATTCAATATTCAATATTCAATATTCAATATTCAATATTCTTTAGAAAAAGAAATGAGTGTTTGCTAAAAATTCTTCTGAAATTAATTCAAACTTGAAAGAAATGTTTATTTTGCATGGGAACCCGGAATCGAGTGTGTACAGAAGCAGAGAGACTTCTATCCATCTCCAGCTTCCCGTAGAAAATGTCGATCGCAAGCCATTACTTCTGCCACGGTAAAGCAACTAAGAAAATACAATTTTCCGGAGTTCCCGTTTCCCGCGGCGCAGGCCGATAAAACATCCCGAATAAAAATTCGCAATCCATGCGATTAGATAGCCCGAGACGGAAGAAAAATAAAATCCTACTGTCACAATGTGATTACGGCGCGATTACTCTGATCTGCAACAGCTAAAGAAGGTAATAGATAGCACACGGTTATCCTGGAACGCGGTGTAAAATGTTTATTGCACATAAAAATTCGCGGTCTATCCACGGGACGCTCGGTGCAATAATGAGCGCGCGATCGTCAAGAAAAATGCGATCGGTAGGAATGCGAACCGGCAGTTGTTCCATCCAAAGAAAGAAAGAAATGGAGAGAGAGAGAGAGAGAGAGAGAGAGAGAGAGAGAGAGAGAGAGAGGTTTGTTCGAGAGGGGTAGCCGGTCGTTTCCGCGATGCGGCCGATTTGCATAAGCGGATCGGTAACGGGGCGACGGGGTAGCTCCGTCACGTATGTAGACTGCACACGGGGTCCAGGTAGAAAGGTAGAACGTGTGCTCGTGTATCGGTAAATTAGTGCGAGGGGTTCTGGCGGGAAGGGGTTCTTAGCCCGCGGCGAAGCTCACTGCGGTGGTACTCGTCGTGTCCCATACCACTAATCGATTTTACCGGGCGAAAGCGTGCCTCCGCGCTACGTCTAATTGGTAATTAAGCTTAGGTTTACGGCTCTCGAAAGCCAGGCTACCGTCGCGTCGCCACGGCCAGACGATACCGACCAGAAACTGTGGCGGAGGGGAAAGGAGCTGGGAAAAAGCAGGACAGAAACGGTGGTGGAAGGAGAGAAGCGGACCACGGGGCCAGAAAAACCGGCAAACGGCGAGAGAATGAAAGAAGGAGAGAGATTCCTCGGCGCGGGGAGACCCGAGACCTCGGCAAAAAAGAGGTGTCTCCTACGACGTTCGAGTTAACTGCCGGATAATAAGGACGCCGTTTAATTACGTCATGCCGCGTCATTGCGGGCCGAGGACGTGATATTGATCATCGCGGATCACTGATCGGGATCGCGGGGGAGCCAAACTGGCGCGGGATCCATCGGAATTGGGGCGAATCAGCTGTTGCCTCGGAGGAACGTTGAGATCAGATGGAACATTGCCCCCTCTCTGCCAGTACCGGATCACTCACGTGACCGGGCGGAAACGTGGCGGTCTTAGAAGGGGAAGGTAGAGTGGGGAACCAGTCTCAATCTGGCGACACTGGCTTATTAGTGCCAGAACGAGGGGCTATGAAATTAATTGTGAAGTGCAGTAAACTAAGGGAAAGTATTTCAGTATACTGTTTACGAATCGAAATTTTCTTACCGGTCGGAGATTGTAAATATTTTGTATTTTGCAAAGGTCATAGTTAATTAAGTACACTCGAGCGAAATAGGCCCATAAATTTCAACGATGCCGTAAGACCTAAACCCGCGTGTAAAGTCTAGAGATGACTATAAAAGCTTGTATACGTATACATATAATAATGAGCGAGTAAAGCCAACGATGCCATGAAACCGAGACTATTTCTTGCCGTTGTATATGTCACTTTCGATCGCCAATCCGAAACAGCAGAATAGAGATGGAAACGTCATTCGAACGACACGAGACAAGGCTCCAGGAGTCGGATATGCCCGGGGCAGACTAATCCCTGGTAGACAAGCTCTGCTAATCGGATTGGCTCATCTCGTATTCACCCGATTCATCCCATCAAAACAGACCAGACTCCCAGACACCTCGGCGCGACACCAAACCGGAAGTTGTTTGTCTATCAACGCTCCTCTTCTAATCCTTTACGGCTGACTAAGGGGAGCTCGTATCGATCGACTAATTTACACGACTCTTACAAGACTCTCTCACGAGTCTTTTTCAGATAGCTGTGGGAGTTTTAGAGAATTCTGCGCTGATCTTCTTTGGTCTTCTTTGGTCCGTCTTTGGTAGCAAAGTGTTCTGGTCCTCTAGGGTCCTGAATTAGGTAGCAAAGTCGTCGAGTCTTTTTCAGATAGACGGTCCTTTTGTTAGAATTTCTTATTCTTGAGCTTCGTGAAGCTGAGACACTTTTCTCATTCGAGTCGAGTCTTTTTCAGATAGCTGTGGGAGTTTTAGAGAATTCTGCGCTGATCTTCTGTGGTCCTGAATTAGGTAGCAAAGTCGTTGGTAGCAAAGTCGTTGGTAGCAAAGTGTTCTGGTCCTCTAGGCTCCTGAATTAGGTAGCAAAGTCGTTGAGTCTTTTTCAGATAGACGGTCCTCTTGCTAGAATTTCTTATTCTTGAGCTTCGATTCAGTTTGTGCTTGAAATGTGGCACCATTTAAAAAAAAAAATGTTGAGCCATTACGAGCGCACTCATCAGAATCAGGATGGAGATTCAGTTTGTGCTTGAAACGTGGCATAATTTTTTAAAAACATGTTGGCTCATTTTACTCCATCGACGAGTGCACCTATCAGAATCAGAATGGAGATTCAGTTTGTGCTTGAAACGTGGTACCATTTTCTAAAAACATGTTGGCTCATTTTACTCCATCGACGAGTGCACCTATCAGAATCAGAATGGAGATTCAGTTTGTGCTTGAAGAGTGGTACCATTTTCGAAAAGTATGTTGGACCATTTTGGTCCTATCAGAATGAGAATGGAGATTCAGTTTGTGCTTGAAGAGTGGTACCACATTTCAAAAACATGTCGGGCCATTTTGACGGCATCGAGTGGACCCATCAGAATCCGGTGCCCACTGGAAGCCCGAGACACTAGGAAAGATCGGTGAAGACAAGGAGGGGTGTCCCCGCCTCCGCTGACTGCTCTCTTCAAGCCCCGTGTGTGCGCCGGCCCGGAGGTTTTACATTCCTCGAGGATTTATCGTAGGAAAGAACGTGTTCACCGGTGTAGAAGCAGCGTCATGAAGGGGACCGTGATCTGACTACATCTCTTATGCGCGCTATATATCAGCGTGCCGGCAGGCAAGAAGGAGGAGGCCAGGAAGAGAAGGTAACTCTCCACCACCGGTGAGTCCTGCGGCCAGGCCACATGAACCGGGCACACGTAGCCAGCGAACCGACGACGTGTGTATACAAGGTACACTACGTACTCCGGGGACAAAGCGTAAACCAGATAAAGGCGTGTACACAAGACTCAAGCTCCGCGCCCGAAAAACCACCGAGATTTTCGTATTATTTCGGGGAATTCCACCGACTGCGATCGCCCTAGCGATACTCTTTGCCCTTTCCTCTTCAAGGTCCAGCGGAGGATGGACAACGGCGGGAAGACGGGTTCGGGGTAATCGTGATGACTCGCGGCTTCGCTCCAGCCTGACACACACGGTTCTTACGCGGTTTCTTCAGGACAGACGCGGCCGCGAAACACATTTGTGAACGGTCCCTATGGCTGGGGACATCATTTCTCCGAAGATGCGACTTTTCTACTTCGCCCAGGACCATAGAGGATCAGCGCAGAATTTTCTAAAACTCCCACAGCTATCTGAAGAAGACTCGACTCGAATGAGAAAAGTGTTTCAGCTCTGCAAAGATCATGAAAAGAAATTCTATCAAGAGAATCGTCTATCTGAGAAAGACTCAACGACTTTGCTACCTAATTCAGGACCATCGAGGACCAGCGCAGAATTTTCTAAAACTTCCACAGCTATCTGAAAAAGACTCAACTCGAATGAGAGAAGTGTCTCAGCTTCACGAATCTCCATTCTGATCCTGACGAGTGCACTCGTAATGATCTAACATGTTTTTAAAAATGGTACGACGTTTCGGATTAGATGATGGACGTACTTGTCAATGGGATGAAAATGGCTCAACGCGTTTTTAAAAAATGATGCCACGTTTCAAGCACAAACTGACTCTCAATTCTGATTCTGACGAGTGCACTCTTAACGGTCCAATGTGTTTTTAAAAAATTGTACTATGTTTCAAGTGATCATGATTTCGATACGTGCATTCGTCGATGGCACCAAAAGGGTCCAACACGTTTTTGAAAAATAGCACCACCTTTCAAGCACATCCTAACCCCCAGCTCCGATCAGGAACATAAGATCTAGAGATCTCAGAGCCAGGGTGATCAATCGACGCGTTCGCCGCTTTCTCCTCTTTTCCCCGAAGCAGGAACCGGGGCGAGACGATGGAAATGGCACCTTTCTCCGGCGTCACTGTATGCAAATCCGCGCGCGGCCCGATGATATTTCACAGAAACCGAGGTCGTGCATCTCGTGGATCTCGAGGCTCCGCCTCGTGCAAAAAAATGGAACGACCGATCGGGAGGATATCTTCGCGACTCATCCTCGTGTGTGCCGTTTTCTCTCCCCGTGGGAATCCTTTGTTATCCTCGCCGCGCTCTCGCGTCAACGTGGAACCTCGAGCATCGTTAACCCGTGAAAACCAACTTCGCGCGTGGCCCCCCTCCCGAGAGCCTTCCCCCCCCCCCGGAGATCCGTGGAGTCGATAGTCGACGCGAAATGCCCTGAGACTGTGCCATTATCGATGCTGCTTTTCACCCTGGCTTTGTTATTCCGATGAGACTCCCAGATGAGCAATTATCTTCGCGAGAAGAAGCTGTATGGCTCCTAATATGCTAGTAAAGTCAGTAATTGAATTTCTCTGGAATTTTTTAAAAATCGATATTCCAGTCAAAAATTCCGAAAAAAATCACAACTGTTTGCGCTATCAGGTAGAACGTTAATGAATTTTTTCGTTACTTTCTATCAAGCGGAGCGGGAGATACAGAGCAAAATTTAAAAAATCGACCTGACCCCATAACTACCTGTAGAGTAGGTGAATTTTTAAAAAATCGATTTTCCAATCAAAAATTCCGAGAAAATTCACAACTGTTTGCACTATCAGGTAGAACGTTCATGAATTTTTTCGTTACTTTCTATCAAGCGGAGCGGGAGATACAGAGCAAAATTTAAAAAATCGACCTGACCCCATAACTACCTGTAGGGTAGGTGCATTTTTAAAAAATCGATTTTCCAATCAAAAATTCCGAAAAAATTCACAACTGTTTGCGCTATCAGGTAGAACGTTAATGAATTTTTTCGTTACTTTCTATCAAGCGGAGCGGGAGATATAGAATAAAATTTTAAAACTCGTCCTGACCCTGTAACTACCTGTAGGGTAGGTGAATTTTTAAAAAATCGATTTTCCAATCAAAAATTCCGAAGAAATTCACAACTGTTTGCGCTATCAGGTAGAACGTTCATGAATTTTTTCGTTACTTTCTATCAAGCAGAGCAGGAGATATAGAATAAAATTTAAAAACTCGTCCTGACCCTGTGACTACCCTTAGGGTAGGGGTACAGACTTGAAACTTGTCGCACAGGTTTATACAGATGGAGTTTTTCAGTAGTCAAAAGCAGTAGATCAATCTAGGCCGCAATCGCCCTCAACAGTCCTAATTTTACGTTTAGGAGGCGTAATTTGTAGTAATGTTGCTATTTTCATAAAGCTGCACGCTTTTGATTATTGAAAACCCCGATGTTTGCATTATCGAGAAATGAAAAGGCGCATGCCGCACCCTTGTAATCCTGGAAACGAGACTGCTCCCTTAATCCTGATTTGTGCCTCCTAATTTCCCGAGACACGGTCCAGGGGGGTCGACGAGAGTCCACTGGAGAAAGGGAGGGACGAGAGTTATTCGGGAAAGGGGGCAATTAATACGTTTCACCGGCTCGCTTTCGCGCACAGATCAGCCACGGAAGATAAACGTCCACGTGAAAGTGGGCCGAGTGTTTATTGCCCGGCGTTTTTCGGCGGTCGGTTTTAGTTTTCGGTGACAGAAAGGAGTATCCAGTGTCCTGGCCCGGCAACTTGCATGGTCCCAAGGTTCGGCTCTCCCGGTGCATGCACACGGTGCATCGGCATCGGCATCGGCGCGCACCGTTGCATGTGCATGTCGATGCTCGCCGGTAACACAGGAACTCCCGGGCCCAGGGTATCAATTTATGTGGTGCAACATTGTCGGAACCTGGGCCCCGAGACTCGGATCCCAAAAACGTCCGAGGGGCCGAGGGGATGGGCCACAGGGAGAAACCCTGTATTCGAGGAGAGTGCCTTGTAAGACCGTGTTGGAGGTCAACGATAATTCAGGCAGGAGAATACCAGACCGGTTAACTTTCGAGAGCTGAAAGAACTCCGCTTAAAATTATACTCGTTCGATTCGAGCACGGCTCCCTCTATTCCTCTTCTTCTTATTCCGCTAGTGTCCCGCCGTACCCGCTGCTGCCTCTCTTCGTACTCCTCTTCTTCCTTTTCATACCCCCGCCTCTCTCGGCTACCTCCTCGCGTATCACTGCGATTGGTATTGTCGCACGATAGGTCAGGGAGAAATCCACCCCTGTGATTCAGCCCTCCCTCTTGCGTCCCTGTAAATCGAAAAACACAAGAAATATAGAAAAATGGTTCAACTAAAAATTGTATTCTTTCTTTGACCCTATAAATCTATACGAAAACATTTTTCGAAAAATCATTCTCAAAAATTTCTTTTTTATAAATATGACTTTTTGAGAAAAACTTTTGCACGGGTTTCTGGGCTCGAAGATAAGATACAACTTTTACTTCGATCATTTCTCGATATCTTTTGCAGTTTCCGATTTACGAGTACCTTCTCAAAAATTTCTTTTTCATAAATTTGACTTTTCGAGGAAAAATTTTGCACGGATTTCTGGGCTCGAAGATGAGATGCAACTTTTACTTCGATCATTTCTTCATAGCTTGTGTAGGTTCTGGTTTACAGGCGCTTGTGGTTCTGGATGGAAGGGTTGATTCCTCCCTTAAAGTGAGAAACGAGCAGGAAATACGGCTTAATTATCGGGTAGGCGTAATGAACACTCTTAGGACTGAATGTTGATTGATGGGGGGTGACATAGTTGGGAATCGGGGTCGGCCAATGACGTATGCGAGAGTAAAGTATGCTCCTCCGGCCGAGACTCAATTTGTCAACGAGGATACGCGGTTTTGTTCCACGAACCGGATTCCGTTTCGATGTACGCGCGACCGGGCAAAACACAGTCTCCTGCCACGGCACGCTTGCCCGATTATCGACCCCTCTATCCACTTCCTTCCCTCTCCAGTGTGCCGCCATTTCCCTTGCCAATCTGCCTGCTCTCGAGATCGTCGCGAAAATTGAATTTCCGAAAAAAAAGTTGCCACACAGCAAGTAGAAATTACAAGATAAATTATAAATTACACTTAAAGATCGGTATCATTATGAAAGCGGCTGAGAAGTCAATCGAGGCAGGGTTTCCCGAGGATGTCGCGCGACGTTATAGGGAGGGGAGGAAGGGGCCGGTCGAAGACGGGGAGGAACTGGCCGGACTGCTCGAAAATTTAAACAACGACACGGGGAACGAGGACGAAGGCGACGGACACGGGGGATTCGCGATGAAGAGCACCAGTGTCGGCGGAGCCGGACGCGCGGGCAGAGGGGGGGACAGCCTCTTAGGGCGATTAAACAACTTAGGGGCCGCGGCCGGGCAAAGGCGCCGCCTCGTGGACGACGCTGGAATGATTAAATAAATTAGTTGCTCGACAAAGAAGGGCAGCAGCGGGATGACTGGATGGGATCCGTACGAGGGTAATCCCCGTTGAATTCCTCCTAATTATGCACGCTTTACCACCATGGCTACCAGGTCGGGGAGCAACCGAGAGAGACGGAGAGTGGCCAGGGAAGATGATCGCTCGGAAACAGGAGAAAGAGGAACGGAACAGATGGAGAAAGGGAGAAAGAGACACGGAGGATGGTGGAAGCAAGAGCGAGAGAACATGATCCTCCTCTCCTTTGGTATTTCTGTTCTCTTTCGAACTTCTCCCCGTCGCGTCCGACTCCGCAGCCCGTTCTACAGCAAGAGGTGCTGCAGTTTCTACCGTCGACCGTTTTACTTACAAATTCAATAAGCATATATCATATTTAATGCACACACTGAGCCGGGAATGTTTCGACCGCCCTGGACCACCGTCCTCTTCCATCGAACGATCCTCTTCCTCTTTCCACTCACCGCGGCCCGATCCACTCTATCCGCGCGTTCTCGGAAGAGAAGTTCGCGCACCCGATACGTCCCCGAAGAATTTCGTGCTCGAAAAACCGAACGAACGCGAGGAATCGATTCGTCGGACCGCGGGAAAGCCTCGCGAGATCGTTCGCTGAAACGCGGTTTACAAGCCGCTCTCCGGGGACCTCACGCGTCGACGCCGGAACGAAATCCGCTTCCTCGCCGAGCAGGATTCAATGACCTCTCAGCGGATCCTGGGTTTAGTGCACTTGCTGCGAGTCTGTTGGTGGAATATTTTTTCAGATACGATGCCGGGATCCCAAGTTCAAACTGGACCCAGTCAAACTGCGTCCCAACTTCAACTAGAGTCAACTAACTCAAACAGAGTCCTAACTTCCACGAGACCTTTCTTTTTGGCTCAGCCCCCCCACATGGAAGTTGGGGGAACGGCACTCCACCCCTAGTTCCTACCCAGTAAAACCCCACCACCCAGGGTCCTACTATTCGCATTTGCTCCCGTGGTGTTGGTTGACGCGTCCTATCGGGTCTGCCATAGTCTCAATGGACTTATACTCTTCCATGTAACTTCCACAAGACCTCAACTTCGGTTAGACCTAAATTTCAACGACACCCTAACTCAAACGGGACGTCAATTCTAACGAGATCCTAACTCAAACTGGATCCCAACTTCAACTAGACTCTAACTCAAACTGACTCCTGACTTCCACCAGACCTTTCTTTTCGGGGAACGGCACTTCACCCCTAGTTTCTACCCACTAAAACTCCACCGTCCAGGGTCCTACTATTCGCATTTGCTTCCGTGGTGTTGGTTGACGCGTCCTATCGGGTCTGCCATAGTCTCAATGGACTTATACTCTTCCATATAACTTCCACAAGACCTCAACTTCGGCTAGACCTCAATTCCAACGACACCCTAACTCAAACGGGACCTCAACTCCAAGGAGATCCTAACTCAAACTGGGTCCCAACTTCAACTAGACCCTAACTCCAACCAGCCGCCATCTCCAACTGCATTCTAACTTCCACAAAACCCTAACCCCAACTGGACCACACCAGCACCTCTAACCCGAGGAATCTCAACTCCATCCTAATCTGCGAGGCTATCGTACCCAGCATCCCCGGGTATCAGAGGAGCCCATAGCGCTGGCTGTCCCGACTCGCATAACTCGGTATCTCGGTGCAGGGGAGCTGGGATCTCTCGTCGGAGGAGCGTGGCGTCCGAAAGAATATCGTAGACGCGTACAACCGGAGGTTATCTCCCGAGCACCGTGTTTTATTACCCCGGAACCAATTACACCCTTGCTCTCATTGTCAGTGTAGTCGTTTGGTGTGTCAGCCACCGGGACACCGTTAGTATTCTTCGGTGGCCCTTGCAGGGGTCTCCTTTCTACCGACACCTCCGTGTACGTGGTCGATATACACGGCTCTACACACGCGGTCAACATGCCGGTGTACATGCGCGAATGGATAGACAGTAGGGGGCACCATGGCGAACGAGACCTCGTCTCTTCCCCCCACTTCAAACGAACAAGGTGGAAAGAGAGAGAGAGAGGGAGAGAGAGAGTGCCTCGAGTCGGAGGAGGAACAGAGCGGAAAAGGGATACGCAAGATCGGAAGGGAGAAAGGGACAGAAAGACACGACGCGCGCACGCACACAACAGAGGAGATCGTAATGCGTTACCCACGGCGGTCAGACGTTCGATAGAGAACGAGATAGCGGCACGTCGTACGGTGGGAGGCCACGTATCGGGACATATCTACTAATTAATTTATACAGGCTCGTTCGAGCGGCTCGCACTAATAGAAACAGCGACCACGAAAAAAGAGGAGGGGACAAAGTGGACTCGGTCTATGCCACCACCCCTCTCTCTCTCCACCAAAAAGGCAAGAAATTCATTTAATTTGCATTCGAGATTCGGCCGGACACGCTCGACGTACTCCCAGATTGGCGGGGAACGAGTTAAATCAATGTTGATGGTCGAATCATTTCCCCCGCGAGTCCTACATGTTTCTCAAAAAATGCTACCAGAATTTTTTCCACGGGTGTGCAATATACAAACAGCGGCCCGACAGTGTGAACAAAGATTTATTCCATCGACTCTAATCAGACATTCCTTTCGGAGCCACACGATTCGACCAAAAGAGGGGTCTCGATTCTTGATACGCCGGGGCGTACTAGAACCACCGCTCTCGGTCGCGAACGGCAAATCGACGAAAAGGGCGTTAATATTATTTATAACGATAATTAAGAGCAGCCACGGGCGATACTCTGGGGACGGGGTGCGGCTGGTGTGCGTGTGTCCGACGGTGCCCCGCGCCACGGGAGACCATAAAATATCTTTAATGCCTTTCCGATTCAAATTTCGCCCTTAATGGCTGTAATAGTCATCGGTGTGCTCGGCGACGAGCGAGTCGAATCGCTTGCACCTGTACCACGGGATGCAGGCGACGACGACGCGACGGGACGCGAGCGTGGGTGCATCTTCCCGATCTGCCTCGCTGTATCCGCAGATTGAGACCTCTGCATTTCGCGGCGCATACCCTATTCGCCGATCCTCTTTTCTGATCCTCCGCGATTTTACCTCGCATTTGTATCGAAACCGTCATAGAAAATCAATGTACAACTCTATTGTCGGGTGGGGGAAGAATCTCGACGGAAATCGTCAATTTATTGTATTATTTTTACTAAATAGCCATGTGACGAACGCGTGGGTTAAAGCGAAACTTCTCGGGGAATTGAGGGGAATACAGTTCCCCCACTCTGCCAGTACTGAAACGCGTCACGTGACCGGGTCGCGTCGGAGTGGGGGAAGATTGAATGGGGGAACAAGTTTTAATCTGGTGACTACGATCTCAGATTGAACAGAAAACTTCCCGAGGACTCCTACAGCCTTGATGCAACTCGGAAAACTGCTTCGAGCTGCCCCAACCTAGAAATTGATCACCAGGTGATTAGCGGCGAGGTGATTAGTCTTTCCTGGAGCCGGTAAACACGCGAGTTGGCGACGGGAGAAAAAAATGGCGTACACCGGGCAAGTACTACACGGAACGGCGAGAAGCAAGACATAATCCGGAACGACTCGGAGTCATGATCGACCCGGCGGAATCGAAGGTTCTTGTCGGACGGCGTTCCTCCGCGTACAATTTCAAGGACACTCGACACCCTGGAATCCAGAACCCGTGGAACCGCGCTCTCGCGCTTGTCGCCGGACTTTTTCGCTCGGGCGATCGTGCGTGTGCGCAGCGAGCCCCCATAGGAAACTGTAAAACGATTACATGGCAAAAACCGCCAACGGACGACAACGAGGACGACGAAACAGTACGTGTGTACGTAGCCGCGTACCGATCATTTAAATCGTTGCGTAATCCGTGATCGCGTTCCACGCACAAAGATCCGTGGATTTTACGTCGCGTGCCCCGCCACGCGTTTTTCACTTTCGACACCTTATTTAGGCGAACGGGATCTCGATTTGTCTGGCTAATTGGCGACGTTGCTGCGGCTTTTTAGCTGGGTCGTTGTCGACGATTTTTGTTCAGGATGCTGGAAAATATTTAAATCGAGTCGGTGTTAAAGAGACTTGTAAATGAAAATTGTTTTACCAGAAATTTGCGAGTTTCTTCCACCCTTTAATAATGTCCACAAATTTTTTAATTTGTCTAATAATTCAGTGGAAAATGTGCATATGAATGACCTTACATTTTTATAATCTGGCTATGGCTTTAAGTTACATTCATTTCGGTGATAAATGCATAGAATCCGCAGTTTCTTAATTAGAAAGCATATGAAGATGTGCACGTGGGTGACTCTAGATCAGACAACATCGTCAGGAAGGGTTCGTCGAACTCCTAAAATAGAGTTCTCTTGTTCCCTTAATTATCGGCGAGGCGGAGAGAAATATACGAGACGCGTTCCCGGTAGGTACGATATATTCTTTCGCAGCGAACTGCCGTGCGCGATAAATACGTCGGATCCGAGGATTCTCGCGTTACCCTCGCGATAAAACGAAAATAAGAGAGAAAAGAGAACGGGAAGGAAGAGGGTTGGAAGGAAGGATGGAGAGAAAGGGCACCGATGGTCCCTTCGAAAAAATATAGTCTCCGCGAATACAGATCTAATAACTTGTCCGCTCACGTGGCGCGAAAGAAACTTTCCAAAGCGATTTACGGGGAAATTTACCGGTATGTCGGGCACCGCTGCATAATTCATGGCGCCCTGAGTGCCGACCCCATCCATTCGGACTGCGACTTCACCGGGGACCAGTTCGCAGAAGGCGTCGTCGGGAGAAAGTCGCAGCAGTTTCGTCTTTCTGCCCTGTGCGATGCCGTCCTTTCCGAACCCTTCGATCCCGGTGACATTTTCTGGGGCCGTACTTAGAGCCCTTCTTTCAGTTAGTGTTCCCACTTTCTTAATTTTCAATGGCAATTTCAAATCACATTTTTATTTATATTCCTTTACAAATTCTGATCGGATATCTTTTGGGACGGAAAAATAGTGACCAAGAAATGTTAAGAACTTTAATTAAATGACCTTCATTAAAGTTAGAAGGCACCTAGGTTCTGCTTCCACAACAGAACTAACTTTTTAAAACATCAATCGCAATTTGAAATATAAATTTACAGTTTTATTGGTCAGCCTTCACAAATTCTGATCGGACATTTTTTGGGTAGAAGAATAGTAGCCCAAAGAAGAGAATAACGCCTCCCCATTGAAGTTAGAGACACCTGGGTTCTCTTTGTGCAACGGAACTCACTTTTTTAAATGTCGTTGGCAATTTCCATTTTTATTTGTATTCCTTTGCAAATCCTGATCGGACATTTTTGGGGATAGAAGAATAGTACTCCAAAGAAGAGAATGACGCCTCTTCATTGAAGTTAGAGGCACCTAGATTCCTTTGCCGATTCTGATCGGACATTTTTTTGGGATAGAAGAATAGTACCCCAAAGAAGAGAATGGCGCCTTACCCATTAAAGTTAGAGGGCGCCTTGGTTCCGTTTGCGCAAGAGCCGCCGACAGGGCGCATAGTGAGAGCAATAAGGCAGATATGGAGCGGTGGATTTTCCGCGGAGGACCTAGAGCTGCGACGCGGAAGATAGATGCATTCGAAAGTGGGCGGATGAGCGACACTGCTTTCAATAAGGCAAGAACACGGCTCTGCAAACCGCAAGTCATGTTGCTTCATTACGCCGCCCCACGTGAGAGTAAGATGAGACTTCGAAACTAACCTAAGCCGCTCTGATGGGACCCGCCTCGTGCGTAGCCGGCCCCGATAGAACTCTAAGGCCACGTAGCAGTTCCCTCGTCGACTCCTCTCTCCCTCTCTCTCTCTTCCTCGTCGTAGCAAGAAACACCGTCGGATATTCCACGGTCGCGCAGTAAATTCTTGCCGGGATTGCATTTACCTGTAGCATGCCGTAACGATCGTTAATTAAAGCCCGCGGATTTTTAACCCAACCCCTCTAACCGTAGTTGCGTAATCCACCTACGCGCCAGCGCGCTCCTCGGACATCGAGTTATGAGTTTGCCGACTGATTCGGTTTGCTAGACCGTATTTAGAAAACCATTCACGAAGCGGTACACGTTCGGTCGTTATTCCGGACAAAGGCGGCTTCCCAACCGACATCTTGCGGTTGCGCACCCGATAAAAAATACCAGTCGATTCTGCGTGCAAAGCTGAAGCGGAAACGTGTCTTCAGGTTTTTTCATACGTCGCTCCGTTTTTGAGGAAAAAAATCGAGAAACTTCTAAAGATTACAGTATCTGTCTGATCTTGGCCGACCGTATCTACTTAGCATATTCAATGATGATTTCCTCGAAAACGGAACCAGGTAGAGAAAAACTTGAAGATATGTTTTCGATTCGGCTTTCCACGTAGAATTTTACGGTTGTTGGTTCGGTCATGATTTTTTCAGCAGTTTGTCTACGGCAATTTTTTTGTTGCCCGTCGGCTGGGATCTCTCTTTTTACAGAAACGGGGTTTCTACATTGTGGATCGGTACTCTCGAGAGTAGAATCGAGCAATCGCTCAAGACAAGCCGTCGCCAGTTCCCCCGAGTTAGATGAGTTAGAATCGACCGGCGGTTACGACACAAGCCGCGCACAGCTAATTGGAATTTAGTGATCGTAAGTCGCGGCTGCGACGCACGGAACACCGGTGACCCCATGGAATCGCAATTTCTCGATTTCCACGTCGCTTCTCCACTGGGATTGGTCGGTGCGTGTATGGCTTTTTGAAAGTTTTCCCAGTGATGAATGTCATAGACCCGCGGAGAAAGAGAAAGAGAGAGAGAGAGGACCTATTTACCCTAACGGTGCGTTTACTGGCGCTTATACGAGCCACGGGAATCGTTATGCGTTTATGGAAGGCGCAAGAAAACGTGTCTATTAACCAAGCTTAATATCATTTATTCCGACGTGAAGAAATCTTCCAAGCTAGAACTATCGCGGACACCAGATCATGGTTGAATAAATCGTTCTCTTGCGAGCATAATAAATCGAACGTCGGTATAAATTTAGAAAAATAAAAATATTCAATTTACGGTAAAATTTACGAGACACACTTCGAGGTGAATGATAAATATCTTTATTCATGGAGAATAACAATTGTCTGCATTAATTGTAACAAACTACACTGAGAAAAAATCCTGTCGAAACAAAAAAAAATATATGTCGATTCAATAAGATGTATTATTGAATAGTGCCAATATCATATGAACTTATTTTAATATTTAATACTATTGAATTTCAATAGCAAAACTCATTTCCGCCAATCAGATAAGCCAATAGCTTGACCATCAATGTTTTCAAAAAAATAAGATATGGCCACTAACCAATTCCAGTATAAATCAATACATTTCTCAAAATTTTTTAACAACATATCTGATTGAAGGAAAAAAAGAAATATTACGAATAATAATATACGGTATTGAATCAAATACTATTTTCAATCATTTCACGATAGACAATTCAAATACATCACGATTTGCTTCTAAATTTCATACTATTGAAAAGAATACATTGATATTCATCGAAGTAAAAAATTACAATAACACGCGTGTTATTGT
>CM052296.1:8573130-8606780 GCA_028455765.1 Lasioglossum oenotherae
TTTTTTTTCTCAGTGTAGGCTGAGCTAAACTATCTTGACCCAGAGTATTAAGATTATTGAATTATTTTCACTTCGTTCATTCAATTTCATCGAATTAAGGCGAGAGAAAATTGTCTATTGCACTTGAATTCGTGAATTGCAAATAGAACGTGTCCGGGAGAAAGAAGATGGCGGTCTCGGGGGCCGAAGGAGAGGTCAGGTGCAATATTTCAGGGTACGGTGCCGCGATGTATCATCGAACGGTGGATTAACTTTCAAATTCGATGCCGATCAGGGGGCCCCGTCCGAAACCGTGCGGGAATTCGCGAATACGGGATTTAGGGTGCACCACCTCCGGGCGGGGGGATACTCGCCGTTGCGTTGCGTTGGTTGGACGTATATATACGTGCTCGGCTCTCTGGCACGGTCAGTCGCGACCAGCCGACGCGACGATAGCAATCTACATCCTTAATTCCGCAGGTTGTCGTGGCCGTGCCGGATCGTAAAGTCGAAACGTCAAAACGCACACCGGTTGGCCGGTGCACGCCCACCCACGTACGATCGCTCACGTACACGGAAGCACATACTCGCACTATGTGCAGCCTGTTCCCCCTACCCCCCCCCTCTCTCTCTCTTTCTCTCCTTTAAGGTTCCTTTTCTCTTTCTCTCGCTTTCTCGTTTCTTCTTCTTCTCCTCGTGTCATCGATCTCGCCGAGAAAAACCACGCGAAACTCGGCGACTCGATCGCCCCGATCGACGATCACCGTTAATTCGATCCGGAGACGCAAGCTAAAGAGGAAGTTCGACTTCTTTAACGTGAAATTTATGACGATCAGCGATCGCGTATCTCGATGTCGCTGCGACAAACGCATCTCGAGCGGACAACTTGCACGCGATAGCAGGCGTAGCGGTAAGCTAACACAGATTCCACAACTTTCAGTGTTTCCTTTAGAATTATTATGGGTACGACAAAAATTGAGCAACTGCAGGTTAGTTGGCAAGACAACAAGTAGTTCTCTTCACGTCCGGGTGGATTCTGCATTCGATGCACTCTTATTTAACGCCGACACATTCCTCAAGGTTCACTTATTTTCTTAGATCGTGTAGGATGTACTTCGTCAAATGTATTTGTTGAAACAATTATAAATGTTAAATTTACTTTTTATTTCCGAGAGCGGAAAATGAGCGGAAAAGCACGAAATCTAATAACTACCCTCATGGGCAAGCTGGAGGGCTGAAATTTTACTTGGATGGGTTTTTATTGGTCAGTTTTCGAATGGTTCAAGAGCCATTGAAAAGCCTCTATAATTTGTCCGTTGAATTCTGCATTCGATGTACTTTTATTTAACCCTTGCACATTCCTCAGGGTTCACTTATTTTTTTAGATCATGTAGGATGTACTTCGTCAAATGTATTTGTTGAGACAATTATAAATGTTAAATTTAGTTTTCATTTCCGAGAGCGGAAAATGAGCGGGAAAGCATGAAATCGAATAACTACCCTCACGGGCAAGCTGGAGGGCTGAAATTTTACTTAGATGGGTTTTTATTGGTCAGCTTTCGAATGGTTCAAGAGCCATTGAAAAACCTCTAATGGAAGTTTTGACCATCTTAATTGGCTAGGCCCAAACTTGTCCGTTGAATTCTGCATTCGATACACTTTTATTTAACCCTCACACATTCCTCAGGGTTCACTCATTTTCTTAGATCGTGTAGGATCTACCTTGTCTAATATTTCTCTTGAAACAATTATAAATGGTCAATAAAGAGGTGCAACATTATAGATGGAACACAATTAGTCCAGGTAAAAGTGTAACATTGAAATTAAAATGATTTTAAAATTATTTTATGACTGCATCGAGAACTCTGCACGACAGGAAGAGAAAGAGAGACTGGACTGTGTGGTCGTGAGGAGTTCCGATAAAAGGAGAGATAATTTATATGAGGGAAAAAAGAATAACGCCGAAACACGACGGCGGAATGAAGGAAGTCTCGAGGATCGGCAATCGCGTAATCGAGGAGATCGGAATTCCCTAATAATTGAAAAGGATCGCAAGAAACGGGAACGCAGGAAACGAGGTGTAAACGGAAAAAGAAGTTGATAGAATGTAATTTCCGCGGGTAATAGTGCGCGCAAGTAATTCGTTCTCTTCGACCGGATCTCGCTCTCACACGATCCGAGATCGTTTTTTGCGATCTGGCAAAAATCGATCCCGAGATCAACGAGTTTCACCGATCTTCACTCGCCCGAAATTCGGCGCCGAGTAATTAACGCGAAAGTAATTAAATACGATAAAAGCTACGTTCACTCCACATTTTTAGAAAAATGATTCTTTAAATCAGACACACGCTTTAAATCAGAACAACTTTTTTATGAATGGACCAGACGACTTCAATTTCTCTGTAAGGCTAGAAGAATTGCATTTGAACGGAATTGTGAAAAACAATGGTAAAAATTGATTTTCACATGTTTTTTAGCTGGCCAAGGTAACGAAAATTCAAAAGATGTGTCTGGTCAACTGGTATAAATTACATACGCTCTGAAAGTTTCATTGAAATTGGTTAATTGGTTTGCGAATTATAAACGATCAAAAATGGTAAAAATTGCCACTTTATGGTACACTACAAATTACCACTTTTGATCGTTGATAACTCGTAAACCATTTAACCAATTTCAATGAAATTTTCGGAGCGTATATAATTTATACCATTTGACAAAACAGTTGATAAAAATCAATTTCTAGTATCGTCTTTCACAATTCCGACCAAAAGCATTTTTTCAACTTATTTATTAAACGTTATTTACTAAACTATAATAATTCTTCGAGACTTACAGGAAATATAAAAGTTATTCCGATTTAAAGTGTGTGGAATCAGTTATGCTCCTTACTGTAGATTCTTCTAAGAGACAGAAAATTCTCTAATATTCTTCGGAGATCGTACTCGGAAACCAAGAAGACAATCATGTAATACCATTTCGCAGCGTCTCGAAATAACCGAATGAAATTGCACCTGTTCGCTCTCGTTCGAATAATCACTCTCGTTTGGAAGGTTTTGGGGTCTCTTGCGCTTCGAATTCCCGATTCTAGCGGAATGAGCGATGCACTGTCGGCCAGAAATGGCAAAGGTGGAACGTCGGGGCCGGCGGAGAGGGTGGGCACGGTGCAGTAAAGAGGCAGCATCGATGAAAAACTGGGGCTGACATGTTAACGGGCAACAAGAAGCCGACTTTATTGGCCGTAAACGCGGCAATCTCTAAGCCGGTCTTATCCTAGTCTGGCCTGATGCAGTCCCGCGACCGACAGAGCAAAATCGTTTCTCTCGGTTCTTCAGCGTCTTTTCCCGGCTGCTGCACCCTTTTTTTTCTCGAGCCCGGCTCGGAAGTGCAGTTTTCTTTCGATATAGGGAAGCGCGCGTGTTCGTCGAGGTAAAAATGACGGATGCACAGGATCGGAATAAGGTAGAACCGGGGCCCGGTAGCTTAATCGCTTTGTCCTTAATTAGGGACGTGTCGGCGTCGCGCGCACGCTCGCGCTTAGGCCACCGCTCTGCAAAGTGAATCCCTCATTAAGGAAATTCCTGTACGTTCATCAGAAGAGGGGTTACCGGGGTAATTATAGCGAGTCGCGACAGACGATGCCCGGGACGGGCGGAATATCGTTGCGAACCGACGGCATTAATCTTCCGGATAGTTATCCCGGCTACGAATGCGAGATATTAATGGCGCTGAAGATATCAACGTGCTCTCCGACGGGATTGGAACTTATACGACGGAATTAGCGGACGGATACCCGCCGGAGATTATTGCCCGGGAATACTTTCTGCCGGAAAAATCATGATCACGCCCCACGTTCCCTTCGTTTCACGTCCCACCAGGCTTTTTTCTCGACGGACCGAGTCCTCTCGCGAGCATCAAAGAGCTAGACCGCTTCAACTTTCTGAATTTTTATCAGAAAGCTACGCGGTGGAGTCGGACGATTCTCTTCGAGGATTTCTTCCACTATCTTTGCGGATTGTGATAGTATTTTCTGTTTCTTCTTGTTCGATGAAATGGAGAAGTTATGGGTCTGATTATGTAGGCAACTTCTTTCGGACACATAGAAACCGTTTGAGGAAACGGTTCATAAATAGCATCCAGAAGTACAAGTATGTAAATGCCGAGTCGTATCATAAATATGCACGGTGATATTCATTAGGACGTGGCTGGTTAATTAATTGGCAGCGGTACAGCCGGTCTTGGGTTCGTTGTGATCCAATATCGCAAACTGTGGATCGAACTTGACATCTTCCAGCAGTTAAGATAAAAAGTTATTAGCCATTAGTGTCGGAAATAGTAGAAGAAGCCATTCAAACAAAAATTGTCTGCCGCCATTACAACATACAGGGACTACATACACGTTTCTTGCTTTCCTTCATTATTTTAGCAAGTCCAAAATGACGAAACAGTATTTTTCGAATATTTTCACTATTCTCATTTTGATCTAATTCAGTCTGTTAATTTCGGAAATTGGCAAATCGCCAGCTGCTCGTAACTCTCCGCGGAACCACGGTAATCCTCGAGTAATCGATTAGCTCGAATTATCACTCCGACGAACTATGTTTTGCTTGCGTCAAACAAGGAAATTGCCTTCTCGCGACCCGATCGATACGCACCGCGCGCGAGCTATTATTATTTCAAATTGGAGCGGGGCACTTTGGAAACCAGTTTGAATTTCTCAATCGAGGTCGACGAGACTTGCTTCGAGGCGATCTGTCTGTATCAAGTAGGCCGCGCGACGCGCTGCCGGTTTCCCATCGGTCAAAGTTTCCCTCGACTATCGAGGAAACGTACGTATGTAAGCGCGCCTTTAACGGTAGAACGAGTCTCCGGGATCACGGACTTAATTAAAATTTAACGGATGCCTGGTGCTAACTGTATTTATGGAGCTTTACGAGAGCCTGATCCTCGGAGCGTCCCGCAGGAATGCGCGATTCCCTTCGAAGGAGAGCGACGAGGAGAGAGAAAGGTCGTGCGAAACAAACGCTGCGCTGTCTAACACCTGTTGCAATAACATTCGAGAGCCCACAAGTTCTCACGTTTTCAGGAACTGACTGTTTGAATAATTAAAGAATCCTTGAAAAATTAATATTAATTTTACGGCTGTATTTAATTTAATATAGTCATCAGGACAACTACTGTTGCCTCCGACTCCCACCACCAGTGTTTCCCCACTATCTACTATTTCACATCGCCCTTACCGCGCTTTGCCCCACTCCTGATCTCTCCTACCACCCCCTACACTCCCCCTACGTATCATTATTTGAAACAGTTTCAAAATTATCAATTCTTCTGTATTGTATAAATTGTTAACACTTAAAGTATCGTATGAGAAAACAGGATCACTTTCCTAGAAGATCAAATTGCTATTTCACATCGGAATACTCTCCTGGTCTCCCTTACCTCCCCCTACACTCCCCCTACGTAGCATTATTTGAAACAGTTTCAAAATTATTAATTCTTCAGTATCCTATAAATTGCTAGAAATTCAAATGTAGAATGAGAAAACAGGATCACTTTCCTGGAAGATCAAATTGCTATTTCACATCGTCCCTACCGCGCTTCGCCCCACTGCTGGTTCCCCTACCTCGCCCTACGTATCATTATATGAAAAAGTTTTAAAATTATTAAATTCTCCTGTATTCTACAAATTGCTAAAAATTCAAATATCGTTTAAGGGAACAGGTTCAATTTCATATGCATTAAAATCTTGAAAGATAAGCCTTGATTTCGAAATTAAAATTGCTTCGAGTCCGAAGAGTTAATGGTCAGAGATCACATGATTGTCTTAGTAAATTCTGTTGAAAATATTCGCAATCCAGAGCCAGAGAAAACTGAAGAACAAGCCGATCGACCAGAGTGAAAATTTTCACAGAAATCCGAACGCTGCGGGAACAGATAAAATCGGAAACAGCGCGGCGACAGGAATATATATCCTGCAAGTATTCAGGTTTCGGGAGCAAGCTCTCCCACGCGATCCCGAGGCGGAAACCGGGGCACCGTTTCGGCTGGTTGACAAACGGAATCGCGAATCGGCTCGCAGCATCGATCATTCGTCGTTTGCCGCGTTATCGTTCGGTCGGGGTCTCCGGACAAATTCGTTCTTAATTAAGTCGTCGCTGGTTGTAGAGGCGTCAGCGTCTCTCTGGGTTCCCTCCTACGGAGGACACCTTCCTCACGACAAACGAAAGTGGAATCGAACGTTGAACGAACGCAGAAGGAGTCGGTGGCCGCGTCGAAGAGAAAAACGAAGTCGAAGACGGACACCACCAATGTTCGAATTGAAAGAAAAACAGAACGAGACCGCGAGGAGAGAAAGAAGGAGAAGGAGAGAGAAAGACAAGGAGAAGGAGTGGCTCGAACGATGCTCCACCGAGAGGACCTAATCAGCGCGCTAATGCACCGATCCGTCATGTCGCGAACCGGCCGCACGAGATAAACCCGCATCAACCGCTTATACACGCCTCGCTTCCAGGATCCAACGAGAACGAGATCCTGAAGAGGACCGGTATACCCGAGGAGGCCGATTCCTCTCGCGACAGGTGCTCGACGGGAGTGGCTCTCTCGTCCTTGCGCAAACACGCCGCTCTCTGGGACACGCACGAATTTCCGAACCCGGCCAAGGTGTCGCACCACCGAAAAAGCAAACACGCCGCTCTCTTCAAGAACCCTTCATTCACTTTTCATTCGCGTGGGACGAGTTCCCTTTTGTTGGCTCTGTTCCGAAAATTGTTATTCAAAGATCCTAATACTTTAACCTTAACCCAAGGACTCTCCCATTGTAGCCAGGAGGCTCCCTGTTCTGAGGCTTCCCCTTCTACCACGCTATTCCGTCACTGTGACACGTGACTCATCCGGTATTGGCAGAGTGGGAGAACCCCACGTGTCATCTCCACTCATCCGGCGACTCTGGCCCGTAACATGGTCAATTTTGAAGGCATCCTCTTGAAACCAAGCTTGTTTCACAGCTAAGACTTTAAAGAATGTCAGCATATTTTTTTTTTAATTTTTAGGCCCAAGTCTTTCCGGTAGAAATAATTTCCAATGTTCATCGTTGCTCTTTGTTCTTCGTGTTCGCTCTGAAGATGCGCTGTTGCATTTCACTGGCTTGTAAACAATAGCCCTGCCCGGTTGACTCTTGCAAAACATACCGGGGCGTTCGCCTAACCATCACGGGCTCGCGAGCGATCCTAACCCGGACGAATTGAGATTCGTTACGCTATTTAGTATCTAGTTTCACGACGCAATTACCGATGGAACGGGCCCCGCCGAGCAACCGGTTAATTCCTGTGAACGTAAACGAGAGACCGAGGTGCGCTCTCCTCTTCCCGATCTATCGTTCGCTTGTTAACTCGCCACTCGGAATATTCCACGTTTTTTTCCCCCGGAGACTCGGATAGTTGATGAGTTAACACCTATTTTCGAAGACTCGTTTATGTAGTTTGTTTCCGAGGCTGATGTTGCTGCTTGTTGTTAAGTAAACTGGAATGAAATTTATGGATCGGTGGGATGACGATCTCCGACTTTGGTGGATCTTGTTAACATCCGGGAAAATTAGACGTTTTTGCGCGATTACTTGGTTGATGAGCTAACACGCATTTAAAGGATCGTTTGTTCATTTTTTCCCCGAGATTCTTGCAGCAAATTATACTTTAACGCAATAAGGATCTCGCTGTGTTCAGGTTATTAACCAGGAATGGTGGTCAAGGCTACTGTTAATTCGATCGTTGTTTATCCGTTTTTATTAGGTATTGCGCTCGTGTTACTGGAATTGGAAACATCGTTCTCCGGTTGCTCTTTTAGAAATTACGAACCGGTGTGTCAGTGGAGGGAAACTCGTACATTCTAACGTAATCACCATTAAATAAAATTGCTCGAACACGAGGTGCGGAATTAAAAATTTAAAAAAATATTGTTACATTCTCCGAAGTTTTAGCTATAAGATGAGCTTTGTTTCATTCCGATATCTTCAATATTAACGAAGCTGTGCGCTGAATAAGCTCAAAAGAACCCCATCCTTTCCTTCAATCGCAAACTGCAGACCGAGATTGAAGATCTGTGGCTTAGAAGCTCTCCTGCTCAAAGAGGCTCGAGTTTGAAAATTTAAAAAAAATAGTGTTATATTCTCTGAAGTTTCAGTTGCAAGATGAGCTTTGTTTCATTCCGATATCTTCAATATTAACGAAGCTCTGCGCTGAATAAGCTCAAAAGAACCTCATCCATTCCTTCACTCGCAAACCGTAGACTGAGATTGAAGATCTGTGGCTTAGAAACTCTCCTGCTCAAAGGGGCTCGGGTTTGACAATTAAAAAAAAATAGTGTTATATTCTCTGAAGTTTCAGTTGCAAGATGAGCTTTGTTCCATTGAAATATCTTTACTATTAAGGATACTGTGTGGCGAATAAGCTCGAGAGAGCAGAATTCGAGGGAAAGGATCGAAGCTGAGGAACAAAGCTGAGGAGCAGTGGCTGGTTAGCGTTGGCCGCCTTGGGCAACGTTTCAAGCAGAAAGCCAGCGTATCGCGGTGCCGGTGATTGACCAATTCCACCCGGTCTATCTAGCATCTACTAATATCGCGTATATGGCAACGGGGATATCCCCGTTGCCAACAAATCTGCCACGGGGCCGGCGTGCAACATAAATAAGGAGAATCGTACACGCCGTTGAAATGTTAAACGGTCCTAAACGTGTGTGAATATGTACACGGGGGTACACCGTAAATGTCAGCGGGGGCCGCGGACCTTTCGCGGGAGAAATCTTTTACGCAGCGTTCACCGGCGCGCCGAGGCCAGGAGGAATACAAATTTGCGGGCGAACAAGTGTTTCCCCGCTCGCGAGGGGCCCGTCGATCGCGGCACAAGGGCCCCACTCTATCGGCACCGTAGAATCGGCGTGCCGAACGGAGCCGAGCCGAACCGAGGCCGATATTAACGAGTAGCGCGAGGTAAAACAATCTAATGGAATGCAACCGTACCGGGGATATTGTAAATCTCACGCTCCTCAGGCAGGGTACCGAAGGAAGGGAGAGGGGTGACCGTCTACCGTCTTACGGGGAATTAATTAAATGCGGATTTTCTCTGCTGGATGGAGGAAACGGGGGAGAAAAATTGATTAATGAGGCTCAGGGTGCTCTGGAGTGATACGGTTGGTGGATCTTCCTTAAAATTTAATTTGCTATTGTGCGACGGATATTAGGGTGGGTCTAAGTCATTGCTTTGATGAGTTGAACTGATTCCTGAATTATTAGGTGGTACCACAAGTTTCTTTCACTACGTACACATCCATACGCAAACAATACAACAATCTTCTGTTCGTTAATGTTTTATTATTCCCTAAGCTTCCCTTTTCTTAACCATGCCATTGGTTTTATTAAATACTACTCTGAATTTGCATTGAGCGCATTAATCGAGAACGGAACGAACTTTTGCGACAACTTAGTACTTAGTTCGAATGCTTTTCCCCTCATTCTCGGAAATATTTCTACGAGTTTATTGCTCCCTGTAAGTTTATTTTAAGCGGAATGTGCAGAAGCGACGCGGCTCAATAAAAATGATCGGTGTACGCTCGCGCGGATAGCGAAAAGACTAATTAATCAGTGGTGCGCGCGACAAAGTGTCTTGTTTCAATACAGAATATCTCGAATTTCAAGAAGCACCGAAATCGATCGGTACACGACCGATTCGGATCGCGGCTGGTTTAATTGGGCCGAATCGGTCTGTCGACACGGAAAGTTAATTATTTATATATAATTGAAGGCACGTAGCGCGGTGGTAGATCGCGCCGATTGCGTATTTCGTCATCAATAAAGTTCCACGCAGGTAGAGCTTTCGCCGGTATCGCTTCCCATCTGCGAAAACATCCTGGGGCTCGGCCTCTCTCCTCTCTCGCTCTTTTATTCTCTTTCTCTCTTATTCTCCGTGGACTGGGTTCTCGGCGTCTTTCTTTTCGAGTCGGCTTCGGACCCGTCGAAAGCCGGGTACGCGCGCGCGTACACACGATGTACCGAGCGAGTATCGAGCGAGTGTACGGCCGCGGCCCACAGTCGCATTAATATCGTCGGATGATGAATTATGCTCGCCGAGGGTTTGATTTATTTTTATTCCACCGTAAAACATATACTCGGCTCGATCCAGTCGAATATGCATGCACGTTGTCGCCGTTATCGCGCGCGGGATACGTATTCCATCGAACGATGGGACGGCCGCCAACGGTCGGACACCGGCCGCGTTGAAAACACGCCGTAAAGTCGATCGGACCCTCGTCGCTTCCGTTCCTACCAGCCACGGCAGCATACCAATCCTCCTGACACAAGTCCACTCGAATCTCCAAATTAATTTCAAAGTATCGACCGGTCGCCGGTCGTGTCGATGCACATGTATTGCACTAATTCAGTAGAATTATATATACGTATAGTCGAAAGCCTACTGCATGCTACAGTCCACCTGATTGAAAACAAACGAGTAATTATTTAAATAAAAATAAATTTTTTAAAAATACCACGTTTTTAAAATGGACTAAAAAGTATAAAATAATTTTTCCTAGCCCCCTACAGACTCCTAACCACGTACAGATAATCCTGCAAATTTGTGATTGTGAATTTTTAACAGCTACGCAAATACTTGTAAGATTTAAAACGAAAAACGTGGGGCGCAAGGTAATAGTAAGGAGTGTAGAGAGTAGCAGCCGTTGAGAAATCTCACACAACAGTTCATATCATTTGCGAAGCAATAAAATTTTTATTAATTTGGGTGAACTATTCATGCATCAATTATCTATTGCATGCGCCCCACGTTTTTCGCTTTAAATCTTACAAGTATTTGCGTAGCTGTTAAAAAGTCACAATCACAAATTTTCAGGATTATCTGTACGTGGTTAGGAGTCTGTAGGGGGCTAGGAAAAATTATTTTATACTTTTTAGTCCATTTTAAAAACGTGGTATTTTTTAAAAATTCATTTTTATCAGGTTTATCGCCAGTAATCGGGCCTTTGTGCCCGCACCAATAATATGAAGAAGCGATACGCGACGGAACACAGATGATTAAGATAACAATGGATATAAGATTATTATAACATATAAGGTTTTTCTCTCATATTTTGCAACAATGAATATAAGATTATTATAATTAGACAACGGATTTTATGCATTTATAACAAAAATGAGCGAGCGTGATTTAAAACAGCGAAAATATTGAAAGATTTTAAAAGAATTCATATATTATTTTCACCACATTACAATTGTTAATGAAGAATATAAACTTTCTTTTATGCTAATGCATAAACAAAGGCATATCCCTTCGATTAAGTAATTTTTAAAGTAATAAATAAATATATAATAAGTAGACTGCAGATATTTACGCATTTATAAAGAAATTAGTTGGCCGGAGTATAAAACAGTAAAAGATTTAAGAAATCCAAGAATATGGTAATGTTGCTTTTACGCAACAAAGTCGTTAAGGGATGAAATCAATTTTCATATTATTCCTGCTTCTCACAGTCAATGCAAAACATTGTTAGCACAAATGCTATCCAGAATTGCTCAAACTATATATAAAATATTTTCCGTCGAGGTTGACCTTTGGTGTACTCGAACGATCTTGAGTCGTTCTTTCGGCATGAATACTGACCATTTAATAAGATTAAGAGAAGCTTGACAAATTTTATGCAGAATTCCAAAATCATTCTAATTAGAAAACAGCGTTCACCTTCACATGACCTCTATCGTGTTCAATTTATTCAGGTGGGCTGTTCTAGGTAGCTGACGCGGTATTAATTGACTCAGAATCGCGGTGAGGCTTCCTCGGTAAGGCTTGGAACAAGTAGATTTGGCCAGGGGACGCCGAAAGGCAATAAGAATCCTGAAGAGCATGACAAACGGGTGTCGCCCAGTTCCGTTGACGGGCGCGATGATCTCAGGACCACAATTTGGCGTCGATACAAGACGTTGGCGTACCTAAAAGCTTCTTTATCCTCGCGAGAGACCGTGACGACGATCGTGCGCGCGATGGTATGTCTCCTTTCGACAAAACGGCCTCGAGACTTTTGATACGGTAACGGTTAACAGCGTCTTTCGCAAACTTTAAAGCACACTGAGCGAAAGAGAGACGATCAGAGAGAGACAGAGAGAGAGAGAGAGGAGGTGGGTTGGGCAACGATCGGGAGGACCAAAGAGGGATATCGGAAGGGAACGAGAAGGATGAGGCACAACCTGGCGAAAAGGAGCGCGACCGGACCTCGTATCTGCCCACCCTCCTTTTCTGCGCTCCGGCATTATCTGCATAATTAGTTACTTCGAGTATATATACGAAGCGAACAGGAGCGACTCAATTCGTGTGGTGCTCTCCGCTCTCCTCTCTCCCCTCGAGTCGCCTTGAAAGGTGCGGAAGTTGTCCCGAAGATGCAAAGTGGCCGAAAGGAACGCGTTAATCTTCTAAATGAAATCTGTGTGGTGTACACCCACTCTTCTGCTTCGTCAAATTATTTATTGGATACAGTGTTTATAAGCTTGCTCCGTTGTTGACCAATTTTTATATCGGTACCTTGCGTGGCGCTCATCAAATTGCACAAGTTACAATTGAAATTGATGACCTGAGGCTCTCGGTAGCCAACCGACGATAGCATCACCGAAAAACCAGGCGTTAATAGATGATTGGAACCATTGAAAATGATCTTCGGATACCTCGAGGAGTCAATTTGCTTCAGATTGATGATCCAACGGCGAGAAATTATCATACAAACCGCTCAAACATATTAATCTAAAGAAACATCCGCGAATGGGAGGAGTCTCTTCACATGGACCGGGTCGATCTTGACCCGGAGGCCCAGGAATACGCTCTGCAAATTCAAGAATTGACCTGAATGAACCTTCATGAATGAGAGAAGAAGTATCTTCGCATTGACTGGGTTAATCTTGGCCCAGGGACCCAGGAATTTGCTCCACGAATTCTAGAATTGATCTAATTGTAAATGAACCTTCATGAAAGCGAGAAGGAGCATCTTCACATTGACTGGGTCAATCTTGGCCCAACGAACCAGGAATTTGCTCTACAAATTCTAGAAAATTCGTCTAAATAAACCTCCATAAGTCGAAGAAGGATTCTCTTCACATCGATCGGGTCAGTCTTGACCAAGAAACCCTGGGATTTGTTCTACAAATTCTAGAACTGATCTAACTGAACCATAAGAGGGAGGAAGGGTCTCATCGCATTGGAACGCAGAGACCTCTTCGCATCAACCGGGTCAATGTCGACCCAGAACCCGAGAACTATCTCCGCAAATTGTAAAATTGATCTAACCCAGACTTCCCTGAATAGGAGAAACAGTCCCTTCAGATTGGAGTCACTGGGTCAGTCGTGACCCAGGAAGGTTCATCCATCTTCTAACTGCCTGGTCAATGTCAACCAGTCAATTAAATCACTTCCATAGCAATTAATATCCTGACGGTGTCCATGGTGCCATCGAATTGTTCAAGTTGCAATGGCAATCTCGGAGGAACGTCTCAATTCCTGGTCGCTGGCCTCTCGCGTAGCACGGGCCCGTCGATGACGGAATGACCGTGCTCCCGGTGGTTCTCGGATTCAACGTGACTGCCCGTCACTTTATGTTAATGGGTGAAACACAGCGGGTAAGCGTCGTGCCGCCTGCGCTCGCGAAAATTTATGGCTGACATTTCAGCAGCGCCTGTTGGTTAGGGAGGAGATCGCCGAGGGACCCTCTGCCCGGTATCTCGTCGGATGATCGATCTCTCGAGATTCCGAGGATCGAGCACCGAAAACGTCGAGATCGTGGCTCGTACAGAAAGGTCAGCGGATAGACGCGAAACCGGAGATCGCTCTGACGAAAACGAGACGGGCAGCGATCTCGCGGATCAACGAGATCCGCATCTCCGCCACTCGGAGCTGTCCTGTGGATCATTCGATCCAGCATCTGATCAATTAATCCGCTTTAATGGAAGTAGGTCTGCAGTCAGACATGGAATTATTTTATAAGATATAGGAACTGAAACGTTTCTATACAGAAAGGAAATGCATGAAAATAAATTTGTATGAGAAAATTCGGCTGCTTTGGAGTAAAATCGGAACAGCAAAGAGAACGAGAGCGCTCGCATAATCTGCGAATGCATTCGCAGGGGCGTATACGGACCCCTGCCAGACTGCGAACCGTAAAGAAGCACGAGGCGCCGGTGTGTAACGAGTCGGGCCTGCCCCCGATGGCCGAGCGGTTGATTAGCAATTTTAAAAGCAATAAAAACGATTCATAATTCGTCGGGAGAAAAAGCGGCCGCGCTAATGAGAAACTGCCGCGCTCGTTATAGTGTGCATGTATGTATACCGGGAATGCACCAACACCATCCCCTCTATGGCTACCTGCGCGTTATGGGATACCCACGATCTCGATTCCCGTCTGGCTGCAACACCCATTCGACTGCGGAGCTGCGGAGAAATAGATTCTTCAAATAGGCGAACTTCAAATGAACAATTTAGTTATATTCAATAAATGCAAGAATTATGAAATGCAAGATTCCTTCGATCAGCTAAAGAAATGCTTCACTGGATTCAATGTTTAAATAATAAACTATATCTAGATCACAGTTCGATTGAGTTACATTTGCTGTTGAATTTATTAATTGAAACTTCGTTGGGCTATTCAGCAGATTCAACCCCCCCGACGGCGGATGCTGGGTCTATTTGGGCCCGGAGCATCACGATCGCAGTTAAATCCCACTTCTCAAATTAACCCGGCGTTGGTAAGATCCGACATTTGTTGCATAGGATTAGGGAAAACCCAGAAAAACCTAATCAGACCAGTACATACACACACATGTATATATAACACATATAAGGAAAAATAATTAGAATACCTTGCAAACAAAAGAAATATCAATATTAATACCATTAATCTATTATTGCAAATCCAGTCCATTTCTCAGTTCTAGGAATCTGGCTAGTGATAAATATTATTATTATTATTATTAAGTATATCGGTATCTAATCAATTATTAAACATTTAGTAATTGTATGAGGTACTATACCAATTTCATATCTACAAAATGTTAAAAATCACAAGGAATGGAAATATTCTAGATCGGAAAGAAAGTTTATATATAATTTTGCAGTTAAAATAGCTCCGAGTGCAAAGGGTTAACAACCGTCACGCGTTGTTACAATGTTACGATCAATCTAAAATCCCTGGGGTCTGTGAGACCCCACCTAACTAACGCCGGGTTAATGAGATGAACAACTGGCTTCGGAAATGTGTTTCGAAAAATTGATAAACTCGAAATCGTCAAGCGGCCGTCTAATCGCGGGACAGTCGGGGCGTTAGTAGCGAGTCCGGTAATTAGTCGCGACGTTTCGACGCTCGGGAACCGCGTATCTTCATCCGCGGCACGGGCGTGTCCGAGAACGTTCACGTGGGTCCGGTATACCTTGAAGAAGAAGAAGACGAAGAAGAAGAAGAAGAAAAGGAGGAGGAGGGGAGGGGGGGTCGATTCCGCGAGGTTGTCGACGGCGGTTCGGACGTGAGGTGATTGATCGGTTCCAATATAATGAGGGCCGATAATGACCGACACGGGACAAGGCCCGGCGCGAACAGAAAGCGATGGGTCCACTCGATAGGAGCCGTTCGAGGATGCAAGGTCCTGATCCTCTCGAGGCACACACTCGGCCACACACCTATCCCCAAAAATCTACGGGGCCCAAGAAAGAGAGAGAGAGAGACTCGAGGAACGCATTTCGGGGCCCGACGTTAGAACCTCGAATGGTGTTTGCTCCTTTTTCCGGGGACGCAGCGCGTGTCGATCCGAATCGGAATCTTCCACCAGACGTTTTCACCGCGAGTATCTACAGGTGTACCAGGAGGGGCCAACACTCGCGACTGAATTAATACATAGTTACTTATCGGGCCTACGATCTCACGCTCGCGGCCCGATCGATCTTCCCGGCGAGAACACGACGACGCGAGCAATGCCCGATCTCCGGGACACACTGAGATCGTGGTTTTGAAGTGGCTGCTCTGCAACCTTCTGCAACTGGTAGCCGATTCTGATCGGTTAGAGACGCGACGGCGAACATTGATAATTTACAGGATTTTGTGGAACAATTCGGTCAAAGTATTTACTGAACTATATACTTTCATTTTCGAGATGTTGCCGTTCGAAGTTCTGATCACTAATTCTTTGACATAGGACATGGATTAAAGGTCAATGGGACTTAGGACAAAACTGCCCTTAGAGGTTTTTCAATGGTTCTTGAACCATTCGAAAGCTGACTAATAGAAACCCATCTAACAAAAGTAACATTTTAGCCCTCCAGCTTGCCCGTGAGGGTAGTTATAGGGTAAATTAGATTTCGTGCTTTTTCGCTCATTTTCCGCTCACGGATGTTTTCTAAAATTCTGAAAAAATGTGGCACGTGTCGGGTCTTACGACGCATGTTATAGAATTTTTTCAGATTTATTGGTTGCAAACTATGGTCGTGAAAAATGAAAAACACTCAAAATGTCGGAAATTGGGACGTGCGGCGTTTTTCTTGGCAACCACAGATTTAGAGGATCAGAAATTGCTGATTGTTTTCAACTGTTTGAAACTGAGAGAGAGAGAGAGAGGGGGCGGAGAGGTGTTAGTCCCTTTGGTCGGCGATCAGGTGCCCGCTACCCAAGAGGAATGACGTGTCAATTCGTTCTCCACCCCTCTTCCTTCGCTCGTCTTTGCCTCCCGTTCGCTTTCAGCGAGTCTCTTTCGTCTTCGACGAGGCGGATGGTACACGCACGGTGGACGACGACAGAGGGATGGAAAAAGACGCCAACGGAGAGAAAGAAAGATCTACCTACCTACCTACCAACCTACCTACCTATCAACCTACCTACCGGTTGTTACCTAGTGACGCGCCGGGGATTACGTTTGTACGATTCGCCGGCGTGGATGATGTTGTCGCCCCTGGTGTCGGCGTTATCTCGACACGGGAGGGCACTTACCCGCCGATAACCGTTCTTTCTTTTTCTCCGTTTCTGTCCTTTCGTCCCTTGCGCCGCGCCGCCGCGCCGGGCCAGAAGGGCCCCCTATCTACCATTCTCTCGTCGGGACCTCTCGATTTTCTCTGTTTCTCTGAAACTCCTCTCGATCTCGCGCCTTCTTCAGGGAACACTTCTCTCTTCGTAGTCTCCGCGTTAGGTCCCTCTCTTCTCGAGTGAACTGCGCGCTTACTGTTGGTCCAAATTGGAAAATGTAAAAGTACAGGCTTGCAATATAACTTGACTATCCATGTATCCTAGGTGTAGAAAGGTAGCCCGAAGTAGGATCTTCATCGAGTCCACTGAATTCACCCAGGTTCCTAAGCAACATGAAGTCCCCAATCAGAGATTTGCTTAAATCTCAACAGCATTTCCTATGAATATGTCCTAATTGAATCCACTGAATTCAGGACCCAAAGTCTCTAGATCGAGATTTGCCTCTATGTCTAAAACATTTCCTATAAACGTGTCTAGGTGTCCAAAAGTAGTCTGAACTAGAGGAGCCTCATTGAATCCATTGGATTCATCCAGGACCCAAAGTCCCTAGTGAGAGATTTGCTTCAATTTGCACAGCATTTCCTACGAACATGTCCAGGTGTTCAAAAGTAGTCTGAATTAGAGGATCCTCGTTGAATCCATTGAATTCAGGAACCAATGTCTCTAGATCGAGATTTGCCTCTATGTCTAAAACATTTCCTATAAACGTGTCCAGGTGTCCAAAAGTAGTCTGAACTAGAGGATCCTCATTGAATCCATTGAATTCAGTACCCCAAGTCCCTACTGAGAGATTTGCCTGGATCTCAATTTCCCATGAACCAGTTTTGTTTCTCCGAATCGCTGATCCGCTCGCTCATGATCTGCAATCAAGGCACCACCCTGCAAAATGGCTATCGGATCAGCCATTCGTCGAAATTCGATTCGGCGAACGGTTCGACGGGGTTACAAACTTTCAGCTGGCCGTGGTCGGGTTTAGCGCCGTCGAATTTTGCGCGTACACCCGGGATAATTGCTGGAGCGATTGCCACCAGACAGAACGGTCTCTCCCTCGCATTTGCATAAACAGTACCCAGCGCATTATGAGCGGTTAACCTCCTATCGTTTTCGGGGTTCTCCTCGTGAAACGCAACATGAAACGCGCGGCTGAGGGCGTTTCTTACCTGTCCATTTCCGAACTCACGATCAGAATCATTGTAAACCGCCGACGAGTGGACCGCGAAGGAGGAATATGTAGTAACGAGACCCTGGCTGAGGAGAGGAAAGATATTCCTCACCCCCCAAGAGAACTGTTTTCCCGGGGGTCTTCCAGTTAATTTATTTTTCAAAAGAGGACACCAAAAATCTTAGCCTCTCGATCGTAGTTCTACTAAAAAAATTGCTGGCATTTAATTTTAATAATCACAGTGTCAGCTCACAATTTTCGGCGCTAACCTGAGGATCGATAAAAATCCTCAGCTAGCCAAATAGCCTGTCGAGTTTATCTCTCGATCCTAACTGAAGATCCAGCTTTTATCTCTGCAAATCTGAAGGTACAGCGGCCGCCTCTGAGCCGTCAATGATGATTCCAGCACCGAAAATCGCTGCCGATCCGCGAGCTATAGTAACGAGAGTCCTCCGAAAAAGATATTCCCCACCCCCAAGAGAACTGTTCTCCCGAGGGTCCTCCAGTTAAGTTATCTTTTAAAAAAGGACACCAGAAGTCCTAGCTTCTCGATCCTAGTTCCATTTAAAAAAATTGCTGTCGTTCAATTTTAATAATTACCAGCCAGCCAAATAGCCTTCCCAGTTAATCTCGAGATCCTGAAGATCCAGCTTTTATCTCTGAAAATCTGAAGGTACAGAGGTCGCCTCTGAGCCGTCAATGATGATCCCAGCGCCGAAAATCGTTGGCGATCCGCGAGCTATGGATCGGCAATCGCTGCCGCCTCGATCCTCGTTCCATTTAAAAAATTGCTGTCGTTCAATTTTAATAATTACCAGCTAGCCGTAAATAGCCTTCCCAGTTAATCTCGAGATCCTGAAGATCCAGCTTTTATCTCTGCAAATCTGAAGGTACAGCGGCCGCCTCTGAGCCGTCAATGATGATTCCAGCACCGAAAATCGCTGCCGATCCGCGAGCTATAGTAACGAGAGTCCTCCGAAAAAGATATTCCCCACCCCCAAGAGAACTGTTCTCCCGAGGGTCCTCCAGTTAAGTTATCTTTTAAAAAAGGACACCAGAAGTCCTAGCTTCTCGATCCTAGTTCCATTTAAAAAATTGCTGTCGTTCAATTTTAATAATTACCAGCCAGCCAAATAGCCTTCCCAGTTAATCTCGAGATCCTGAAGATCCAGCTTTTATCTCTGAAAATCTGAAGGTACAGAGGTCGCCTCTGAGCCGTCAATGATGATCCCAGCGCCGAAAATCGTTGGCGATCCACGAGCTATGGATCGGCAATCGCTGCCGCCTCGATCCTCTTATATAATCTCTAATTAAGGTTCGGGGCCCTGGGAGAGCGCGAGTCCGGTGCCATTTCCAATTAAGGTTACGACTGGCCGGCCGCGCGAGAACGAAATATGTACGTAGATAGAAGAAGACGAAGGAGAGCGAAGGGACGACAAAGGGCAGATCGTTGACGAGGGCTTTTCCGTTGGCGCGGGGTTGGCGGAGAGTAAAAGGACAAGGGCAGAGAAGGGCTGTGGTTCGAAGGCAGCGTGGTCGTGGCCCATTAGGGACTATCGGGAGTCCGGTGAACCAGGGCATAAACATGCTCGACACCTCGCCGCCTCGCGGTAATGCGTTCGTAACTCCTGGCAATATCTTTCTCCCTCTCTCTCTCTCTCCCTTTCTTTCTTTAGAACCTACTCTCTCTTCCTCTGTGGTCCTCCACTCTCTCTCTCCCGGGGCCCTCTACTCTCGTTCATTCACTTTTTCTGCTTTGCTCCGCTTTAGTCCCGTGTCTTTCGATACACTCGGAGGTCTGGGTTTCTCTGTTGCTTCTTCCCTCTTCTTCTTCTTCTTCTTCTCCCTTTCTCTACCCCCCTTTTACGCACGGCGAAATACGTCCCTGAATCTCGTTGAACGCGCGCAGACGGTAATTAATTCCGCCGAATTTATCGTAATATTGCGCCGAGCCGAATCCCGCCGATGTTCCCGATCGTCCGGCGTAATGAAATGCTCGTGAATGCTAATGCCCTCGCTAAACCGCGGCTGATAGACATCTGAATCCTCAGCATGGGCCTCCGCGATGGGATTCACTATAATGGCGGCCGAGTGTTTCGTCCCGACGGACCCATCGAGAAAGATCTCATATTTTGATCGAAATGTGAAATTGAGAAACGAAATACTGTATAGTGTGTGCTGACCTCGCGAAAAAAAATTTTATGTGGATTTTTATATGTATAGGGATGCTTGATTCTGGTGGTGGAGAGTTAGATCACTATGCGACAAGCAGCAGCATAGTGATTCCGACGCGAGCTGGAATGTTCCGGCTACACGTGAACGTGACTCCCGTCTTCGCTCCTAACGATACATCATCGGCCTAGATACCGTGACCCATCGAGCCGCGTTAGATCAATGTCACGAGGCATTAGCCTTACGCCGTGTCGAAGGCCGTGGTTGAGAGAGAGAGAAAGAGAGAGAGAGAAGTGGTTGAAAAATAACGTAAGCTGATCAATAGATGATCAAACGAAGATCTACCGCGAACGCTTTCCACATTTCGCGCAAGAACAATTAAAAATGATTGAGCAACGTTCACGTCCGATATATCAACAAATCTATTAACAATATACATATACACATTCGCACAAGAACAATTAAAAGATAGTTGAACAAACCACTGTTCCCGTCCGATACATCGACAAGTCAATTAACAGGATTTACTGGAAACGATTTTCATATAGAGTCCGAGTCACCTAACGTTGCCACCTCATACATCTTTGTTGTTTTTAAAGCCTAAGTATGAAGTCTACAAATAAGCGGCTTCGAAAATTAGTGAGTGATTGACGAGTAGTCTGCGAATTTTTAATGGTAAATGCTAAATAATAATGTTATGTGTCTGTTACATGGACTAGGAGCTACTTAGAGAGTTTATACGTGCATGGATGCTTAAAAAAGGGTGCTTCCATTAAAAAAAGAATGAAGGTTACCTTGATATCTCTAAACAAAATCACATAAAAACAAAAATATTTTTGGTATCGTGTGAGCCCCACTGAACAAAAAGCAGTTTTAACATTCTTCAAGTTGTCTGTATTCTACAAATTGTGAAAAGCTCAACTGTTATATAAGAAAACAGGTTCAATTTCATGTGCACAATGTAAAAAAAGATTACATAGAACAAGCATGATCTGGGTTGAAACAAATGTCTTGATTTTGGAGTTCAGATTGCTTCGAGTGCAAAGGGTTAACTTTGTTCTTCAGACATTTGATGTAATCATCAAAAGGGTGACTCACACTGTATACACATTCGCGAAAGAACAATTAAAAATGATTGAACAAACTACCGTTCCCGTCGAACACATCGACACCTAATGAACAACTAAATATACTAATTAAAGCAAATGCCCACATCCGGAATCCGAGACAAGCTCCTCTAAAGAGAGCTATGCAAGTGGTATAGGAAGTGCTCGGTCAGACGCTAGGACCGTGTTAATTTATCAGGGAGCAAGGTTCGGGAGGAAGCGATAGATTAGGCGAACACTCTGAGCGCGTTGAACCCGGGACAAAGAATTTCCATCGCGTTATCGTCGGAGGTGAGAGTGCGGGGCGAGAGAGAAAGAGGGAGGCGAGTATCATCGAGATACATTGAGACGTAAAGTTTTCAGTCGGCGCTAATAGCGACATTAGTCATTTCACTTGGCCTCTCTGATACACAAATGGTGGCATCGGTAACGAACAAGCGGCCGTGTAGATAGCGGGTAATTCCGTCGGGAGTAAACGTGCCAGAAAAGGAGGGGGGGGGGTGGTCAAGAACCTCCCCTCCCGATAGAAGGGAACGAAATGAACCGGTCATCGTGTGTTCCGGACGCTTGGAATCGTTTCAGCGTTTAGAAGCGCTTGGATAACGTGCAAGATTAAGATTAAGATTCCATATACCCCCACCTCTCTCCCTCTCTCTCTCTCTCTATCTCTTCCTTTCCCCCTCCTGATTGCGTCCCCGTTCGAGAGAGCTTCCTGCTCCTCGGAGTAGCCGGTGATTAAATAGCCCGCGAGATAAATGGCTATCGGAGGAATTTCGGTCTTTGGCGTTTCTTCCTCTCTTCTGGCTGCTCGTTCTGATCGCGTATAAATCACAGACGGCCACGGGGGAACGTATCGGGCCTCTATCTCGCTGCTCCCCTCGGCCGGATGAGGACGGTGTCGAAAGGTGTAATCAAAACGAATGGTTTCGGAACGGGCCGCTGACGCCGCGGATACAACTCTGCTATCTTTATTCTCGCGGCGCTGTTACGCGAAAACCGCACCAGCTCCCTCATCGCTGAACCAGAGCCGAATTTACTCGAATCGAGGGGAAAACGTACCCCTTCTCTGCCGGTACCGGATCAGCCACGTGACGTCGCGACCGAGCGCGTTACGTGACCGGGATTAAGCGTGGGGGAATAGGAACACATTTGAAAGTACAACATTTTTAATATCGAAGCATACGACTCATATTTCTTTTTTCAGTTACAACTAGTTTACTGCCGGACGCCGAAAAAAATTATGAAGAAAATTGCAATTTGTCGGGATCACAGAGAAAATGCTACAAATCGTTCTTTACCATTTGTCACGTAGGCTTACATTGAAAATGTCAAGTTTTCGTTAAAGACAAGAATGTCTTCTGCTTGGAGGATCTCGGGGATGGGTAGAACGGAAGGGGGAAGAGTCCGGGAAAAAAAGAAGAAGTTGAGGAACGTCGGCAGCGACGCGACGTGTTAATTGAAACGCGCGAAAAGCCATGAATCTAATCGGCGGTGGCGAGGGTACGAGGAACGAAGTCGTCCAAAGCGAAACTATAAATTCCGATCGGATGCATTAGCGGCGCAACAGGACTGGAATTCGACGGTAAACGTGGAAGAAATCCGCGGGCAACTTGTATCGCTGACGCCGCGCCGGCCTCGTCGCTTCTTGAAACATTGATAATTGCTCCCCCACCGGTCGTAGACATTCTCGGAATCGAGCTTGACCGGGTAACATCGGCCTCGAACGGTATTGGTGCTGCCAGTGGCAGTGATTGCCCTCTGGGGCATGGCCCTGGCTCCGTAGAAAGAAAACACTTCGAACGAAATCGATCCATTTATAATTAAAAAATTGCGGAGCATTAAAAGTGGCTATTGTATTGTACATTCCTTTGGAAAGATATAAAGAATGCTTTTATTTTTCGTTTAGCCATTTTTCAAATGATATGTTCCCTGTGGAATATAAATATTTTGCGTAATTCCTCGCGGGTGCATCTTCGCAATTTTAATAATCGGACATTAAAATATTTTTCGAATGATTCTTTGTCCAAATGAGACGACCATTTTAGCAATTATTTTTGCACTGGCCTAACGAACGTTTTCCCATTTTCGAGGAGGGGAAAGCCTTGCAGGTCTCTTTTTCCAGCCTTTTCCACCCGGCTCGATTTGCCAACGCTTGTCCGGGTTAAGTGATTAACTGTGCCCAGTTAGCCAGTTAGAGCTCGTTATACGTACACCTAGTTTCTTTTTTCTGAACGGCGTCGGGACCGATTAAATCTGTGTGTCGGTCGCCGCCGACGACGGAAGACAGGTGAAAACGAAGTTTCTGTTCGCCGAGAGAGCGGGACTGTTTCCGGAGCGAGCCGGTGTAATTACGTCGCGAACAACCTGTGCGAACTGCGGTAGCTTTCGCGGAGCCTTTCGCCCGGAATCGGGTGTAATCTGCGATACAAATCTTGAGACGGTACATACTCGATTCGATCCGACTTTCCTCGCGTTAATGGCTGATACAATGCTCGGATCAATTCGATTACTCGTCGACAACTGCAACGACAAACGAATGTCTCGAATTGCAGCGATATTTATTGTACCACATTTTTGGGACACCCTGTATATATTGAATTGAGAGACAAATTACACGAAATTTCAAGAGATCGAATGACACAATATTTAACCAGTTAACTGCGGCGACCTCTTTTCAGAGCCCGCATTTACAGTGAGCCACGAAAGTATTCGAACGCCTTTTAAAACGGAACAACTTTTCTATCATTTTACCGAACGACCTGATTTTTTATAATCAGTTAGAAGCGTTGGTTTACGAAATGATATGCATAAAAGATTCTCCAATAATTATAATTTAAAATGGGAAAGGCATTTTTTAAAACTTTTATTTGGGACCTTAATGAAATATATTAATCGATTTCGATGAAATTTTCAGCATGTGTATAAGTAACATAGATCTACAAAACATATATTTTAAATTTTCATTAAGGGGCCAAATAGAAAATTTTTCATAAGTGCCTTCTTTTTTATTTTATCGGTACAAATTTTGCAATTGATTTTAAACTAACTTCCCGATGAGCTAGAGACTTGAAATCCGATAAAATTCAATTGACATTTGACTATGGCGCTTGTCTTTGATATGACGCGTCGTAATACCGTCTGAAATTTACTACATGTCCACGTTTTTCGTTTTAAATGTTACAAGTATTTTCATAGCTACTAAAAATTCACAATCACAAATTTTCAGGACTATCTGTACGGGGTTAGGAATCTGTATGGGGCTAGAAAAAATTATCTTACACTTTCTAGTCCGTTTTTTAAACGTGGTGTTTTTTAAAAATTTATCTTATTCTTTTTAGTCCGTTTTAAAAACGTGGTATTTTTAAAAAATTTATTTTTATTTAATTTGCATGTAACCTTGTAAATTATAATTTTCGGAAAATCTTTTTTGCATATCATTTCATAAACCAATGCTTTTAATTGATTATGAAAAATCAGGTCGTTTGGTATAGTTGTAAAAAAGTTATTCTGTTTTAATATACGGGGATGCCTGAATCAATCTCAAATTACTTATACTTTTTATTTGTTCGTTTTATTTCCTTTTTGACCTCCAAATATTCTAAACATATTGAAATTTACGAACATGTTTTAGTCTTATCTAAAATTATAATTTCAAAAGCCAATGGTAACTAAATTTTACGCATGACGAGTATACTCGTCCATCACAGCTAACTGATTAATTAGAAGGAAACTGTTATAAAATGCTTTTTTCTAATCAAATCGTTATTTTAACCTTGAATTTGTTCAGTGGACGGGTCCATTTTGACCCGAACGTCCTCCTACGAGTCTCACTCGATATCGTAAGTTAAATCCCACGTCCCAGGAAAATCGAGCACCCTCCATCCCTCCGGAGGACTCGGGAACGATCGTCGACATGTTCTCCTTGCCACCCCTAAGGTCGAGTGTCGGAAATTGAATTTAATCCTTCCGAGTGGTTAAAGCTCTCTGCCTCTGGCTTGATTCGTCTCGCGCGGCGGGTCACGATTCTCCTCTCCGGTCGTACAGCACGCGGACCAGTCGAGACTACGCACTAGTCGAAGAAGAAGAAGAAGAAGAAGAGAAAGAGCAGGGTTCGAAGTCGTGAGTTACACCGTCGAATCGCGCGTGGTTACACGCGTGTATCGACCTCGCTCGCGCAGACCGTGCCTAATTATCGGCGGGCGGTCGGTCGGGCGGAGGACTACCCTAATGGGCCTCGGCGATCTATTTTGTCGGTGAACCGTGGATCGTGATCTATGCCCAGAGTCGCCGGGGAACCTGCGCCTCCACTCATATCGAGTATTCGTCGCCCGTTGCTCGATCTCCCCGGGGACCAAAGCGGCTCTTTACCCGTCGCGATCCATACCGGACCACGTCACGCTTCATTATTCTTCCATGGAGCACCCCCGCACTACCAACGACCCTAACCCTCCGTGAACACGCACTCTTTAGCATATTAATGATTTATCAATGACTCTCCCGCGGGATTGAAAAATTCAATCGAAATTCCGCCGACTGATGTATAGGGTGCAAGGAATTAATATGTCGCGGCTACGATAGGATGATTCTACACCCTCGATTCGGTTGAAATTAAAGAAATTAAGGAAGAGGAGCCACAAAATTGACCCTGACCTTGAATTTTAACACTTTACCTACCGGAAGCCTATTAATAGCAAATCAATTTCTACGTACCTGAACGCGTTTTGAGAACGAGAGCAGGATTTCAAGCAATGATATCCAAATCCTCATATGGAATAATAAATCCATTAAATCGCATTATTACTAGCTCTAACATATTTTAATATCGACAATATCGATTTTTTTAATGGCACGTTACAGGCATTCAAAACAAAATTGCGCAATACTATTTGTTGATCATACCTGTATTTGTTTAGTTTCGCGCGGTCCATTTTTATGTGAATTTTAGTTAAGACTTACGTTAAGACTTTTTTTTTTGTTATGTCTTCTTTTTGTTTTTATCAGTTATACTGTAAACATTGTATACATCTGTATAAAAGGACCTCGGTCCGTATATAATAATAATAATAATAATAGGATTTTCAATGATTGCACTGTACCAAAAGAAAGCCTAAAAATTTTCTTTCACATTGCAATCTTCAATGAAACTATTAGATGACGTTATTGAGGGCAAGTTATTTGTTCATAATGAAAATTGCTGTTGCTATTGACGGTTCCATTAAAAAATATTCAGCCATGTAACATAGGTTTTTCAAAATTATGCAATAATCACCGGTCGGTAATGTGTTAAGATCAAAAGGTCAACAATTGTTTTTTAAACGCATCGTATTTTACTCGTCGCGTAGGTCAAAAGTGCAGAAGGAACCACGGGTCGCAATTGAAAAAAAATTGTAAAAGAAAAAGAAAATTTCCCATTTCTGCGCACATCTGTGTCGTAATTGTTACCCTCTCCGTAACTGTCGCGTCTATCAGATAGACTGTCAGTTTCGTCGTGGGTGTCGCGGTTCCCGATTATTACGCAACGATTAATCCAATAGAAGCAATTTTATCCTTTTCCTCGCAATAATCTCTCCGCCTTACAAACGGATTTCACGCGCTTTTATAACTAATGGAGCGCGACTATCTATTCGACTGTAGCTCGAACAACCGGAGACAGGCGGTATCGATTTATGTTCGATCAGCGTCCGCCGATCGCGAAATTGACGCGTTCTAATCTGCCCGATCGGATCGCGTATTTCTAATAGGCTAAACGTCGCCCGGCGACCAGCTATGCCCGATCAAAGTTAAGCAGTCGAATCTGTCGCTAATCTATTTGCAATTTCGCTCGGTTAACTGGCCGGCTCTGCGCCAGGCCGTGCCGCGCCGGCTGCAATTACCGGAGCGAAACGATCTATTGTCCTGTGGCGTGAACTATGATCCACGGTGGTACACCAGTACCGTTGGACACTGACGATCGAGCGGCGATAGATCCTTTTCTTGCTTACCACCTGCTGGTAATTGTTGTTCAAACTTGTTCAAACTGAACAGGCCAGTGTGTCAAAGAGAAGATGTCGGTGATCGTTCCCGAATCTTCTAGAGGGTTGGAGGGTGCTCGATTTTCCTCAAATGTGGGATTTTAACACTAACGAGTTGACACTAACTTTTATAAAAATTACAAGACTGAACTTATTTCGATCTTTCACAATTTTTATAATAATATGTGATTCAATAAAGAAATTTATTCAATAATTTCTGATAGAAGCGTCTTCATAATTTCAATAATTAAAAAATAAAATCGTGGTACAGTTAGTGTCGAGTACATTCTATCGAGACTCGTCGGAGGACATTCGGGTCAAAATTGACCCACGACCATTTACCGAATAGATGAAGATGTCAAAGAAACTGTCGATGATCGTTCCCGAATCTTCTAGAGGGTTGGAGGGTGCTCGATTTTCCTCAAATGTGGGATTTTAACACTAACGAGTTGACACTAACTTTTATAAAAATTACAAGACTGAACTTATTTCGATCTTTCACAATTTTTATAATAATATGTGATTTAATAAAGAAATTTATTCAATAATTTCTGATAGAAGCATCTTCCTAATTTCAATAATTAAAAAATAAAATCGTGGTACAGTTAGTGTCGAGTACATTCTATCGAGACTCGTCGGAGGACATTCGGGTCAAAATTGACTCACGACCATTTACCGAATAGATGAAGATGTCAAAGAAACTGTCGGTGGTCGTTCCCAAGTCTTCTAGAGGGTTGGAGGGTGCTCGATTTTCCTTGAATGTAGGATTTTAATTCTAACGAGTTAACACTAACTTTTATGAAAATTCCACGACTGAACTTATTTCGATCTTCCACAATTTTTATAAGAATATGTGATTCAATAAAGAAATGTATTCAATAATTTCTGATAGAAGCATGTTCATAATTTCAATAATTAAAAAATAAAATCGTGGTACGGTTAATGTTGAGTACATTCTATCGAGACTCGTGGGAGGACATTCGGGTCAAAATTGACCCACGCCATTTACCGAATAGATGAAGATGTCAAAGAGACTGTCGGTGATCGTTCCCGAGTCTTCTAGAGAGATGGATGGTGATTTTCCTCGAATCGTGAAATTTAACTTCTGACCTACACAATATCGAACGAGACTCGTGGGAGAACATCCGGGTCAAAACGGACCCATCCACTGACAACAGGTCAGGGTGTCAACGGGTCCGGTAGTAACTGGCCATAAGAGCATCGCTAGCGATACACCCTACGTAGGCGTTGCGGTGTCTACGTGGGCCGGCGCTTGTATAACCCGACTATAGCAACGAAGTACTCGTTTCAGTGGGTTGGTGGAAGGGAGAGAGCGTCGTGGAAGTACAGTAGCGGCAGCCCGGGGCATCACCACGAAGGGCACCTCATTATTTATCGCGATATCAACCTATATTTCACACACATCTGCACGGCCCGGGAGAAGAAGGGAGGCGATCGGGGAAAGGGTTAGAGAAAGAAAGCAAGACAGAGAAGTGAAGGGAGAGACCGAGACGGAGAACGTGTACTCCTCTCTGTACTCTCCTCTCTCTTGCTCCTCCTATCACGCCCCTTTTCTTTTGCCACCTATTTCCCCCTACACTTACGTAAGCGGCAGCCCTCGCACCTGTACGCGTGCGCTCTCGGGCAGGTTATCATTCCGCGACAGAGCCACCGAGCTTATATTTTCCATAGGGGATCGACGCTATTCGACCTCTTCTCTTTTCCCCGCCCTTTCCCGTTTTGCTCGCCGGAACCGAACGACCATAAATCATCCGGCAAATCCGCGCATACAACGATTCCTCTATGGTAGTTTGTTTCAGCAGTTAACCATCTGACGAGTTAACTCGCCGGTGTCCCCTGCCTCCGGATTTTATGTTTGTACGACGATAATGGCCGGAAGAAATTGACAGATGCGTGTGGCCTTCAAATTCTTTCGAGGAAAGATCTGCAGTTCATTTCTTAACCGTCTACAAAATTGTTCACAATATTATCCAATCTCTAATTGATCATTGTTCTTCGATTAGAGACTAGAAGAAGTAAATCACACTACACTAGGATGATCTGCAGTCCAATAAATCATAGAACAATCAAGTTGATTCTCGATATAAAATTGCATCCAGTCGAATAACGCACCATTCATTGAAATAACGCTCCGAGTATCGGTCAGGCGCTCATCATTCCGAAATTGGAGCGACTATACACTCCCCCCCCCTCTCTCTTTCTCTCTTCCTCTCTGGTTCTGTATCGCGATGGTTATCTGGTCGCCGTGCGAAACGGTCGAACGCGATTTGCTGAAATAACCGTGGTAGACGCGGTGAACGCGATCGCAGACGAAAAGATCGAAGACGCTTTAGCATACACGGTGTGCTCGGAACCGATAGAGATGGAGAACAAGGGAAAGAGCAGACGCGGGAGAAAGAGAGAGAGAGAGAGAGAGAGGGATCCGAATGCGATCCAAATGCAGCACGACTGGTTCTCCTCGCGCGATCGCAGAGAATCTTAAGCACCTGCCACTTAAGGACCGGATTGCTCCGCGGGAATGAAAGAGTAGAGGAAAGGAGAGAGGGAGAAAGAAAAGGGAAAGGGGCCGGGAGCCTCCGAAGATGTCCTTAAGGATCGAACGATCCTCCGGTCTTTATCGAACGCAGATACACGGGAATATTCGACGAGGCGTGCGATCACCAACACCGAAAAACCATCTTACACGTGTCTCCATACAATGTTCCTCCCGATCTCCCCGAATGAAATCTTGTCAATCATGTTATAACAAAAATTAATTCACTATTTTGTGACTCGAGGTCACTGGAAGGTCACAGCATTAAAAACCATGTCTTCCGTTACCAAAAAATATGCAAGAGTTGCGTGTTATTGACACTGGATAAAAAATTAGAACAGAAATTAATTCACTATTTGTATCGATTTCCCAAATCTTATGAATTTTCTGTACTCAAGGGCACGCGAAGGTCATAGTATCCTAGGCCATATTTTCCATTACAAAAAAATATGCAAGAGTTGTATGCTATTGACACTGGACAAGAAATTAGAACAGAATTATTTTCCTCATCCAGGCCACATTTTCCATCAAAAATATGCGAGATCTGCAAGGCGTTCAACTTGGGGGGGACACGGGGTGTCCGAATGTTTTAATATACAGTATACAGAGTGTCCGAGAAATGGTGCACTTTCTCGAAAGGGCTGTATAATCGCGCGAAGCAGGCCCGCGCCGAGGTGGCCATCGACGGAGGATTCGAAAAAAATGCGCTCGTGGTCGCGAATCGGCCCACGTATGCCGCCGAAGGTGGTTGCCGTCGTCCGCCGCTATAGTTCTGCGAGAAAAAGGAGCAACAATGGCTGCGCCGGGGCTCGTGCTCGGAGAGTTGGTCTGTGCACTGGTTTAACGGCGCCGTGGCACACGGCAGGGCACGGCACGGCACGACCGGCGATGAAATCATAAATTGGTGAACGCCGGCCCGCCGGCACTGATAGCGAACAACCAATAATTATGCTAATACATACATCGTAATGCATCCAAAGAGGCGGTCATTCGTACGTACACTGTAGGGCTGACAGGACTTGTGCGAGAGGTCTCTTTCTCTCTTCTCCGGAGTCGACTTTTTAACGGAGACCCGACTCTCCTCTTCGCCAAGACCTTAAACTCCTCCGGACGAGACTTCTCGGGACGAGTTAACTCGCAACATTGATGCGCGCAATGTACGTCCGAACGATCCAGACTGGCCGGCGGCTCGATCGAGGAACCGAGAGATCCGTGGAAAAAGATCTGTGCAGCATCTCGTTAGGGCATTTGTTGTCCCGAGCCCTTCGAACTTCGGACGGGTTCGCTGATCTTGACGCGTGACCAATATCACGGGTCGAGAGATCGCGACAAAGAGATCCATCCACGAAGAAATCTAAAGAGAGAGAGAGAGAGAGAGAGAGAGAGAGTGTGTGTGTGTGTGTGTCGGTTTTATCCGACGGACGAATCTCGTCGAGTAGGAAGGTTAATCAGCGTTCCGCCTGCCTCGACAAGATTAACGCCATTAACGCCTATGGGCCTGAATTAAGAGAATATTATCGCGGCGACCGACGCCGGTAATAGGACTCGGCAAATTACGTCGAATGGTTGGGTAATCTATTAAGATAAGCTGTTGCTTTACATCGCCTTCTACCTGTTCCTTCCTCTAGCCTTCTCTCTCTCTCCCTTCAACATTTTCTGTTTTCCCTGGACACGATCTAATCCTCGGAACCCATCGACCTCTTTCCAGCTTTATCAGCGGAGCCTATCTTTCGATTCCTAGACGAATCATGGGGCTGTACTCGCGAGATGTTAGATTGTTCCTTATCGTGGCGCACGGTTTTTCTTGTAACGCGGTGTATTAGCATTTTTAGCCAGATCTTACGGAGCAGGAACAGTTGTTTCATTTTTCTTCCCGCTGATTGACGATTTCATCCACAAGAAAAATCTTCCAGACTAGCAACGAGTTTACAGTTGCTATTGCTTATAGCTTACAGTTTTATTGTATTTTCAAGTTTGCTAGCTGGTTGTCGACTGTAATTAGCGAAGTAGGCGTGGCCCGGGTAGATGGGCGGCGCCAGAGTGCCCCGCGGAGGCAGTCCTGGAGAGAGAAGGCACATCAAATGACACGACATTTAATTCAGGAGGAAAAATCTCCAAGACTACCTGGCATCGAGATTACAGTTGCGAAAACGTGCTGGTTCCACGAATGTGAATACAAAAATAGTAGGATTTATGGCATTTTCAAGTTTGCTAGCTGGTTGTCGACCGCGATAGGCGAAGTAGGCGTGGCTCGGGTAAATGGGCGGCGCCAGAGTGCCCCGCGGAGGCGGTCGCATAGCCCTGGCGCGCAAACCGAGCGAAATAGAGGAAACCAGATTATATACGCAAACGCGGGACGGTTCCCCGAGCATAATAAATTCGTCTCGGTATATTGGGTGCCAAGTGGCCGGCGCGTAGAGAAGTCGGCGCGGCGTGGCGACGTCGGAGAAAGATTTTTCACCGGCATGGTGCTGCGCGAGCCAACAGTGGAACGAGTCGGGGCAAACGCGGTCCCGGGAGAGAAAAGGCAGGGTTATTCAGAGACGCGATTATTAATCGGTACGATCGATTAAATCGCAATGGGATACGGCCGATTGCGTGCGCAGGATCAATAATATCGCGGGACGGACTTACAAGGCGCAAGGGGATCCTTTAATGCGAGGATAGGTGTATCGATTATTGCGATCTCGTTTATCCGGCTGTTCTTTTGCCTCGGCGCATACACGTATGTATCGTCTCGCTTTCTCTCTCTCTCTCTCTCTCTCTCTCTCCTTCTCTGTCTCTCTGTAGTAAACGATCGGCAAACGGCCTTCCACGATCGCGGATTGCTCGGTACGGTCGCCGCGCAATTACTCCCGGCTCCGAGGAAATCGAACTGTGCATCGATCACGCGTACTCTAGCCCCTCTTGTCCCTTTTACGGCTAAACGGTCTGAAAGAGTCCGCCGATAACGGGGACAATTAATACGTCCAGGGAAACGGCACGCGGCTTCCTCCTTGCCCGTCGATTCGCATTAAACCGCGCGCACCGGGCGCTAAGGAACGTGTGCTGCGGATAGATCCTGGCATTCATCATGATGTTTAAAGCCTAATCTCCTTGAATGGCGCTGCGCGTTATTCATATAATACGACTTACAAGATTCTCTGACGCGGATGCTGAAATTCGAAATCTAATCTTCTTGAATTGCGTTGACGGTACACCTTCCGTTCAAAGTTGAATAACTCAATCAAAAAGAATCGCATATCAATTTTCAAGCTGTCATTTTAAAGAGGAAGCTCCGATCTTCAAATCCGTGGTAGGTTCATCAACGAGAAAAATTTTTCGACGTTTCTACAAACGTTTTAATTGGTATCATTTTTCGAGAAAAGCTGGCTACAGTTTTCCAATTATTAAACCGTGCGTAGTATACACTGAGAAAAAAAGTAGTTACTTCAATAACACGCGTGTTATTGTAATTTTTTGACTTCGATGAATATCAATGTATTCTTTTCAATAGTATGAAATTTAGAAGCAAATCGTGATGTATTTGAATTGTCTATCATGAAATGATTGACAATATTATTTGATTCAATACCGTATATTATTATTCGTAATATTTCTTTTTTTCCTTCAATCAGATATGTTGT